>VZSC01013949.1:46368-89910 GCA_013398225.1 Steatornis caripensis
GGATCTCATGGAGGGGCCTTGATTTCTTACAGTTGTCAGCAGGTTTACAATGAACTGAAATGTTCGATAATTATTGAAGTTGAATATGCTGTCAATGTCTAGTGAAAACAAAAGCCAAATGGCCCGTCATCTTCTTGTTGCTATCAGTGCAATATGCCTATGTAGATTTTCTTACTCACTGTATGTTAAAAAAACCCCATAGTTATTCGTAGTTCTAATTTTACATTCTTTTAACTTCTTTTTTTTTTACTTCAATGAACACGATCTTTCTTCTTAACCATACAGCTCCATAAACTCTGCTTAACAGCTTTTTGGAAAGGAACGACTCCTAAAATACTAAATACAAAAAAACCTAGCTGCATGGAACCTGAATTGTGGGACTATTTTACTTCTATTTTTTACACTCTTTTGCTACAGAGATTTTAAGGTCCTAAAGTAACAAGATTATCTAGTCCTCTTGTACAATTAGCGATGGCCATGCGTGACGGATACCTGAATGAAAGCATCTTCTGGTTGAACTAGCTGACACCTTGCATAAGGATGTTCCAAAATCCAGCTATTTTTATGGTTGGAAACAGACGTCTAACTTGAAGCTTGGATTTCTTCGTTGCTAGTTTATATGCATTTGCTTTTGTGCCAGCCATGTTCCTTTGTCTCTCTTGCCTCACTGCCCCCAATGTATCCATACATATGGATCATACTCCCTTTGGCTTGTTTTTGCTGTTCCAAAACAGCCATTCTCTCTTACCCTCCTCATATAAGACATTCTCAGTTTTTTTTTTTTAAAAGATTGACTCGATTTCTCCATTGTATTCCAACTCTCACCTACACCTCTTGGAGTTTACTTCTCTGTCTCCATGGGCGATACTACTCAGGCTGTTAATTTTTCTGTCTGTAAGGATGTACTTAAGGCCGTGCTGGTCAGACCAAAGATACGTTACCTATGATTGCCGACATCCATAGGTATGGAAAGATGGTACACTTCTGTGCTCCACTGAAATCCGGCTGTGCCTCAGTGGGAATTTACGTTGAGAAATACTCAAATTGTAGTTCAAAGCTCTTTGGTGTTCAAATCTCTTCCAGCATTAGATTCTTCAGCTTAACGTTGCTTGCTGTTGACACTTACATCTCTAAAAGTGCTAGACATGGTATTTCTTCCAACAAGTGTCACTTGTAGATTAGTGATTAAGAGTTTGGAAGTTGAGTAACACAAGTTTAGATTTATTACAGTATAAAAGTGCATGCTTCTGATTAGTTAAATATTCACACAGGAATGTTGACCTCAAGGATTCACTCCAGTGAATGTTAGTGGTAAATTTTGTAGCATGATGCTGATTTATATTCAAATCCAAAAGAATTTTGTATGCGTAAGTAAAGTTCAATCTGGGTTTACACTGATACTAGTGATAACAGTGGGTATTAAAGGACATGTGTTGAGACATCAGTGTGCTGTTAAAACATGAGCAAAATAACTTATTTTAAGGTTGTCACTATGAATGCAGCCTTTGAAATCAGATTATTTTGTGATCTGTTTTATGCCATCAGTTAAGGTGGGGTCACCTCACCAATCAGAAGTTGAGTATCTGGACTTAAGACTATCTACCTTAGACTCAGCAAGACTCAGCAACTAAAGGTTGTATGCTAACCTACAGAGAGGAAGAGAGGCACCTTGAGAGGCAAAGATATCATAACTATCGTCTTTGATATTAATTTTAGGACAAGATAAAGTGCTCTTTCCAGGCACCCAGCTCTTTCAATTTGGTATGAGACAAACTGATTTGACTATCCTTTTCACCAGTATATGGGTGTGAATGTAGCAGGAGATGGGGAGCAGACTTCGGTTGATGCAAGGCCAACAAAAAAAAAGCAATACTGTTTTAAAGAATGATGAAGCCTGCTTGAAGTAAGAAAGCCTGTTCTGATTCTTATAAAACGCAATTCCACATGTGATGAAGGCAGCTTCTTTTAATGAACTGTTGAAGTTTTTGTACTGGAGTATAACTGAGTGTAATAACTTAATTCCTATTAGCTGTCCTATGAGATGCTAAAATAATGGATGATTCATACTTATTTATGCAGGCATCTTAGACATTTGAAAATAGCGCAGGGCAGCCACAGCAACTTTTCCTTCTCTTGTAATTTATCCATGCTTTCTATTGGATGTTATATGAAGATTTTTTATATATGCTGAGGATTAACTTTGAGCCTAAATATTTAAAAGACTCAGGACAAGTAATGTTTATGGACTGTACAAGACAGAAAAAGATAATTTCACAACAGTAAGTATTGAAATTTCAGCATTGAAAATGCATAAAAGCATTTTGTCATTTTTTTTCCATTTTGAGAATGTAACTTTTAAAATGTTTTAATATTGTAAGTTCAGCAATGGAATGCCTTTTTCTGTTTATCAGTAGTCATGTTTTGCTGCCTGCAGTCAAGAGGGAGGAAGCACTTCTAGAAATGAGTGGTGGGGTTTTAGTGAGTTTGCCTGTATTGCCTGGAGTCTCTGTATCCAAAGCCTATGGCACAGTTGTCATAGAAGTAAAAGTTCAGTTAAATTGTTTGACAGATAAACAGCATCCTGCTACAGAAAGTCATGTTATGGTATATGTAAATATTTTTGAAAATTACAAACAATTAACTACATATTAATATTGGAAAAGATTCCCTGGAATTATGTTTTATTGCCTGTATTTCTATTTCCTCACCATTTTGTGAGTTATTAGGACTTCACGCTTCCCTTTTAGAAAATTGCATTTTGCAAAAAACCAGAAATGCTAAACATAGCATTAAGAAGCCTTATTATATGAAAAATTGCTGGTACCCTCATTATAATTCTACTGTGGTAATTCTGTGTGTGTGCTGAGTGCTGTTATTTGAGAATCAGTAACCTTTCCCAGTGTGTCCTGTACATACAGCAGAGCAAAGATACAATATAAAGGGTTGCCTGTATGTGTTTGTAATTGTAACGGAGAGAAATTTCTGAATCTGATCTCTGTGATTTAGGTTTAATATAACATGATGGCAAGAGCAGATTAGATTAGAGAGAATACCTATTATAGTTGGTGGTGGTGGGGTTTGTTTTTTTTTTTTTCAATTATCCATCAATTTCTGGAAAATAATGGAGAACATGGATCTGTTACACTTTCTCTGTGGCAGCTATGATTCAGCGTGCCAAAAGTGGAACCATGGAAGTATTTCCTTGATTCTGTATTCTTTGGCAGGAGCATAATGAATAATAAAATACAATCTCTTTAGAAAAACATGTGCTGTCTTTTCACCCTAATTTTGTATGATTGTAATGAGAAGATTACTTGGTGCTTTTTATTGTCACATCAAGTTGCTAACTGTTGAAATACAAGGCTGTTGCTATATATTGCTGGTAGAAAGTAGAGCATGTATGTGTGTGGCCTCATGTATAACATTGCAGCCTGCCGTCTTCTGTCATTCCCACCGCCTATAATTAGCTAATTTGTACCGTAATGTTTCCTTAATTTCTTTAATGTATGAATTAAAATTTATTAAAATTTTTACAAAGAAACATGCCCATTTTACTTTAGAATGAGAATATTTGTCAGTCTCATTTCTATAATTATCTGTAAATATATTTTTTTATGGAGTATAGTGTAATATATACACACATATAAGCAGTGTTTCTTTTCTGTATGTAATTACTTTCTGTCTGACACCTAAACTGAAAATAACTCTCAGCTTGTCCACCGTGACCCCAAAATAAAGACTACTAAGTCTTCATAGTGTTGGGGTGGGGAAGTACTTGTAACATGTCAGAGTCTTTAAAATTCACAATGCCCTTTCTGAATTTGTAGTCGTCTTCCAACATTGTTTTACAGAAGTGCAAGTCCTGGAGAAAGTTCCAGTTTGAGTAATTTAAGTGATGACGGTAACCAGCTTTATCTAGTGCCACGGTGGTCTGTAGGAGAGGGAGGTGATAGCACCTTCCTTGCTCATTTCTGTTTATCAATAGCACGAAGACAGAAACAACAGTGCAATTGTGGTTGAAAGAGCATTTGGTGGATCAGTTACCAAATCTACCAAATTTAGCAGTAGAAAGATCTCTGGGTTTCTTTTTCCTTCTTATCTGACAGGGTTCATTCTTTTTCTTTTGGAGTCCTGTCTTTTACATGCTTATCTGCTCTTTCAAACCATGCCAATGAAACACTCTTTGTTCTTGAAAGGACATGAGTCAGTGGGCACAAACTCAAGCACTCTAAATTCCACTCAAACATAAGAACATAAGAAAAAACGTTGTTTACTGTGAGAGTAGTCAAACGTTGGAGCAGGTTGCCCAAGGAGGTTGCAGAGTCTCCATCCTTGGAAATACCCAAAAACCGTCTGGACGTGGTCATGAGCAACCTGCTTTAGGTGAGTCCGCTCTGAGCAGCGGGTCAGACTAGATAATCTCCAGAGATGCCATCCAGCCTCAGCTGGCCTGTGGTTCTTAACATGGATGTGATTATTAACACGATATTATAAAACCTTAATCAACATGCTCCTTCTCTGAAGCAAAACCCTGCTGCATGATCAAATAAGACTCAACTCTTGGTATTGAGAAGACTGATAGATAAAATGGCACAGTAGCTAGGCTAGTTGAATAGTTTTAGACATAATACAATGCCCCAAAGCTTCCCATTGACTTTTGTGGGCCTGAAACTTGGAGATCTTCCATTTCTTTATACATCCAAGCAATTAAAATGACTTTTAGTGTTGATTTTAACAACTTACATGATAGGGATCTTTCAGCATTTAAATTCTGGCAGGAAATGTGCTTTTTTTCTAAGCCTTGTTCCAAGCGTTTTAATTCCTGCTTCCCTGTTCAGGATCTTTTCCTATTATGTTCATTGCTTAATGGCACAGTCGCCAGGACCAGAGGTGAAGGTGTTGATGGCCTCTGGAAATATACATAATGGGAATTTTGTTTTCTGAAAACTGGGTATTGAAAACCTGTTTGGGAAAACTGTGGTGTATGGTGGAGTTAACCATGACATCCAACTTGCCATCAGTAGGTTGGGTGGAAAAACTGTTTGTACAGGTAGCATATTTTGTCAGCTGAAAAGGTGCCAGATGAGAAATTAAGAGATAGGTTTAGAACAACCTGNGTTCTGAAAACTGAGTATTGAAAACCTGTTTGGGAAAACTGCGGTGTATGGTGGAGTTAACCATGACATCCAACTTGCCATCAGTAGGTTGGGTGGAAAAACTGTTTGTACAGGTAGCATATTTTGTCAGCTGAAAAGGTGCCAGATGAGAAATTAAGAGATAGGTTTAGAACAACCTGCAGTCATTGAACATGTGTGCATCAGAAACTGAGATCACAGCTGAAAAGAATGGTCGATAAACCAGATCAAAATATACAACAGAGCTGTGGGGCAACCTGCTGGGTGCAGACCTCCGGGATAAGGAGGATCTGTGGAGTTGGCTTGAAAGGCGTTGGTGCCACCAGACACAGGCGTGTCTCAGCCTCAAACCCTAAGTGTAAGCTGCCATCTCCCACTGGATCTGAGCACCCTTTTAGCTTATCCTGCTAAGACCCATCCAGCTCTCCATGGCACACTCCAGTGGTGGTAGCAATGTGACGAGCAAAGTGAGTTATGCTCTGCTGGTTTTGAGCAAAATAGGAAGATGCTTACATAAAAGCCACTGGACAAGACTCTCATAAATTATTGTGAATTTTAAATTATGGCATTCAAATAATGCTGTAAAATTTAGCATTATCTTCTGATTTCAAATTTCTGACCTGCTTTGTAAAGAGACTTCTGTGCACACTTCTGTTTTACCAGCTGTGTAGCCCTGTACCTCTGCTGACTTCTAGGCCTGTAGTGACATGAGAACATGCGTATATGTTATCTGTTGATTTAATAAAATTGAACTGAAAATGACTACGGTAATTTTCTCTAGCATCAAACTCTATCATCATATGAATCAGCTGCCAATCTATGAGGGCATCGCTGCATCTTTCTGGACTCTTTGCATTACAAATATTTTGTAAGAATTCTGGGTTACTTATTGTTGTTATTGTTTTAGGATTTGCTATCTGAAGAAGTTCTAATCTGGGGCTGGAAAGAAGGCTATGCGGCTAAAGTATTGTGCTGCTCCAAAGCAAATTGAATTTCCTCAGCCAAATAATCTCTCCTTCCCCAGTAGCTCTGTAAGTAATGCCATTAAGATGTTTGCATAATCCTCATATTTCAGTGACTGAACATCTACTAGAGTACCATGCAATTGTCTATGTGTTGTCTGTGTTCCCAACTAACACTTTGGTAGCATAACAACAACATCTGGGAGAAAGAGCAGTGTTGTGTGGCTTGCAGCTACTTCGTCCTGCCATCAGGTCCCCACAAATTAATTAGGTTTTACTCTTGAGCGCTCTGGGAAACGAAGGCATCTACAAATGCTGCAGGAAATAATGATGAACTAGTGGGTGGCTCAGTTAATTAGCAAAATCTTTTTGAGTACAGAACATTAATAATGAATTTGCAACTGCAGATCTGATGTATGTATGTAGAGCTATGCATTGCTGTGCAGAGGTACCCAAGGTAACTCTGACCATGTTAGCTCAAAAAGAGAAGCAGCACAATCATATTAGTCCACCCTTTGTAGGGACGGTAAAATAATGTGCTTCTCACCGCTCAATCGTACCACTGTAAACTTTAAAACAAAACTACCCCAAAGAACAACAAATCACTTGAGTATGTAGTTATCTGTAGTAAAACAGATAAAGGGGGTGAGGAATATTAACTCTCCCATTGGATATTTTGAAAATACAATGATAATTATCTATAATTAGTATTTTCTTTGTATTCATATGTTAATGACTGAATGTATTCTGAATACGTGGTAAATAGTGCTTCTGGTTAAAAACATTTTTCTTGATGGATACCCACTATTAAATGACTGGTGCAATGCTGCCCTTTGAGAGCTTTACTGAGGTTCTAAAATTATTTCGAACTAATACCTATGACATTTCCAAAACGTTACCTGTCACAATAAATTTGAAAATTCCAGAATTAAAGAAAACGTGGTATCAAAGTATCTGCTTCATGTTCATTTACCGTGCCTTTCCTATTCCTTCTACCACGTCTGTGCGTTCTGCACCTGCATGGTGACGGGGTTCGCTGTGAGGAGTTGGGGGTAGCACCACACAGCCTTTGGATGCTGCGGCACTTCTGCTCTGCAAAAACTTTAGCATTTAGGAAACCGGGCCAGAATGCTTTGTGTTTGTCATACGCATATCATGCCTGCTCCCAGAGGGGTTAGCAGCTCCTGTGTTACGTTGCAGTGCTCCCGTGTTGGTGAAATAGTGTCTGTGGGAGCAGCAGCTTTCCCATAGTGACGTCCAGGGACTCTTGCAGGGGCCAAATACCTTTGCAGAATCCAGCGCTCTTGCAGGTCCATTTCTTTGATCTTTCCCACAGTTTCCTGAATATGTGGCAATGTAAATATATGTATTAATATCATTATTAGTAGTAAAACAATAGTTGTTTTTAAAACAATAGAGTTGACAGGGTACTGCTGCCACAGGGGATGCTAAAATGAACAAGCGAAAGGCAGTAATGTTCTGTAGTGCTCAGATGCTGTTTAATGGTGATTGCCTTACACAGGCTAGAAAACTGACACCAAACAGTATATACAAGAATAACTACTCAAGAACAAATAATTTCTGCTGTTTACTGCCCCTAGGCATCTTTTCATTCCGAAAATTACATGTGATGGAACGTCTGCTGCGTATCTCCTCTCCAAATTTCAACATTTTCTCAAGGCCTGTAGGTCCTCTTTGGACTTCTGGAAGTTTTCCTGTTGTTTTCTAAAATGTGAGTTAAATCAGCTATCAGTAGTGGATATTTCTGGGACTGGATAATTGCTAGCTAGGCATTTTGTAAGGTACAGCAGAAAAGGAAGCTAGTCTCTGTTGAGCTGTTTGTAGGAGAATAGAAGAAGGGGGTTTAAAAATTCAGGTTACTGGATAAAAATATCAGTGGAAAAAGTAATCTTAAAGAATGCTTTCCTCAACTTGAAGCATTCTTTCAGTTCCTCACTGTATATATGTTTTAAGGGTAGTCCTGCAAATTAGTTTGTGCACAATGCTTATTGCATAGCCTTCCAGAATCCCATGTGTCTTTAACATTTATTATTTGTTAATGCAAACAATTCTTTTCTCTTATGGTAACGATATCAAAGAAAAGATACTGGTACCTTAACAATCAGACTCTTCCTAGACAATATATGCAGTGAATGATATTCTGGAATTCCTTTATGAGAAGTAGCTGTACTTCCCACTGCTTTAGATGGTCAGCCGTATGAGAATTTCTCTTCCTACAACTGACCGCTTTTTGTTTTAATGCGCAGTGTGTTAAGTAAACTTAAATTACATGCTATGAGAAAGGACTATTCCTTAGGGTAACATTCTTCCAACATGCACTCAGTGCTAGAATATGTATTTTAATGACAGAGTAATTATAGGCTGTCAAATAGTCATTCAGCAAGACTAGAGTATTCTGCGTTTCTGCTGCCGTTATTACTGCTTTAATAAAAATACATGTAACTAAAAAGAAACTTTTTTTGAATATAATTTGGTAAAAAGAAAAAAAGTGTTTCAAAATCTGAACTTATGAACTGTAGAAACTGAAAACACAGTAATGTGAAATACAGTTTGGGATAACAAAGCAATTTAAAGCGAGTGTAAAAATACCATCAATAAAATACATATGGAGAGATTCCGGAGTTTATCCCTACCCTGGGAAATAAAACAAAGTTGAATTTCATGTTATGGTAGCAGTTTAGGTGGCAGAGTAACGCGGATTTATATGAGAATCTAATGCTGAACTTAGTAAAGCATTTGTACACGCAAAGAGTGAGGACGGCTCTGGTGCTCTACAAAATGCAGCTGCAGCCTTCAGAGGGAGCAGCAGCATCTTCTCCTTCAGGAGATTGTTTGCCGTCACAGAGAGCTTGGAGGGAAGGAGCTCTGAAAGGAGCCATGGAGTTTCTAGACACGCTAAGTAATAGTTTGCATTTTTCCAGAGTTATTCTATGGAATCTGACAGCTGCCTGCACCTACTCCATTCACTGTATGTCATTATTAACGTCTTCTATGTATGGGCTGTCACACCATTTGGTACTAACATCAGAGTGTGTAAGACTGAAATTTGTAGAGAAAACATTGAGACCACGTGACATTCAGTTTGTATCACCTACTTTTCTATAGAAACTGGATTCTTACAGTTTTAAGCTACTTGTTGGCATTTCCATGAAGGTGATCTGTGTGAGCAGATGCTGTACCACAGTCCTGCACTTGGCCATGATGAGGTGGGGTGATGGTGCCTGTCAAGGAAGAAAGGTGCCTGGAAAAGGGCTGGAGGCTGTGGTGCATTATACCTGACATGCTGTGATGGAAAAAGCAGGTTTTGTGAATATGATCTCTCATCACAGTGAAAAGTCTCTAGAGTCTCGCATTTTCATGCCAGTAAAATTGAAATGTTCAAGAAGATTAGGAAATTTTTCTGAAGTCAGTTGGATATTGGTAGAAGTTGTCTTGGTAAATGTTTCATGCATTCAAAATAAAAATCTTGTTTCTCGTCAGAGAAACCCATGCCTTTAACTTATGGACAAACTTTTAAAACAAAGGTAGAAACTTATATCTGTGGTCCTGGTCCTGCGGAGGACTGTGCATTGGTTTGTCTTTGCATGGAGGATCAGTCCAGAAAAGGTACGGTTAGACACCATTGGGATCCTCAACTAGGCCTTACAAGTTCATAATAATATTTTGGGGGATGTTAATGAGATAGTAATGGGAATATGAAAAATTTCAGATAGTGAAAAGGGATGGGGAGAATACCTATCTATTGGACAGAATTTCTGGAAATATTCACATGAGGCTGAACTTGTATACTTTCTGTAGTTCACTTTTGGTCTCTACAGAATTACTTTAAATGCTGTATAATATTAAAGGAAGTAGCAATGGAAGAATTGTATTTCTTAAGAAGCTGATAACGATGGCTTTTAGATAATTTGAAGGATTTTGATTCATCTCAGAAGGGGTAGATGGAGCTCTTGCTGTTTTTCTGCAGCCTTTGTTCTTTATCTTATTGAGTAACTGAAATTCAGATTTCACACATATTTGATTCTTCCATATATATTTTCATTAAAAGCTTGCCAGTAATGTGAGCTATGTATGTTTTTGAGGTATTCATTAAATGAGATTTGTAACAGTTTACATGATATTCTGACAGTTTACCAAACCTATCAGTCAAAAGCAGATGGCCTGCGTTGGTAGGATTTTTCTGTTATAATGAATATATGTTCAACATATGTACTTCATTTATAATATATTGACTAGCAAGATTTTATTCTCAAAAATCAATTCATCAACCTGTGATACCCTCCTACATTTGAGCTTGATGCTTGAACGCTCAGATGTCATCTGTCTGCAGTTCATTTCAGTAATGTATGTACTTATGCATCAAATTAAATTATGTCTTATATCTATCCTAAAACGCTGAAAATACAGCTGTATTAATTTGTCACTTCTTCATACCTACCCCTTCATGGACATATTTTCCTGTTAGACATCCAGGTGTCCTTGGCTTCAATGCTTTGCCGTTTGGGGTTGCTGTTTGAATGTGCCTGTGTTGGCCATCTCACCTTGAGGAGAGACCATCCCACTGGACACTGTCTGGATCATGGCACAGTCCAGCCAGGAGAGGAGGGAGCGGAGGAAGGACACGGAGAGATGAGGCAGACCTCAAGGAGGTCGGATCAGCAGTGGCTTGAAGAGTGGCTGTCTGGTGGCCACCAGGGCTTCTCCCATGAGTTGACGCACTTGGGAACTTGCTCGGTTGATTGCCTAAATCCCAGTTTTTACAGCTGTAAAAGCAGTGAAACAAAGTGCAGGATTGTGGGCAAGGACCAGGCTTGTGAAGACTCCAGCAGCTCTGATTTCAAGTGGATTTCAGCCTTTGACTCAAGCTGGGAAAGTGGGAGACCCCAACACTCATGCACAACCGGTGGCATGACCAAGGGAAGCTTGGGTATCAGGGCAGAGGCACAGCCTTGCTAACTGCTTCAATGCAGACAAGGCTAGCGTCAACAAAATAAAATGTGTTTTTGCTTCTGTGGATTTTTTCCATGAAACATCCTGAGACATTCGATTTTTGCAGTAGAAAGGCTTGTTCTAAAAATAATTTTATTCTCATTCGTCTATAGAGATATTCAGATTGTTCTGCTGTATTGTGTGAGTTAAGTTGTTCTCTCAATTTTTCTCTGTCTGATGGCCTCTTTTCTTAAACTGGAGTACTGATTTGGATAAATGTTGTTAGTGAGTGTGAAGAAACGCTTATGATTTTTTTCCAGAAGCATCTCCCCAAGAAGAAAAACCCTGAGAGCCTCTCATTCACACATGCTTATTGAGAGGACCTTGTAAAACCTATTTGTCATGGTTTAACCGTAGCTAGCAACAAAGCCCCACAGAGCCACTCACTCACTCCCCCCCGGTTGGGAGGGGGAGAGAATCAGAAGGGTGAAAGTGAGAAAACTTGTGGGTTGAGGTAAAGACAGTTCAATAGGTAAAGCAAAAGCCGTGCACGCAAGCAAAGCAAAACAAGGAATTCATTCACTGCTTCCCAGCAGGTGTTCAGCCGTCCCCAGGGAAGCAGAGCTCCATCAAGCCTGACAGTGGTTACTTGGGAAGACAAACACCATCGCTCTGAACATCCCCCGCTTCCTTCTTCCTCCCCCAGCTTTATATGCTGAGCATGACGCCATATGGTGTGGGATATCCCTGTGGTCAGCTGGGGTCAGCTGTCCCGGCTGTGCCCCCTCCCAGCTCCTTGTGCACCCCCAGCCCACTCACTGGTGGGGCAGGGTGAGGAGCAGAAAAGGCTTTGGCTCTGGTTAAGCACTGCTCAGCAGTAACTAACAAACACATCCCTGTATTATCAGCACTGTTTTCAGCACAAATCCCAGAGATAGCCTCATACTAGCTACTCTGAAGGAAATTATCACAACCAAACCCATCATAGTATTCTTCACTGCTGTTAAAAACTTGGTTATAAAATGCTTTGAGTTTGGGAGAAAAGGTAATCATACTTTAAAAGATCAATTACATCTAATTTAGCAGCTCAAAGAGTTTAAAGTTCGGATGGTATATTTAGAAATCTTTGTCTCAAACTTAATTAGATCAGTACTACTCAAAACAACATAAAATGTATTATCCTAAACTCCTAAGTGATAACTTTGTTTTGGACAAACTATTACATAGTGTTACTATTTTGAACATTCAGATTTAGAGTAGAAAATATGTAAAATATTAATTATATTTCTTCAGATGAAAATACATGAAGTTTGGGGAGATGTTTTAAAAACGTCAGTGGGAGTAACATAGATATATACAGATAGCGAGACATTTCTCCAGTGGTAAGCAATTTTAATTTATTACAAATTTAATGGTAATTATATCTAATAGTAGCAATTTATGTTCATTTCTGTTGCTCCCTGTTCTGTCTATGAGAATTCATTACTTTTAAACCAGTAAGACTCTAAAAGTCCTATATCAAATACAGTTTTCCTTACCTTCCACTCTGTTCAGTATTACAACTGAAACAGATGTTGTGCAAACCACCTGTGAGTTTCTTGTACCTGAATATTATCACCTTCCAATTTTACAGCAGTTTTCATTCATTCTTTGGGAATCGAACTTTATGAGGTTAATATTCCCACTCCCTTGTCCACTTCTTCTGGTAGGAGCCTTGTTCTCCCCGTTAGCTTTCATGATTATAGTCTTTACCTGATGTTCCTCCCTGCTGTCTTCCCTATATCTCCTTTCCGTCACAAACAGAAGAGCGGTGATTCTTTTCTATCTTGGTGTGTTCTCAGCTAGGTAATTTCAAGTCAGGGTCAGAGCCCTTTCGTGGTTGCAGAGGGTCACAGCCCAAGGTGACCCTCCTGGCTGAGCGAGGATCACCCATCTCAGCATCTCCACCAGTCAGCCGGAGAGTGTGGCAGCTTTGTCAAGACCTGAGGAGTGGCAGGGTCTGCAGCAGAAATAGCGTTGTGCCAATGAGCGCAGTATCAGTGAAGGTACATTGCTGTAAATCTGATAAAGGAAACAGGAAGGCCGGGCCTGAACTGTGTAAAACCATCTTGGCTTTCCGGGAGGCTATCCAGGAGAGCTGCTCCAGAGACTGGAGGCACCTCTTCGTTCTCACTCGACTGCATCCCAGTGATGCTACTGGCACCTGTGATTTGGCTAGACTCCCAACATTCGTTTTCTTTCCTCCGTATCTGCTTCCTCCTTCCTTGCGAAACTGGGAACGTGCGACTTGTAGTGACCACGCTGATCAAAAGCAGGACCTTGGAAAGCAGCAGATCAGCGGCTGTTTTGTGACACTTCGGCTAAACTTAACCCTCAGATGCACACTTCCACTTCTGGCGCTTCAGAATCTGCTGCATGTGAATACATTATATGTGGTGTTGCAAACACATTCTCAAGGCAAAAGTGCGTAAATGAAAAAAGGCATGTCTGTTAAGGATATCCATGTTTTAAAAAAATCAACAATTTAAAGCTCAGCAAGGAGCATTGGTTTTCCAGAATAAAACAAAAAATAAAATTGGAATTGGAGAAATAAGTTTTCATTTCACCTAATGCAACTTGAGAAAATTGTAAGAACAGATGTAAAAAATAAACCATCAGGTAACCTGAGCTTGAAGGAAGCAACTGATGCAAAGACTTTCCTAAGATACTGCCACAGCTAATGTTACGTTTTGTAAATTAAATCTTTCTTTCTACATTGAAAATAATAATAATGCTTTGAAATGTTACTGGGTTTTGCTAATTTCCTATGGTAATAACATAATATTATTAAATAAATACTTTAATAAAGTAGATTAAATGATCAGAAATGCAATACCCGTATCTCTTAATTTCAGAGCTTCACTGAAAATCTGCAAACAGAGTGTAAGCAACTGCTTTTACTTTAGCTTGAATCCTCTGGCAGTTGTCCCCTCTCTGGTCGGTTATGTGGATTTGCCCTTTCTGTGTCTAAATGCAGTGTCTTTTTTTCCATCCTACAAAATTCTCCTCAGTCGTCTGAATTAGAGAGCAGAGAAGTCTTGGTTCGTCTCTGTTTGTCCTGCTCTAGTGGCGGACATGAGAAGGTAGCTGAATTTATCATCAGAAGATTTACCCTATGAGCAGCACTGAGCATCCGTGCTGTGCTACGGAGTTTGCACCCCACATCTCTTTTACAGATCCTGTCCAGGAGATGTTTCAGCCAAGTAGCTGTTAGGTTGCATGCTTCATACGTACGCATAACTCTCGGCATAGGGAGGAAGAGCCCCATGGTGATTTTTAAGGGGTGTCTGAGCTGCGTGGGAACCTGAGGAGCTCTCTGCTCTAACGCTGGCAGTCCTGTAGGCCTGCCGAAGGGACAGCGAGTTCCCAGCTTTCTCCTGTGAGCTGCGGTTACTGCACTGCTCAGAGCCTGCCCGCTGCTGCTCCTCAATTCCTACCGTGCCATTTCTGCTGACGGCGTGTGCCCTTCTGAGATCTTCTGCAGGGATTCTTGGAAGACAACTTTGCCTCCATTTTTGTATATGTATTAAGTTACTCTGTTAGAGGTGTAATGCCCAGTGACCTCAGAGAGTAGCAGTAGTACTTTTGGGAGAAGATGAGATGAGGAAAGGAGCCCTGACAGGATCAACTGCTGTGGCTATGCAACATCTAGATGTGGCTTCTGTGCTTCTGGCTCTGCAAAGACATGGACAGAACAGCTAGCAAGAGGAGGCTTTCGCCACCCATACTGAGCCCTGCCTCTTGACAGAGAGGAAAGGAAAATACGTAACCGCGTATAGGTGTACTGCGCTTAATTCTTTAACCTCATCGTTGCCTCACATAAATGGCTTTGCACTTGTAGTAGTATATCTTACTGCAAATACTCGCTGTCCTTACTGGTTCTGCAGTATATAAGTGGTCTTAAGAGGGTTGCTAATTACATTGGTCTGCCGTTTGGGAGGCTGTATCCAGCACAGAAAGCTGTGTCTTCTTGAGGCCACTGTTAATTTCTGCTTTTTGAGTAATTTATTGACCCTTGAATACTTAATCTTCGTGCGTAAAGGCAGGTGTTACTTCTTTTTGTCTTCTCTCTTCCTAACCTTAACTGAGTTTAAATAATCAGTTGCTGCATTAAAGCAATGAACATATTGCTTGCCTTGTGTACTAAGATATTTTACAGTGTTTTTACAAATTTGAGTATTTTGAATGGCAGTTCTACAATTCCAAATACCTTCCAGTTAATAAACAAAATAAATAAATGTAGAATAAAGTAGTAAACAGACCATGAATCTGAATCACTTCTTGTTTTTCAGGCTGAATTTTTCAAGGAAATTAGTTTATGAACTAGATTTTGAAGTCTGGACTCCATCAGTCTCGAGGAGAAAGAGCTGTAATTATATTCTCTCTCAATTTATGTTGTGTATCTGCACTCCTTTTCTAGAATTTTTCTTTTTAATTCTATTATATTGAACTTAATTTTACATGACAAGTAGCAGAATCATTCTGATAAGTAACAGAAGAAAGATAATTGTTCTGTGAAGATCCGCACAGTTTGCTGTAAGGATATGTGTACATTGTAGTCACTCACTAAGACTGCAGCTTTTGAGCATGCATCAAAGCTAGCTTTAGACTCTTGGTTGGGGTCCTGCAAGCAGCAGTTTCTCAGTAACCCAAAACTCAGGTGGACTAAATTCTTCTTGTTTAATCCATTTTAATGGATTTTATTTTGCAGCTGTCACTGAGCAACAAACTACTGCACCGGATGCCCACTGTTTCCAGTACAATTTTGTTACTCTTGCTGTAAATGAAGTCCTAGGACCAGGTTTAGTATGGACATACATCTTGACTAGAAGGAAGATCCTCCACAATTTTGTCAGTACTTTCTGATAGCTTTCTCTTTTGTGCTTTCTTGAGCTTTGAAATATTGAACTTTCTTCTGATACTGATGAAAAGAATGTGTTATGGTTGCATATTAATCTACATTTTTCCCCCTGACTTGAAATCGTGACTGTCTTAATTCCACTGATAAAATTATGTTTCGTAATTTTAAAAATCTGAAGAGTCTTGAGAGTAAGCTATTTTCGTAGTATACTTACAGTATCAGTGTTTTCTGTTTGACATTAAGAACAAGGTAAAGAAAATGTTCAGTGAATGGACTCCATCCTCAGTTACTGTGAAACAATTTGCCAAGCTGTTTATCCCTGATAGAGATGGATTAGTTGTAGCAGCAAACTCAGAGTGTAGAGACTTAGGGATTCTTATCCTAACAATGTTTTTTCTACCATTGAATATACTGGAACTAGAATTCTTAATTTCGTGTTAGATCTGTATTTTTTCTTTCAATCTTATTTCACTAATAAAAGTTGCAGGAGTTCCTCTGTTGAATTTTTATTTATTTTTTAGATGAAATGGGTCTTTTCTGAAAGTGTTTCCGTCTGTTCTGTGGTAGCACAGTTGCTGGTATTCATGTCATGAACTTTTCATCCTCTCTTGATAACTTTGCAGGAACTCTGAACTTTTGAAAACGTTTTAAGAGATGAGATGTATTTTATATACTATAACTGCTAAAACTAGGTTGTCTTGTTAGATCTTTATTTCAAGCTCTCTTTAAAAATTCATTTTCTTATCGGAAAAGGAGAGGACAAGCTCAGTAACGGCATAGCTGTTTAATAAGGCAAGTTTTAATGTATAGTAACCTCTCATTTAATGAATAGCACTTAGTAGAATTAAACGTTCTCTTGAAGTATGCTTCTCTGCTGTTCCTTATTATTAACGCCCTTGTGATTCTATGCTTATTCATAGGCACTATTTGTTAGTAATTCTTTTCTTCCATTGTTGCAGAGGGTAACTGCGAAACAGTAGGGTTTTATATCATATAAAGCCAGAAAGTTGTATATGGAAGTGTGGTTTATACATCTAAGTGGCCTAAAGCACAACTTTGTGATGAAGTAGGATACAGAAAAAAAGCTGTGGCAAAAAGAACAGACCTCTGTTGTACAGTGAGATGGGTATGCACAACAGGGAGAACAGCTCTAAACGGGCATACTGACTGGTCGCAGTGTAACTGGTCCCACGAAAATGTGTCTGTAAAAAAGATAACTGTGGTCATAGTGTGGCAGGGAAATGTTGACTGGAAATCGTGAGATGATCTCAAGGCTTTTGCAAGAACATCCTCTGCAGTTCTGGCCACCCACATTCAAGAGAGATCAAGTCCAGCTAACGTGTGCTCAGGGCATCTGGCAGAGTGTTCCTATATGAAACGACTGATACGTAAAATGAAGCAGACTCTCAGCACTGAAATTTCAGGTTGTGTTTACATTAGTAAACTCAAGAGCTGAGGTACCTGTGTCAGCGCTTGAATCCATGTCCTTGGTCACTGAGCATGGGATTAACCCTGCTGTGCAGTTGTTAGTGGTGTCCCATGCATGGGTAAGGATACCCCAAGGCAGTCTCCTCCCTCTTCTCTACTGATTGTCCTCACATCCAGAGAATAAGGCTAGGTCTCTTTTGTTTGCTAGCACAGACTGTATCTCACTGTGTGCTCTTCAGACCGTACCCACCAGCTCCAGCACTGTAGACACAGCCCACAAAGTTGAAGCATTTTTTTCTTCTTAATACCTGCTGTCCCTTCCTAAAAGACTACTCTTTTCACTCAGCTAGAGTTCAGTGCTCACAATGATGTTGGTAATGCACATGAGCACCGATAGTCACTTGGAAAAAGGGACCAACCCACTGCACCTCTTTCCCCTCACAAAAAAATTAAGGCATACAATAAAAACTTGCATCTGGTCTACCTGCAAGGAAAGAGGGCTTCATTAATATCTCCTCATGCTATTTCTGACACTGTCAAAGAAAATGAACAAAATGTTAGTTCAACTACAGTGAGCCTGTCAGTACCATATGAGAAATGCTGTTCCTTGTCTAGGCGAGATGTGGTGATAAATCACAGTAAACGGTAAGCGCAGATAGTATGCCACTTTGAGCAAGGCCAAATCACAAATACCACCATCTGTTTATTAGTAACCCTTAAGATACACGGCCAAAATTACAGTATATCTTTTATTGATTACTAATGAAAAGATACTATCCATGATCTGCACTTAATATTTAGTGTGAGATACTTTGCAAATAAAAGTATTTATTGTATTTACTGGTATTCAGTAAAACTGAAAGGAATATTACTCTTTCCTTGCACAATGGTTTTCTTAAAAACAAATTACTAATTGAAGACTTTAAGTTGCTAATATGTCATCCAAGAAATATTAGACTTGAAGGAGGATGAATAGTTTTAATTATGTGTAAATAGATTCATTAAGAGGAATGCGAAAGTCCAGCAATTATTCGTTCTCTGAGATTAGATTAAGAATATTGTGTTTAGAGTCTTGTATCTTAATAGACCACTTTAATTTCTGTTTATACCTATTATTCTATTTCAAATGCACATTAATCTTCTTCTCATTGAAATGTATCCATTTATCTAACAAGAGAAAATGTTACGTGTTCCTAGCTATTCATGCAATTATTTGAAAGCAGTGGTGATTTAAATTTTACATTGGCAATAAATACATTTTACTTTGTACTTGGCGTTGTTGCCTTGAGTATCTCTAGACACTGTTGAGCATGAGAAATTCTCTGCTGTAGAAGGGAAGAATGGCTTTATAAACCAAGGGATTATTAATGGCATTTATACACACCTTGTCAGTCTCATCTGTTCAAATGCAATAATTACTTTATTTCTAATGTTTGCTTTCCTGTGTGAACTTAGTTATCTGAAGTTTAGTTTAGCTTCTGATGAAGAGACCATTTACACGTATTTACAAAACACATCTTGTATGTGATGCAAATACCTATTCTCATACACAGGATCATTTACATACACATACAAGTAATACCTATAGCTGAGAGTTCAGAAACAAGCTGGAACGCACCTACTTTTGAGTATTGTAATTGTGGAAATATATATTGACAAGTGGTAATCATGGTGTAAATGCTTTCTCTTAAGTAGTACTGTCACTCTTGATTATACAGGTGTAAATATGATCACTGGCAAGTTAGTTTCAATTATAGTTCTTAACATATTCCCACACAGCTGCCTTGTATGTTTTTGTGTTTCTCAGGGGGCTTGAATATCATGGTTACCAAAAGAGAGAAAACACAACACGGTAACAGAGAAATGAAAAGTATTTGGTGCCCCCAACCGGCCTCAGCTGAAGGGAAACCATTGTGAGAACACTCGCATTATTTTCTTGCGTTAGTCCACATTTTGTGTCTGAATTTCTTCAAAGATCTGTTTATACTGTCAGGTACCACAAGACAAAAAGACAAATACACCCTTCTATTCCATATTGCTGTTTTTGTTGCATCTCTCTTTCACACCATACCGACCTGAAGCCCAAGTCCAGAATCCCAATGTAACCCCAGTCTGTAAGTGTCAAGTTCCACTTCTGGATACCTATAATTTAAACGTAGCGTATGCGAGGCCAGTCGGAAAGCTATCAGAATGTGATTGAAGGAGGCATCCAGAAAAAAAAAAATAGTTTTTCTTGCGTTCTAATTCTTAGAATTATAATTCTGGATTCCTGATTAATTAATCTTTTTAGTCAAATCTGCCCACCAGCTTTCTGCTTTTCCCAATGACCTTCCCACTTGAGACAATACAAGAAGTATCCTTGTAACTGTTACCTCCCTTGGATTGACTGGTGCCAGAGTCATCTGTTTTTCTGGTGATTTCTGTCTCTTCCTCCCTAGTTCAGTTTTGTGTGAAGGGGCCCAAAGTGTCTGCTTTTTAAGCCTTTTTTTTTTTTCTGCTGCTGCCACATCAGTGGGTGATCTTCTTGAACACAGACTGAGTCATCATCTGGGTGCTGATGACTCACAGATCTGCTCCAGACCTACTTGCTCCTGTCTAGGACTTACTTACTGTCATCTCTTCTTGCCCAGTTGTCTCCAACGGAAATTTGAGTTTAATTCTTTTTTTCCCCAAATGTTGTCTGATACCTCCTTTGCTGATGTATATGGAAGGGTTTGTCTCTATAAACTAGCGTGTTGACTAATGGCCTAAGTGGCGTCTTTAACTCAGTCTTCTCCATAGCAGTTCGTTGCCAGACCATGACAAGTCTTGCAGGTCACCTCTCTATGTGACCTCCAAAAGATGTCTCTCTCCCTTTCATCGACAGAAGCAAATCCCTTATTTTCATCCTCGCTGTCTTGCATTGCGATTACTGCAAAATCACTTCCTCTTGGCTTGGCAGGTACAATTCTACCCTTACAATATCCATGTAAAATAAGGATGATACAATGATCCGCCCAGTCAGTTTATTTGGCAGTCTCGCCCTGTTTCCATGAATCACTCCACTGGTTTCTATGTCTCTGTTGCATTAAACTTAAATGCTTGTCTTCATTTTTAAAGCTGTTTCTTAAACAGTCTGAACATAGTTCATCAAACTTGTGGCTATTATGGAGTAGTTGAGCTCCTTGATAAATATATTCTAAGACAAATCATGTGAAAAATATATTGGTTTCTCATCAGTTCCAAGTTTTCACTTACAAGTCACAAGTTACCTCTTTGCATTAAAACCTCTCTGTTAACAAAGTAGGTGTAAAGACTGAAGGAAACAACCTTTAATATCAAGGGGAAAAAATAGAAAAAAATAATTTTGTAAAACAGTACTGAAATCGTAGAATCACAGAAATGTTAGCTGGAAGAAACTTCTAGAGGTCATCTAGTCCAAGGTCCCACTGAAAGCGCAGGTATCCTCAATAGTAGAGCATTTCAGCCATGAATTCATCTAGTCAGGTCTTGGAAATATCCAAGGGGGGAGGTTCCACCACTTTTCTGGGCAACCTTGTCCAGGCTGCATTACCCTCCTGGGAGGGTGTCCAGCCTGAAACGTCAAAGCCGCAATTTGACATCATTGTCCCTTATTATGCTATCTGGCACTGCCAAGAAGAGTTTGGCTTCATTATCTTTACAGCTTCCCTGCAAGTAGCTACAGGCTGCTATTAGATCACCCATTAGCCTCCTTTGTGCAAAGCTGAGCACACCCAATACCCTGAACCGCTTTCCACAGATCACTTGCTATAGGCACTGAGCACATGCCATCTGTGGCAAACTGTATGATCAGTGTCATCTTGTCTCTTCACTTATTATGGCATATTAGGGTTTTTTTGTTTGATTGCTTCAATTCTCTTTGAATTTCTTTGTAATGTGAAGCAGTGAAAAATGTTAAAATATCATTCCCCAGTATGTTGATCATAGTGTTCTTTGTTCTGTCTTTTCTTTTTTGGGTAATTACTCTGACTTTTTTTTCTTGTTTTAAAAAAAAAATTTTCATTATAAAACAAAGGAAAAAATGACCCATCAAACTTTGTCTCATTTTCCAAACCTACAAAACCAGTCCTTTCTTAGTAATTCAGTTTTGTTCCATTGATTTAATTTAAAAAGGGATAAAAACCTGGTCGTTAGATATTGTTATAGTCTAGTTGTAGTGTTGAGATCTGTTTTACTCATTTAATACCTATTAAATATGTGCTGTTGATGTTGAAATAGCATAGTACATCTGTAACAAGTTAATGCCCAACAGTAATTTCTTTTAGTCACCTGGCCAACTGGGTGGGAATGGTTTTGGCCCTATTGGGATGAAGGGAAGTTCATGTCCTTTCAATGTTCCAAGCCTTCGTAGGCTTGTTAAGGATGTCAGAGTATTCCCGTCTCCCGCTTTGCCTTGGCCATTCAGCTGTTTGAAGGTCATACCTGTAAGGGATCAGCACAATAGTGATACTGCTGAGCTGTGATAATAAAAATACAAGTGGACATTGATATTAATGTAGTGGCACCACAGTGCCTTTGTACAAATTCTTTCTACTTATTTATTTGCTTACCCACAGAATCCGTGCATAGCTAAAACATAATTTTCTGTGCTTCTGTGGCAGAGGATGTGCCAAAACCCCACTGTTTGGCAGAGTGAATTCAAGGAAGTGCAGGAAGAGCAGATCCCCAGGCATCCCTGTCTCTTCTGCAGGTGGATCTGCAAGAATGTTTTTAAAAAGACGTAATTACTGTAAAGTGTAAGAGGATTAGGAATAAAGCAGAAAAAGTAGAACTTGCATTTTGCAAACTATTTTATTACATAAGATTTTTTCATATCTATGGACTTAATGTGGATAACTTGTTATTTTCTCACACTTGCTAATTTATTCAAATTAGTTTGCATTTTTGCAACTGGATGTCAAGAGGAGGGGGTCAGACTCTTCTCAGTGGAGCCCAGCGACAGGACAAGGGGCAACGGGCACAAACTGGAACACAGGAAGTTCCACCTGAACATGAGGAGGAACTTCTTTCCTGTGAGGGTGACAGAGCCCTGGCACAGGCTGCCCAGGGAGAGGTTGTGGAGTCTCCTTCTCTGGAGATATTCAAAACCTGCCTGGATGCATTCCTGTGCAACCTGCTCTAGGCTAACCTGCTTTAGCAGGGGGGTTGGACTAGATGATCTCTAGAGGTCCCTTCCAACCCCTGCCATTCTATGATTCTATGATTCTAACTGATTTTTACCTCTTTGGATCTATTCAAAACATTTTGGTGAAGCATTCATACTGATCTGTGCTGAATCACTGTGTGGCTGATAGATGGGAGAGGCATGATGTTACTCATCCAATTTAACAGTGGCAACAAGCAAGGCTTTCTGCCACTCATATTTCACTCACATGCGTAAAACCTACTCTGGGTGCTGCTCAGCCAGTAACTGTCACCCAATATTTAAATGTTTGCAGTGAACATCAAAGGGAACAAAATTGACTGAAGTTAATACTCCTAAAAATCGTATAGCTTCTTTGTAGTATGTACCATTTTCTTTTTATTCTTTGAATGTAAACCACCTCTAGGGATCAGTGCTGGTGCCAAATTACTATTTTGGCTTTAAAAATACTTCCAATTATGTGGGCTGGAATACGTCCCTAAAAGTCCCCAAGCAGCATATGTAATCACTACTTTATAGTTCAATGTAATTTGAAATAGCTTGGATATTAAAACGGAGTTCATAAGGGCAGTTGTGATCACCATCAGCCACAACACTGAAGACTCTTTCTCTGGATCTGAGAAGTTCTGCTTGCCGTAGGTATTCTTCTGCTATGATTTCCACATGTTCTTTGTGAACAGAAGCACTAGAAAAATCTGATACCTCACAATAATTTTTTGGTTTTGCTTTGCCCATCCCATATTCTGACAGTAATTTGTCATATCATGTTTATTTTTTAAAAATTGCTAATTTTCCTGTTTTATGAGGATCTTGAATTTTTAATAGCATTTCCTCCTATTTTTGAGGCAGTGTGCCTTCTCTCTTGTTGTAGACTCACATTTTTTAAATTCTTTTCTGGAGTCTCTCAAACTTACTGAAGTTATTTCTGCAAACTGTTGGCTGGTATTAGGCATAAACAGACATTTCCTCTGTTTTGATTTGTGCTTTACAAAGCAAACTAATGAAATTAGTAATGTGGCAGGATAGTTAAAAATGCTCACTACTTACATACCCGTTTAAAACCTTGTATGAAATTTGACATTTTTAATAAACCTTTTCACTGTAGACGTTGCCAAGGGAAAAAAAGATCTAATATTATTTCTCATAACTTTTAATTTTCTGTTTGATTCTTTTTTCAAGTATATCTAATTCTTGTTCACTCAAACAATTTCAAAAGCAAAACACACTGAATATTAGTCATCCTAAATCTAAAACATTATATTCTGCACAGTGAAAAACCCTTCACTGTGTCGTTTGGAGATCAGCCCATTTGGTGGCTGTTATTTTTTCAGGGTAGGAATGCTACTGAAGAAACATGGAGAGTAATGCAGGCTTGCTTGTGGAGGAGCGCTCATGTTGCTTCTTGAATAGATGTTGCCAATGGCTCAGAAAAGGTGGGGAGAGAACAAGCTTTCAGATGTACCGAGGATGAACCAACGCTGCTTTGGACTTCTAGAAAGCAGAGGGGAACAGAGAAAAAAAACCAAGACTTGTCCTCCCATCTCCAGGTGGCACTGACCACTTTCCTGCCAGTCCTTGGGTTATGTGTGCTTGTGAATAGCGAAGGAGACCATGGGCAGGATGTCTGTAGGTGCTTCTGAGCTCAGGTTTACCTCTCTACCATGGCGGAGGGATGGCTTCGCTCTTCATCTGTTAGTCATGGATANGAAAAAAACCAAGACTTGTCCTCACATCTCCAGGTGGCACTGACCACTTTCCTGCCTTGGCTTATGTGTGCTTGTGAATAGCGAAGGAGACCATGGGCAGGATGTCTGTAGGTTCTTCTGAGCTCAGGTTTACCTCTCTACCATGGCGGAGGGATGGCTTCGCTCTTCATCTGTTAGTCATGGATATGCAATTAGTGGAACCAGCCTACAGCAGATTTTTTTTTTTTAATTGGGAAGGGAAGGGGAATCCTGCAGAGATTTGTAGCTTTAAACATGCCCAGGAAAGGAAGGGGGCAAGGNGCAGGATGTCTGTAGGTGCTTCTGAGCTCAGGTTTACCTCTCTACCATGGCGGAGGGATGGCTTCGCTCTTCATCTGTTAGTCATGGATATGCAATTAGTGGAACCAGCCTACAGCAGATTTTTTTTTTTTAATTGGGAAGGGAAGGGGAATCCTGCAGAGATTTGTAGCTTTAAACATGCCCAGGAAAGGAAGGGGGCAAGGGTGCAGACTTGACTGGGTTTGAAAAATATTTGGGGTGAAATCTCACTTCGGTACTTTACTTAATTTGTACATTTGCAAAGCAGCGGTTGCATTGGACATGTTTCTGCATCCACGCAGAGTAGTATTGAATTTTGGCATGCCTCCTAAGTTATTCGCAGTCTGTAAGGTCCCAGTGAGGTATCCTACATGTTGTTTAATTGACTTACCTACGTCAGGATGCCTCGAGGTGCATCAGATGGTGATTTGTCTTGTGACTTTTTAGCAGTAGGTAAAAAGTAACCATTACTCCTGAGTCAGTAAAAGCTGAATTTGGATGTTGCTTCCTTGCTAAAATACTTCCAGAAAATGTGTTTGTACAGCTTTTTGGAAAAAAGAAAAAGTCTGATGCTTCTTTTTTGTTCTGAGGAGTCTGTTGGTTGTTTCCTGTCTGTGGCTTTTGAGGCTTAAGTAGATCAGTTACAGTTGGTGAGTGGATGTAAATACACTTAATCGTAAAAAGCCCATATGTATCTGCAGCACTGCAGCAGGAGCTAAGGAGTGGAAAATGGAAAATACTAGGAAATAAGGCTCCAGCGTGGCCTCTCTTTGGGTAAGGAAAGTATTCATTCATACATCTTCTCTTTTGCTGTGATTTTTTCTTTCTCAGACACAGACGTTGTTAAGTATCTAAGACAGATGTTGTCTTCCAGTCTGGTGAAGATTTAACAGATGGATTCAGTTGTTCATCTTATGATATGTCGAAAAGAGTATTTGACCTTCTCCTGATGTATGTTAACTGCCAGGTTGTTGGTTTGCATCTGGCCAGGGGGCATACTCCCCCCTAGCATACGCTTCTGTTTGTGTGCTACATCCTACGAGAAATGAATAGTTCCTTTCCATTTGAACCTCGGCAGGCAGGTGCCTCTTCTGAAAATTTCACTTATTGCAGCTGGAAAGGAAGGCCAAGAACAGGTCTTAAATTCTCGTAAGCACAGTATCCTTCCAAGTCAGGCTGGTTTCAGACACAATCTATTGATGCCTGTGTTGTATGTGTGCCATGCGTAACTAGGGGACTTAATATTTCAGACCTGATAATGGCCATCAGTTCATATTAACATGATTTTGTGGAGGTTTGTTCCCAAGTTTGGAGTTGTTTTTTTTCTCACAAAAGTAATCTATTTTGTCAGCAGTCAACCAGCACAATCTTTAAGATTTTACAGTATTTGAATGTATTTTGAAATCAGCATAAAATACACATTTATACTACTCTCATGCTCTTCCCTACTTTTTATTTCCTCTCCATTTTTTTGTTCTGTTCAACTCTCACAACCTTTTGCAAAGTAGGCAGATATCTGAGAGAAGCAGGTACAGAAGAAAAACCCTTCTGTTTTCTCTTGCAGGTTTTAATTTAGAACAGCTAATTCAGCACATTACGGATGCTACTGTTTTAGTTGCCAATGAGGAATTAGCAAGTAATTATGGTAAGGGTTTGCCTTGTTTCAGAAACAGATAATGATGGCTCTCGGAGAAGATAAAGATAGTGCTCCAATAATAGACTTCCTTTCAGAGTTTGCCCATTTCAAAAATAAGTGCTTTTGCCCTTGGACTAAAAAGGTGAGTAAAAGGTACCTGTGAAGGAAGTGAGAAGTGGAAGTGACTATGTCATTGTAGTGAATTGGTATAATCTTTATTTCCTTAGAAGCTCTAGACTTGGGTCTTTGTGAAGGAAAACCATCTTTCACATACAAAGAAACAGCAGAACAACTTAGATGTCAGGAAAAAAAAAAGGATAGCATTGTGTTCTTTTTGAATGCTTTGTTTCTTGTGATCGAGGCCCTCGGGAAACTCTGCCCCTAAAGAGAAAATCAAATGAACCATCAGGATTATCTCTGTGTGCCACATATGTTTACTTATAGGTGGGTACTTAAAATCTGCTTCTGTCCTTCTGTGACTTACGACTGTTTTGGGAGAGGACAATGTCAGATCACTAGAAAAAAATTTCTATGTCTTAGAAACTCCAAAGCGAACCCTTTTAATGTAGCTACCAAGCTCATCAGCTGCGAAATGTTATATATTATGGGAACTTGCATATAGCATACAATATAGCATTTTAACATCTGCGTAGTCACACTTTTTTGCTTTTTGAACTTGTTATCTCCGTGTACCAGCATGAAAGATAGAGATCAGGAAGAGATCAGCTCTGGCAAATTTGAGGCCAGTTCTAGTTCTGTACATCTGCAATGACTTCTTTTCCTAGCTGGACATACGATAACACAGAGTAATCCCTGGCATCTCACTCCTCATTAAAAATCAGGTTTGCCACTAGAAAACTGTAAAAAAAGTCAGAGAAATAGAAATTATTAGTCTAAACCCTATGTTACCAGTCCTATCCATCGCTATTAGAAGGATTACGTCTGCAAGTAACGTGAGCATTTTAACTGTAAAACTACAGCTTTTAAGAGTCAAGTGGTTTTGCCTCATTTAGATGCAGATCTAAAAGAACAATGAGTCCTGCTAGCTTAAATAATTTTGTATCTTCAAGAAATTTATGTACTTTCCTACAGAAAAGTCAAATGCTGTTGTTACTCTCGTTTTTTTCAAGATACACTAGCATTAAGTTTTTCAATTTGTTTCTGATTTCCAGATTTTCCTGGTTTTCGTGCCACTTACCACTGCTGCTTATTTTCACTGTGTTCAGACCTCCTGGTTTCTCCAAAATAGCCAGTACTGGAACTGAAATGTCATTAATGTTTAAACTTGCTTACTCCACCTCTGAAGTGGATCAAGCAAAAAGCAGTCTAGCAAGCTTTAACATTATTATTGGAACCGCTCCATCGTTATATTTTAGGCAGTTCATTGGTTCTATTTGCCATCCTTCGTGTTTTCTATATTCTGTACATTTTTTAATTATGATTGCTTTTTCATATTCTTTATAACTGGCTCTTGCCCATAGCATCATTAAAAATTACTACCTAGACATAAACATGTTTTCCTGAAGTTATGTATCTGTTAGATGTATCTGTTCTGTTGATCTTTGGATTGAGTTGTAAAATAGCAGGGGTGGACCTTCCGTGTTCTAGTACATCTTGTATCCAGGCTTCCCCCACAGCCCAACATAATTCTTACAGAAGTCCTACATTCCTCAAACAGAAAGAGACGGAACGTCCCAGGTCACTTCAACCGGTTAAATTATCTCCAATAACTTGCTTTCTGGTGTGCAGAGAAGCACTTGAATATAAGAGATGAAAAGTTGTAACAGAAGAAGTGCCTGAAGACCCAGACAATAATGGCACCTGTAAACTTGTCAGCTTGGTGGCTAATGAGATTAAAGCTAACAATAATGTTCAAAGACTCTGAAACAGAAGTAGTAGAAATATAGAGAACTACAAAGGGCATCCAAATCTGGAAAGATAAATCTCCTTAGATACAGAAACAAAATGAAGCCCAAGCTCCTCGGGTGAACCAGAATCATTAATTTTCTAATTACACCATAAAATGTCATAGCCCTTTCAGTTCTTTGTTTTGAATTCACATCGTGCTGCTTTCACAATATGCCACATGATTTTGCTACATTTACTAATGTACTTTTAGCATTATTGATAAATAACCACTACTGTCTCTTCATGTTATGGTTTCAGACTTTGGTCTCATAAAACCTTAGCATGTTTTATTAGAACAAATAATGTTTAGAGACTGTGAAATTTTGTCTTTGAAATTACTGGAAAAATACATATTATATGACCTCTTTGCTTGTACAAAAATGGTACAAATTCAAAGTTTTTTGAGGCTTTTAGTCTTTATTCTATCCACATAGCCCTTTGTCCACTTTTAGATAATAGAAAGTTTCTATGAATTGTTCATTTACAGACATTGCAAAGTTTTATAATGTTGGGGTATGAGAATTCTCTTTATCTGACACTGAGCTCTTCTGTTGTGTGTTAAAGTATTCCTTTAATATGAAACCAAACCAAATGAGTGTTTGTGCTTCTTGCTTACAGCATGCATGACTGGATTTAAGAGACAGAGTGAAAGTTAGGAAACTGCATTAAAAATGAGTGATTATACACTGAAATAGAATGGTAGGTTCATAAAGGTAATGAGAAAAACCTATAGCTGACACTTGTCAAGTAATTTCTGCTTCATTATAGAGGATATAGGTTGATAAATCTGAAGTTTTCCGTGTAAAAGCCTTCATTTGTATTACAAAGAAACCAAATAAATCTAAAAATGTGTATCAGGGTTTCACACATTTTTATGGATCTTGGACAATCTCTGCAAGGATTGCTTTCACCTTGCCAACAATTTTTAGGTATTGCTGGAGGAGAGAAAAAGAGGACTTGTGTTTTTATTTTCTGTTATTGTTAATTCTATTCTTATCTTCTAATATATTACCATATAAGATAGTGAAGACCACTCCAGTAGCATTTATTATGCTATAGTGTTTACTTCTCTGTCTTTTTTATAGAGTCTCAAAGCTGACATATCCATTCTAGCAGATTATATTTTGCCCTATGTTAAGAGATACCTAATATAAACTGATGTTTAGGTACCATACTGCTCAGAAGAAACATCTGAGAAATACTCCAAAGTGCGTATTTTAAATTGTCTCCATTCTTTGGATAAGCAAATCTGACAATCGTATGCCCAGGAAATGTTCTTTCAAATTAATGACAAGACAAGGAGTGCGAATGAAATGTTTGCCCATTCTGCATGCGTTCATCTTAAGGGGACATTTTTGTTAAACAGGAAAATATGAAAGAACAACTCATACTAATTTATGGAACCTCTCTGTGTAGTCTGTAGTAATTGCCTTGTTGAATGACAATTTAGCAAGCATTTCATAGTTTAACAAGAACGTAGTTGTCGCTGTTACTTGATGGGTCATGTAAAAGTGTTATTGGTGCCATATTTGTTGTACTTTGCATCCTATGTTCTGATTTTCTCAAAATAAAACAGAGGTGAATTAAAGTTTTTTCTCTTACCTAGCACTTCCAGCTTCTGTTTTTCATTTTCTTTACATCTATTGATCAGTACTTTGTAGTTCATCTTTTACTGCTGTGATAGGTCGCCATATTAGCTTTGAACATTTGAGCTTCCTTTAGGGTTTTGGATTTTATATATAGAAAACTAGCAGACCACTTAAAATCTCAAAGGGGTACTCACAGTTTGACAAGCAAGGATTGAAGAGAGCAGGAAATATCTAATCTAATTAAATAGTGGTCATGCTATTTTGGTGCTCAGGCAAATTAAATATGAGATGCATAGCTTAAAGACTGGAGCTTATCCTTGGGGTGTTCTTTCAGAAATCGCTCTTTACGCCATTGATGAAACCTGCTCTCATTGTAAAGATATTAATTTTGATTAATGTCACGTATAGCTCACCTTCTAGCATGAATTCATAGACTCATGCATTTGGTAATGTGCTGTAGTGTTATCAGCTTTTAAGTACAGTTTGCTAGACCTAAAGCTGTTTATTTCAATAGTTGTTATAACACCAAGAATTATTCTGTGTTAAAGCATTACCTAGTCTATTTGTCTCATTACATATAGATAAAATAATAGAACATCCTGAAAGATATCGGAAACAGATTTGAAAACGCATGCTTTAAAAACCTCCTGTACCAGTTCATTAAAATCTTTGAAACATTTGAACTCATTTTCAGAAAGATGCAAAATGCTAAGAAAGGAGAAGAAAAGAGACCAATGCCTTTTGCAGGGCCTTTTGCAATTTTGATTTATGTGGATTATAGAATGTCAGTGGCCACTGCTGGTTGAGTGTTACATGGCAGCGTGTTGAACTGGTCAGAAGTGCATTTTGGAATATTATTTTCAAGTCAATATATATTCTATCTGCAAGAAATGCGAAAAGGGTTACTGCGCTCCTGTTGTCTGAGATTAGAGTGAATAACACCATTTTAGATCCAAAGAGTGTGTGAGGAAGAAAATCTTGAAAGGCAGAGCTATTTTTTTTCATCTTGCTAGGAATTGTTCCGTTAGGATTATAAAACAGTAAGTAGAATGTTTGAGTTCTGTTGCATTGCAGGTTTTTGTACTTACTCATTGTTCTTTATATAAGCATGTACAAAGAGGTGGAACTAAAGCAGACTGTCTTGCATTCAAGCTGCTGTGTTTCACCAGCTGCACACTCATTTACGTGGTATTTACCCTGGTAATGATTATTTTAATGAAATCACAGTCTAAATTGGTGGTATCAGGGAGCAATCCAGGAAAAGTCAAATGATTTAGTACCAAATTAGCAGATAGAGAGGGAAGCACTGACAAATTTGCTTGCATGGTTCTTTGAATTTTTGTGTTCTGCACAAGTAATCAGAGTGAAGTGGAAACCGTACATAAGCTTCCTCATCTGTCTTCTCCAGTACTCTATTCAGCAGAAGAATACTAAGCCTTACAACATCTGAAATGGGGGGGGGAAATGCAACTTGAGGCTACAAGCATCAAATTGGCTTGAAAATTAGCTAGACACAGTCAGGCAACCTTTTCAAACGGTTGCAAATGAGCAAAAGGTGGAATATAAAGTCCCACTTTCAGCTGAAACATTTTCACTAGTCCAGTTGCTTTAGAATGTCTCTTCTAAAAATAATTCTGCTGAGACTTTTAATGAGTTCACTCAATATCCACATTTGCTATCAAAAACCTTGCTTTGGGAGTTTTCTACAAAAAGTAAGGGGGGAAAAGTTGTCTACATACGTATATAATAATAAATAATCAACCAGGCTGTTCTGGGGTATGTTACATGGCAATGATACTCAGCTGGATCCCACCTAATTTTAGGTACATAACTAAGAAGACTAATTTAGGAGTACTGACTATCTGCCAAGACTCTGTCCATAACTTACAAAGACAAATAGGCAACTCCAGCAGACAGTTCAGATCTTATCAGGACTGAATTTTTTTGAGAGGTTTCCCTTTGTCTCTACCAACTATAGCAGAGAACGTAGGGCAAATGTGCCCGCCCCTACCCCAAGAACCCTCGCAGACAAAATCAGTTTCAGATGAATCTGGATGGGAATATGTTCTCATATGAACAAATTCAATCTGGGTTTATTTAATGCACCACTGTAGACTTGCCACAGTGTTCATCGTTTGTGATAACATGGTTTTATCTTGGTGTGTCGTTCTCTGAGGGAATTGTTAAAACTTTCCCTTTTTTGAAAAATACTCCAGAGAGGATGCACTAAACTAGAGAATAGCACTAATTCAGATCAAGTTTGCATTTTAGTTTTCCAGTGTTCTGTGCGTTGGACGGCAAACTTAGATGAGTGCTCTCTGTTGAACTTAGGACAAAAACTGATAGAAGAAGTGATCAGAGACTGTTTACCTAGAAGAGTGTTTAATCATTTTTCTATTGTTCAACAGGAGATGAGATAGTCTTGAGTAAGAGTGTATGCACCATTTACTCTAAACTACTTTTATATTCATCTAAAACAACTTTCATCATCATTTCTTATATTCATTTGCCCCACTTTCATTTCTTGACGGGGCAGGAAACTTCCTTGTTGAGTTATGGCATAAATAGGCCAATCAGTGCTATGCCAAAGCAGAGTTTGAGAGCTAGTGAAAATTACCACTGTTAAATATGCATTGATTTTTGTCCTATATTTCTTACTGCATGAGTGAATTTAATTATGCTTCTCTTGTGTTCTTAGAAAAGCAAGAAGAAATTTTGGTAACACAAGTTCAATGACTGTATTGTTCTGATAGTTGATCAAAGATAACAGAAGGTGGATTATTTTTACAACATCTGAAGTCAATAATTTGAGCAGGATAGGTCCACTGCTTTTTTGATTTTGAGTAATGTGCTGCTTATTTAGCACAGGCGTTTAGCTGTAGGCAGGGCAAGGCAGTGTGCATTTATACCTGGAGAACAGATAGTAGGATAGATGTTCTTTTTTACTGTCTATACAAATGGTGGAAGAATTCTGATTAAAATTTGCACCCATTTTGTCTTTCTGCTTACATAGCTTTATGTGCCTTTTGTGTTTCTTTTCTCAACAGTTTATCTCTATACAGTAAAGGAACTGGTCTGGTATCCCCATGTGACTTCTCTGACCTCTAGATTTGCATATGTCTTCTATATTTAGGACTGAGTAGTGCTCAGTGCCCAAAGCATGAGTATGCGACTGCTAGGACATTTGAGTCAAAAGAAAAAGGAAAATTTGGTATTAGGACTAGATATCATAAGAATAATCTTAAACAATCTACAGATGTTGTCTTGGAGCCTGGATATACTTAGGGTGGATTTTTTTTCTGGGTTCATGATCAGGATATTGTGATAACTGCCGGCTGAGGTCAAGGAGGAGACAAAAACAGCTTCTGGCATTTCTTTACTTGAACTTGTTTTATAATTTTTCTTTTAAAAGTTCTGTGAAGGGCAATCGGAGTTTGTGTGGAGTTCTTAAATATAAATACAGATAAAGGCTTAGCTCTCTAGGGTTATTAAGCAGTTCCTATTCTACAGTACTTTTTGCAAGTGCTGGCTCTGTTATTCAGTCAATATATTATAGAACTGTTTGAATTTTATCAGTGCAATACAAACACTGCAATGTGCCAGATGTTTTCATTTCTAGCTTACTGAGAGGTATTTGGGTACTTGGCTGTTTGTAGGAAACACCAAACTCTGCCAACAACAAATTGTTGTGATTATGAATGATGGCTTGTTTATATTTGATGACTGATGAGTAGTACATTGATAGTTTGAAATAATGCACTTCAAAATATTTAGTAGTGAACTTCTGGTAAGGTGCAAAATCAGTTTGGGTTTGGTTAAAAGCCTTGCTTTGAAAAAGAAACCACCACCTTCTCCTTTGCTACAAAGAACTCTTAATACGATATCCAAATTGTTAAATTAATTTTATCTACAAATAAGTGTTGAATATTTTAGAGTGGTCCCTTCCTTCTACAAAAGGACAGAGAGGTGATCTGATAATCTGAAGTGGTTTAAAATGGGGTTTGGGTAAGATGCCAATTCAGATGGTAAAGGTAACACCACAGTTGAAATAGCTGTTATCTTTCAGATACTGACACTGCCATGTCTTATCAGGGGGTCTGTATAAGGTTCTGCAACTCTCATACAATTTGAGTCACCAAAAAATAACACATGTTGTAGTTTTGTTGCCCAGAGCTGGAAGTGAGTTTGTATTCTTTTCATGGTTCCAAAGATATTAAGGCTGGACAGTGAGTCACGAACGTCTTTCATAGTTCAGGCTGTAGACCTGTAGTCTCATATCATTACTAAGCCGTGTAACTCATGATAGGAATAGAACCTTCCTTTGTCCATTTACTCAGTGATACCTTACTCCAACCTTCCTGGTAAAAGAAATTCCATGTCATTTCCCGTTTTCATTCTCTTTCTTCAGCTTTCAGTCATATGATCTAATGCCTTTCTCTCTGAAGAACTGGCTGCTATCAGAGGTTATTCTTCTTGTTACAGATGTCTAAACCTGCCTTTTGATAAGCTGTGTACTGTGAATTTCCACTGAAGATAGATAACATAACCTATGTCTTCCAGATCTTGAGATTTTAACCTCTGACATCATCTGTCTGAAATGAATAAAAAAAATAAAGTTGCACTCAGCCTTCCAGCAGAAAACATAAAGATGGATACAGAAGAACTGTAATTGTTATTCCCTTTTTTAACCCAAATAATGTGTCACCTGCACATCCCACCTCAGAAACAAGGTGTATATCCATTTATGATGACATATCAGTGTACATCGTTTGATGAAACAAACAGACAACACTGAGGCAACAATCAGTTCCTGCAGGATTGGACTGATTAGACCCTAAATTGTTAGTAAGTACTGACAGTTAATTCATTAATATGATTGTTATTGTGTGCCGCTGTTTTTTTAATATTTAGACTGTGGTGACTTACTAGAGCAGGGGCATATATCTAATCCCTGTGTCGACTGAGAATCTAAATTTATTAGGGTAATATGTAGCATATTTGTCCAGGTGTAATTTCAGTGAAGTGATTGTAACTAATATTTCCCTATTTTCATAATAGATTTATTGAAGTCTGTATCAGTTATCCACTCAGGTGTGGGTGGGGGTATGTGAGCTTAAGAGCCATACAAGCCTCTAATTACCTATGTCAGCTTTTCTGTTCTCTCTGGCTCACCTCCAGAAACTTGCCCAGTTTTTCAGGATTTGTTAAAAATAAATATCAACAGCCTAGAGATTTTTTTTCAGGCCCTAAATTTGCTTGGACATTTCAGTTGCTTAATTCAAGCATCTGAGAAGAAGGGCTATCTGCTAATTGAGTATGGAAAATGTATGTTTTTGAGAATTGTTTGGTTACCCATGTGAACTTTCTGACCTGTTGAAAAACCTGTTTGAATATATATATAAGGGCAAAGGCAAGAGCTGCTCTGCAGGGAGTTTCTATGTGGCATTTTCAAGACCTTTATTAAATGTCCTAGTGCACTGGAGTCTTGAGAGTCCACAGCTGGTCATACACATACTCATGTGCTCATAATCCTTCAGCTACTTGTGTGGCCACAGAATGGTTATGAGTGTTTAATTATGTATAACATCAGTTTTAGAAGCTAGGTTGAAGTTATATTGGAAAGTGTACCTGAAAAAGCATTTTCGCACATTATGTGAGTAGACGCACCTTATGAATCTATAAAGCAGATGGCTACTCTGCAATCAGATGAATCAAATTTAGCACTCAACAGCTGGTGATTAGATGTGAAGACCCAGTAAGAACTAATTCTTTTGACTATCATCACAGACAGTTTTTGTTTAATATTAAAAACCTCTATTTAAGGCTGAACAAATTACTCTTCAATCCACTGTCATCCTTTCAAGATATAAATAAAGATACTATATATGAATTAAAATGAGGCACCTTTTGGGATATTTAAATCCTCCAAAAATAGTCCAAGATTCTGACCACAGAAGACTGAGTTTGCCTAAATTATTTTTAACTTCCTTTGTTGTGCTGATTGTGCCCCCTTGGAAACAATTTATGGATTTGTGTTGAATTCTCAAATAGATTTGGCTGAAATATCTTTGAAAAGAGTAGACACCTTTGAAAAAACGAACCATGCCATTTCAGTGGTTTCTAAAATAAATGTTTCAGCTTTTCATTTTCAAAGAATGTGTTGTGAATAAAATTTTAAAGGCTTTTAAAAAGTGGTTAAGTAACCCAAGAAAAAAAAAATTACTCACTTCATTGACTGAAAGTAGAATAAAAAATTGTGGTGTTTTCCCATTTCATCAGCTGGGTGGAAAAAAACACTATCAGAATTTCCATTTGGAGTCAACCAGAACTGATCTTTTCCTCTAGTCTTGCTTTGTTTTGGCTGCCTCTATGAGGCCATTATTTACATAGTGTTACTCCTGGGTTGTTGAGTCTAATCACCAGCTCCTACAGGCAACTATGACATATCATCATTGGAAACTTTCTTGTTTATGAATCCCATCTTCAAAAGTGCTTAAGTTTTCTTCACTTCTAACTCTCACTGAGTGTTTCTCACGTTTGATTAGAAATCTCATATTTAGCCTTAGTTTTCATACATAGTTCATGATCATACAGTTTGTACAAGGTGTGATAGCACTGATTATTGGTTGAATATCTCTTCTTCATTATTATCCCACTCTTGTTTGGAAAAGAAAAAAAACTGTATCCACTCTCAGCTAATGCTTTGCTGGGCCAAACAAGCCAAGCTCTTGCAGTTTCATCTTGTGTTGAATATACTTCAATGACTTGATCCGTCAGTTGGACCTTCTTTGCTCACATTAATTTTTCTTTCTTGAACAGTGGCCAAAACTGTACATAGCATACAGGATGCAGTTTCCAGACAGTGCTGCTAATATCCTCCTGTCTATACTGGAAATACTTCATCTATTAAAACCCAAGGTCATATTTAACATTTTTTCCACAGCAACCTGACACTGATGGTTTTCAGCCATTCTTGACCCACCCATGTGCTGTTTTCTCCTCTGCTATTTCAGTTGAACAGTCTCAGCTTGAAGCCAAAATTATTAATAGGATGTAGTCTTTTAGGATTCGTATCTAGCTCCTGCTCAGTGGTTGGATGTTTCTGAATTGGCATTGACATATTTCCCCTCTTTGGAAAATTGCTGCTTTCAAAACTGTGAAAGAAATCTCTGGATTTAGTGTGCTTTCATCTGTCCAATTCCATCCAGCTTTCCTATATTCCCTTCTCCATTACTTTTTTCGCGTATGTTCCTCACAGATATGTTCTGGATACTTGCAAAATACTGAAACCTTTTGCTCTAGCTCAGACTCCTCCTCCCTTTTCAGAGAGGTAAAACTCGACCATTCCCTCAACATGGCTGGCATTAGACATCTGTATGCAACCATATATTCATTTCAGGAGCTACTTCTCTCCATGTTTTGTAAAGGTTACCAAAAGGCACTAGCTCCACCACAGCAAGGGTGCCAAGCTTTGCAATTGCTTCCATGTCAGGTGTGGTAGTTTCTGAATATATTTATAATTTCCTGTTAGTCATGCTATCTTTCACCTTCTGTTCTTCAGCAAAAATGATTTGGAAAAGAAGTCAAATATTACTATAGATTTTGGATCATTTTGAATTTTTCAACATTGAGCTCTTTATCTCATTCCTTGTAAATGCTTTTCATCATTCCAGTTTTGTTTGAGCCTGTGTTCAGACCAAGCAGTTCTGCAATGGTACCACAAGGTCCCTCACGATACATAGGATACAAACTCCAGAAACTTTTCATCTTTATCTTAGACAAATTTGAGCTGAGCAGTACGGCTGCTCCAACAGGAAGCAGGGAGGAGCAGAGAGGCTGGTTTTAAGTTGCATATCTTAGGCGACAGCATTTGCTGTGGGTGTTCATCCACTCCTCAGCAAAGACTTGACTCCAGAACTCAGTATTAGAAGATCTCTCTTACATCATGTAGGTGACTAAAGCCAAGTTGCATTTAATCTTTTAGTGTAAATACCTCCATTTAAAATGTAATGCTCTTCTCTTTTCTTCATCATTCCTTCTGCTATTGTGCAGATTTTAAAAAGCACTGAATAAATTTTGCATATTGGTTATTTTGGGAGTAAAATGAGTAAAAGCTAAAGACACTAGACAGAGGCAATGTTGGTCAGTAGGTGAAGTAATAAATTTTGTGCCAGGTTCCTGAAAGTACTGCCTCACAGGAGTATCCCTGATTAGAAAAATGTCCCCATGTGTTGGACTGTGGGCACACATCCTCTTCTATGGAACAATGAGGCTACATGGTCCCTATATCTGTATGTTTACATCTGTTACATGTTAATATTCCTATGTGTTTTGTGGACATAGCTAAATCACTCCAGGGTCAGTAATTGGTTTCCATAGTAGTTTGATTATTGCAAAACAGGAAATGGATAAAAATAGGTAGTTTGCAATAATGGAGGTATATCACACCAGCTGTGATATCCCATCTGTTTACAATCTGTTTAGTTGTGGTTACCTCTTACAGACGAATGTAGTGAGGATAGGGAATACCACTGCAGCATGAGTTACAAAGAGGTGGTTGAAGGCTTTTATGAAGAGCAAGTGTGAGCATAGGCAGATGAAAATCAGATTTCTTCTTTCTCACTAGCCATTTCCCTGCCTGCAGAGGTAAAGTTCGAGGGTTTTTTTTTTTTGTGAGCATGTTTCTCTTTGGAGGGCTATTCCCCTCAGCAGGCAGGATTCTTCTGCTCATCTTCACACAGAGATCAGGAAAGCAGCTGCACAGACCCATAGAAAGTCTTTCTGATGTCTGCCTGCCCAGGCTCCCATGCTGTAGAGACCTTCCTGCCGCATGCCCCTGAGCTAGACCTCCCTCTTGGCTATCTTCTGGAGCACCATGTAGCAGCTTCACCTGAGACCTGCAGATGCCATTGGTAACCTGTTCTCATTTGGCACAACCCTTCTCATTTGCTTTTGCTGTGATCCTTCTGACAGACTCGAAACATGGTCCAGAGTGTCACAGGTGTGTCTACATTAACATTTTAGTTCAGATCTTTTGAAGTTAATGTCCTGGTTTTCCTCACAGGCTGTTTGGTTTGCACCATGAACAGTGTTGCAGCACCTGAAATGGTTTTCTCTGGAGTGAAAGAAATCTAGAGATGTGTCTTGGGCGTTTGCATCTAAAGTACTCCAGCCACTAAGAGCTGGCGTTCAGTCCCCAGGACCAGGCTTGATTCAGGCTGCAGTTAAACCCCCAAATTCCACTGCTGTAAATTCCAGGTCCTCAACACCAGCTATTTTGCTATTGCACCACATTGTTTGCCCATTGTGTATGTCAACACAGCTGTGGTTTAGCAGGTGTATCTGGTAAGGAACCTGAGGAGAGGTGATGTCAATGTGTCTCAGAGAGAAGCAGCCCCTTTCTTCATGTTCCTCAAATGACTAACGGCACAAAGCAGAGGTCTTCGTTGTACATACCTGTGAATGTTATAAAATGAACAGTTCTGTGAATGGTAAGGTCTATTGATGAGCAGGGGAGGAGCAAGATAAATCAATTAAATTGTGACTTAAACCATACTCTGTCCTGCAGCCATCCTGTATTATTCACATATTTGACAGGATTTATTTCAGTATTTTTTCTATCATGTCAGATTTATTGCTCCAGAAAGGAGTTCATTTGTTTTCCTGAAGGAGTAGTAAACTACCTGTGTATTAAGTTAGTTATTGGAGATATTAATTTAGTCCAAGCATCTCTGAAGGCTAGTTTAAAATTAAAGGGAAGGAATGTAAGTAGCATGCAATAATGTGTGGCTCTCTCTCAAGAAAGATACAGTATTGACACTAGCAAAATTTTTGTTTCTTAGGAAGAGAAAAATGGTGTAAGTTACAAATACTAAATCACAAATACATGCTATATGTGAAAATCTGAGCTGAGGAAATCACCTCCATTTTGTTAAGTATTGTACTATTTTTGGAGAGTGTATTGGTTGGATATATTAAACTACTATTCTTGCATTGCTAGTTTCCTAATTGGTAGTTACTTTACACATACTGACACAATGATAGTTATCTTGGTTTGTTGCTGAAAGATTGTCGAGTGGTTGCGTACATTTTATCTGGATTTGTAATTTGGTGGATCCAAAAACTGGAGTCTTGAGTACCATCCCCCATTGTAGTGAACTTGAATAATTCCACGAATACTTTCATGAAAGTCAGTGGGACTTGTCAGATGAGCATCCACTGCTTGATACTATTGGTTCATCACCTGAATGAAAACTAGAAGAAATATCCTCAAAGTCTGCTTCAGCTAAACATTAATGAGAAAGTACAAATTTCTATTGTGCATTAGCATACAACATGAATTGTGCAGTTTTGCGTGTATGTTTGCTTTTTCTACAAGTGCACTGACAATTGTGCCATCAAGACTAGCATGGCTGCAAATGGGCATACGCTTTACTGTAGGACTGTAAGGGACTGTGTTAGCATAAATGGAACATTTTGTTGCTTTTGCCACCACACTTCTCCCTGAATACACTGCTTGCTTTCTGAATCTGAACACAGCCAGATTCTCTGAAATGTCTACTATTTTGTGGCAATCGAAAATAAACTTAATACTTAACCAGACTGAGGATGTGTCGGCCTTGAAGGGATGAGGTATTATAAACACTTTCACCACAGACAGTTGAAAGAAACAGTGTGGGAGGCACAATTATGGGTTCAAGAACCTATTTTTCTTTTTTCTCCCACACACACTCATCTCTTGTCATACTCTTTTTCAATAGTTTGCAAATTTCAAGTGTTTCTCAGAATGTCCTTCTGCTGAGGAGATTAATACAAATATTAACAGTAACCCAGAATCTGTTATCTGCATTTGTTCAAGGCTCCTCCACGAAGTTGTACTACAATAATGTTTACATGGCAGAGAAGAATAACCCAAGTTAAGGTATAGATTTACGTGCTGACCAACATGTAGGAGTTAAGGCCGTGAAGGAGCCATTACCTCAAATAATGCAGTATACTGCCTGTGAACCCAGAGTATCCTTTTGAATCAAAGCACCTTAACTTAAATACTTTAAATTTAGATTTATTTCATTCATGAGACTGGTATAAGTGCTGGATAGATTGTTATAACTGAACACAAAAATTGTCCCTTTATCGATGCCCTTTTTCTTTCAAGGGTTATTGCCTTCTCCAAGAACTGCTGTAATTAGTGCATTACAACCCTTTAGGACATTAAGAGTGTTCAATATTTCTGCTCTGGACTTAAACTATGTGTGTTTTAGTAGTTCAAATAAGGAGTCTTCAGATTTTTTTACATGAGCAATGTAATGTTATTTTTCCTAGGTTATGTGGTTTCAGTTCACATGGCTAAAGTCTTATGTAGTTCTAATTAAAACAGAACTACCTTCTTTTGGCCCTGTCAAAATTGAAACCAGACATCTTCTTATGGAAAACGTTTGATACTCTTAATCACAATCAATAATAATTGTTGTAGTCAGCAATTAAAAGACAATTTTCCTGCATTCCAGTGCTCCAAGCATCCAACTTCTCTGTTGAGCAATGACTTTAAAATTAAGAGGCAGTACGGGGTTGCATTTTCTCATGCCTTAGCTCCAAATGAGCCATTAGCATTCAGCAGCAGATAATTTGGCCCTGTGAGTTGTGGTTTGCTTAGAGAACGTGTGCCGATAAGCAAAATGATCCTTAGAGTTGTCAGTAATGCACTGATAATGTAGCAAGCGTTTTCAGTGAGGCCATCAGCTCTTCTAGGAAGTAATAGGTGTCTGAAGAACATAGTCTGACAAATCTGTACTTCGCAGGATCACAGGCAAAGGAGTAAGTCAGAAATTGGAAGTTGCGTGGTGAACCAGAAGTAAACCTAGTCAGCTTTATATGAAATATTCTCATCGTAAGCTCCAGTCAGCCTAATGTCTACAGTCAACACAAGCCTGCAATATATACCTAAGAGAATTAAAGCCAGTACTTGCTCATACTTGTAGTCTCATTACTAATCTGTGTCAGTAATGCTTGAGGATCAGAGTACAAGATACTAGAGAGGCGTAACACTCAAGAGTAATTGTAATCCTTTGGAAGTCACAAAAAATCAGTGAGACCATGTCTCCGTTTTTTGCTGCCATAAGGAACTGGAAGCAAGACAACTCAGCAGCTCTTGTAGAGGTAGAAGGATGAAGAAGAGCAGATGATAATTTGATTGAATTTGGAATGTGGCCAGAGATCTGAAGAAATAATTAGAGCAATTGTTCTGAGAGGCCTTACGCTGTTCTCTTCACACATGGGGCAGGTGAAACCATGCTGAATTTGAGTTAATGTAACCAGTTAAGGAGGGATGTCTGAAATGTTTTGCTTAAATCACCAGCATTATTTTCGAAAGAAGAGAGGAAATTGGAGGACGTATCTAGCTTAGTAATTACTAATTTATTTTTTGAGTGCTATGACATTATATTGGAATATATAGTAATCAGAAATTAATAAAAAAAGAGTTGTTGGGTCATTGTACCATTTTCAAGATCTTAAAATAATTTTGTACAACTTCAGAAGAAGACACAAGAGACAGAAGGATGGAAACTTACATACAGTTCTGAATCTTGTAACATTTCAGATAAATTGCATTTTGCTTAACTTCAGTTCTGAGTTGAGCTCCCTCCTAGTCCATGGCAAAAGAGAGTTGCCAGTTCATCCAGTGGCTCGTAGACTGGTTTGATGTTACAAAAGTATGCTGCCCTCTTTGTTTGGCTTCAAACAGTAGGAGAACTGATAAATCTTCAACGTAAGAAGCACTGAGACTTTTCATCCAGACCATTAATCTCCTCATTCTCTGTCACACCCTGGCGGCAGAAACCACTGCAATACCTGTGTGGCTGCAGAGATGGTGAGCGCCTACCTGGAGGGAGGCACAAAGGGCAATGAGGGGAAACCTTTTGACACAGGTGGTGGAGGAGCCAATGAGGAAAGGAGTGCTGCTGGACCTGGTACTAACCGTCAAAGAAGCACTGGTTGGGGACATGAAGGTTGGGGGCAGCCTTGGCTGCAGTGACCGTGAGATGGTGGAGTTCAGGATCCTATGAGGAAGAAGCAAGGCAACAAATAGGTTTACAACTCTAGACTTCAGGAGAGCTAACTTTGGCCTCTTCAAAGACCTGCTTGGAGGAATCCCATGGGTTAGGGCTCTAGAAGGTAGGGGGACCCAGGAGAGCTGGTCAATATTCAAGTACTACCTCCTCCAAGCTCAAGATCGATGCATTCTGAGTAAGAAGTCAAGCAAAGGAGACAGGAGACTTGCATGGATGAGCGAGGAGATTCTAGAAAAACTCGTAGGGAAGAAGGACGTTTACCGAATGTGGAAAAAGGGACTGGGCACTTGAGGGGAATATAGGAATGTTGTCAGAGCATGCAGGGATGCAACAAGGAAGGCTAATGCCCACTTGGAATTGAATCTGGCAATGGATGTCAAGGACAACAGGAAGGGCTTCTTCAAGTACATCAGTAGCAAAAGGAAGGCTAGGGAAAATATGGGCCCACTGCTGAATGAGGCAGGTGCCCTGGTAATGGAGGATATAGAGAAGGTGAAGTTACTGAATGACTTCTTCACTTCAGTCTTTACTGCTAAGGCCAGCCCTCAGGATTCCCAGTCCCTGGAGGTAAGAGAGAAAGTCTGGAGAAAGGAAGACTTTCCCTTGGTCGAGGAGGACTGGGTTAGAGATCACTTGGGCAAACTGGACACTCACAAATCCATGGGCCCACAAGTACTGAGGGAGCTGGCAGATGTTATTGCCAAACCACTCGCCATCATGTTTGAAAGGTCATGGAGAACAGGAGAGATGCCTGAAGACTGGAGGAAAGCCAATGT
>VZSC01013949.1:91958-136418 GCA_013398225.1 Steatornis caripensis
TTCTGTGATTCTGTGATTCTTGAGCAGGTTTTGTAGCCCATGCAGATACCTACACTGACCAGCATCCATATCAGCCAGTTAAACCTAACTTGGCTTTTATTTACTACACTGGTGTCATTTTGTAGACAGTAGTTTATTGCTCATATTTATAGTTAAACTATAAACTCCCTGAAAAAAACGCTGATGCACATTTTCAATTAAAGTATCAAAAGAGCAGAGAAAAGTTAGCTGTATTAGTGATGTCCAGACAAACAACTACTTATAGCAATTTTATAAACATAATTGCTATGTAATAGGGGTAAAATGCTTGTGAAAAATTGATGACTCCCTAAAAATACAAAGAACTGTTGTTAGCATGATTTATCAAACTGTGAATATGTATGAACTCCTATTCCACTTAAGAGTATGAAAAACAAAATTTTAAGGACTTAGATTAAAAAATACCTATCTGCTATATGTTAAAGCACCTTGAATAAAAACACTAGTTAAAAATTAAAAGTTCAGTCTAAGGACACACAATAATATATACCGGGAAAACAAAGAAAACACTGGACTTCTTTTTTTTATCTTACGTGATAGAGAGCGTCACTATTCTGCTGTCGTAAATGCTATTCTGTCATTAATATCAAGTCAGCCTATGCAGTTTAATTTACTTTTGATTAGATATGCACTGTATGAGTCAGTGTAGATCTTACAAATCTATTATAAAATACCGCAGTCAGGAGAACAATAGTTAATACAAAGCAGTTGACGCCTTCTGCTGATTGAGTTTGATTAGCATGGATGGCAGCCACAAATGCACAGGAAGAAAATAAAACCCTGCAAAAGAACTCAGGGCTCCGTATGTCAAGGTGCTGGTGGAGAAGTCCTGGTGACGCTTTTCCCCCAACATATTTCCAAAAAGGAGCAAAACAAAGCCAAATAAATCCATAATAACAACATTTCTTATTTCACTCTACAATTTTCAAGAAATGTTGTTTTAGGTTTCCTGGCTTGCTTGGCTGCAGTAGAATGACTGGCATAAACCGAAAGTATTTTTTAAGAGATACTTAATGAGCTTAACTCACTTTCTCTTTTATGTAACAACACATTTACAGTGCTCTTCTCAGTTAAAAGAGTAAATTGTGCAGCTGAAAACCTATAGGTGTCAGTGAGGAACAGCCAGGGGCTCGCCACAAGGTCACCACCAGCAATAGGCAGTGCTTCAGTTTGCTGAGGATTGCCCTCAGCGCCGGGACTCAAACACATCTGGATACCGTTAGATACCCAGGTGGGACAGTAGGGACCAACTCCTGGAACTAACAGTTTGTATTTAGAGGGGTTATTAATATCTACTTCACACGCTATTTATTTGAAAATTCTTTCTCCCCAATAAACATACACTGCAGGAACTGCCTGCTATCTTTGTTTTCCATTTTTCTTTCTTTACTTCCTAAAGAATGACATAATTAAGTCATGTTCAGGCACATTAAGAAAAGCATGTAGTTTGCTTGCATGCCGCTCTCTGAAATAGGGGTATATGAATGCAGGCGATAAAAATAACTTACACCTAATCACATCAGCAATCGTCTGTACAAGTGAGCCACAGGAGATCGGCAGCAAATGAGGAAACCTTTGTGGTCGTTGTGCTGGCCAAGCACTGTAGGAATAAACAATAGCGTAGTTCTGCTAGTGCTATTACAGTTTCACAGGATGACGTGTGACCTAGAGCCACTGTCAGATTTGAAACACTGTATACCTATGTGCACATTATTTTCCTATCAGGTGTGTCATTAACTTAAGCGCTAAACCGTATTTATTGCTAGACATGTAAAAAGCGCAGAAAACAGGAACTGTAGAAAATCACAATCACTTGCATTTAGGCCAAATGCATAGTAACCAAGGGCTGATTCAGTTGCCTAAACATTGGCACCCATTGCACCCATTGCAATTGGAGATGTACTGAGGCATCTGCACAGGACTGGCAGATGACAGACAATCAGCAGGAGACATGAATCCTCCAGAACCCGTAGCTGGTGGCCTGGAGAAGACCCAAACACCACCAGATGCCTGTGGCTAGGCACTGAAATGAACCCTAAAAAGATACCACAGAAAAATTTTTTAGGGGGTGCTCTGCTTAGACAGGTACACCTCCTTTTAACAATATTTCCACACTTGATTTAACTGTTGGTATTCTCTATAATAGCCCAAAGAGTGAGACTGGATAGTAATCTTAAATGGGGCCTTTGCAAGTATATGCTAACTTTTGATCGGAATAGTTAGGTGATGTATTCACAGTAAATTGTCAGGTGTTCAAGCAGAACCAGTAAAGAAAGACTTCAGTTTAGCAGTTTAGCCAATTAATTCTCCTTAACACAGCTTGGCAAGTTCATACACAGAGTTAGTGAGCTTCAAGGTACCTTCTGTCTACTTCAGTTGCTGTGGCTTCAGACTGAGGTGTTAGGTAAAGAGGGGTGTATTATGTATTATATATTTAACAAGTGCTTTCTGTGTGTAGCAGACTCAGAATGGCCCCGTCCCAAAGAAACATCTCCTACAGCATTCCAGGAGGCTTCACGACTCACGACAGAATTTTTCCCTTCCAAAGGGGCTGAAGCATGGGGTTTGTTTGGGTTTTTTTTTTTTTTGCAAAAGAAGTAGCTCTTCAGTCCTTAGTTGCGAGCGCTGTAAGGGTTTGCACGTGCATTCAGAGACTGCCCCCCTAGATGCACCGTTCCCTGGTCCCAGCGCCTTTGGAGACACATCTTCCCGTCTTCACTCAAGAATTGGTAGGTTTTGCTCTAGATGGCCCTTGCCAAAAATAAACCAATAATCTTTTCATTTATTCCATTGGGAGTCCTGAGGGTGTAACTCCTATTCTTTTGATCTTCCAAAAGATTCTCCTCGCCTGTTAATATGTAAAGCTTGTGCAGCACTTTTAAAGTGTTGCCTGACCATTAATACTAACGGCAGCCCCAGGAAGTAGGTAACATTATGCCTACTGTTTATATTTGAGAAGGTCTACCTTTGAACTCATTGCAGCATCATACTAGTCAAGGTTAGAGTGAAGGGTCCCAGATTCCCAATCCTGCCTACTCTCTTCCAGAAGCCCTGCCATCTGCTGTGCCGTACTGAAGGTTTCTGCTTAGGATGTGCGTGTTTGAAGCAATCAGAACAGTGAAAGGCAGGAGGGCTGCAGATGGAAATACTGTTGCCTATATTTCCTCTAGTTTTCTTGTGGTTTTTTTGTTCATGCTTGTAGAAGACCATTACCCCTTTCATCATAATAAGAAATGACTTGTAGCTTATTAGTCTGGAGAACTTGAAGAGTTCCCTTGGGTCAGGTTTTGCGCTAAGTTAGCTGGTTTGTTTCTGGATTTTTACCTCTTTTGGATCCTGTTTTTTCGTTTGAAACTACTCAGAAAAGAAAGAGCTAGAAAGACTGTCATGATATCCAAAAGATAATTGAGGTACAAAATTAACCTAGATTGTGTTAAGAATTCAGTACTTTTATTATTAAATTATATAGGAGTTTAAATGAGAAAGAAAACAACTGATATGTGCAACAACCGCGAAAGAAAGCAAATCACTGGTAGATATTAGTATCTACTTTATATTAATAAATCTAAAGCAAATCATTTTCCAAAGGAAATAACAATATTTTTTTTAACTGTATCTCCACAGGAAAGTGTCTTATTTGCTCCTTCAGTAGGTAACAGTTTGTTTTATCTTCAGTTCAGCTACACTAGTGGAAGTAGTGGAATTGCTTCCATGAATTTACCCACTGAAGACTAAAAGAAATCACAAGACTCTGTAACTGAATTGCTTGTGTTGTGGTATAGGGACTTTAGAAAAAATACAAAGCATAAAGAGGTTTTAAAATCTGTGTTACGTCTTAGCATGATTTTCCTAAAACAAGTAGTAATTTTTGAGGTGGAAATACGCGAGTGTGTATCAGCGGCATATCATCACTCCTCTAGCAAACTGTTTCTCAAGATCATAAAAAAGGGAACAAACCCCAAAACATTAATTAAAATATTTGACTAACTGACTGCTTTCTTTTCTACGTGTGGGAGATTACATTAGCTTTTCTGCCTGGTTATCTCTGTACCCTGTAATAGTGCCGGTGACTGGTTATCCTGTTAGACCCAAACATGCATTCCTTAGGAGCTCCCAGATCCTCAAAACTGATAGCAGATTTGCATACGTTATAGCATGATTGGACTAAATGTATATTTGACCATGCAGATACGGCCTTTATTTTCCTGTGATTTGGTCCCCAGATGCCACTGCAATGCATTCACAATTCTGCACTCATCAATAGCAATACAAAAATGTTTTCAGTGTGCTTTGATGTTACACTGCATATACCATTGAACAGGAACTACTTAGACCAATTTAGTGGAAAAGACTTAATTTGTACTGCCATTTTAAATATTATCTGGCTACTACTCTACTAGAATGCCAGGTACATTATATTACCATTACTTAAGAGATCTTAATGTAAATTTGGCTAAAATGTGTCTCATCTTTAAAGAAACAGCAGTGCTTTCTTCACTTCATCAAAATCCAGTTTAAAGAAAGAAAATTATCTTGTGCTTCTTTGAGTTTTATGTTCTCTGTTGTGATAGGCTTCGGAATAAACAGCATTTCTCCTTGCTTGCTAAAAGCTTATTTAAGGAGGTTGTTCTGGACGCCGCACACCTGGAGATGAAAAGCTTTTTCGTTCCATATTGAGAGAGACATGAAATTGCTATTGTTTGTCTCCTGTGTTTTTGTAAGTGATGCTTAATGATTATTTATTATTGCATGTACACAGATACGCATGCATACTTATTACCCCTTTTTAGGCCTTTTTAACTCTGTTTAAGCAGTTCAAATATCGGAGAGTAATTTGAAAAAAAACAGAATATTCATGCCGATATAATTCAGATTTGATAATGAAGAAGCTTTTGCACTTCTAGCAAGGAATTTAAATGATAGTTTTACATGCCTATCAAGTATTCTAGACTAACACTCAGAGCAGGTAAAATGAATGCATTTCTTTGAGGAAAGTGTCTGGGCTGTACAGTCATTTTTTAAATACTCTGGTTTAGAAACACCAGAATTTTAGAAATATAATAATTACTAACAGTGAAGTAAACATTAACAAGGTTCAGATATGCAACACAGAGCAGTCTGAAAGTTCTCCTTCCAAAGTAGAGAAATTCGTATTGTGTAAAAGTACCTCTTTTGCTATATTCCCACTTTCAAAATTCTGCCCTTAAGTCGCAAATTCATCTTCTGCCAGTAAGCTAGAAATGGAGACAGAGTTGCCTGGGAGTGAATAAATTTTATTTGGAAGCAGGTTTATTTCTCTAGTACATTTTTAAGCTAGCTTTTATTTTTATAGACCGAGGGGGTGAGGAGGAGACTAAGACTAGAATTTCCCAAAACACAGTGTTTCCTTCAGATGCGTGTTGGCTGTGAGAGCTTTGCATAAAGAAATCATTCACACGTGCCCTGGTAAGCTGAAGTTTGTTCATTGAAGTGACACTGTGCTGCCCGTAGCAGTTCTAGCCCACAGGCAAAACATTCTTCTGGCAAAATGCTATCAAATTCCCACTGCCTGCTCGCTTAAAGAGCAATTCATAAGTAAGTACCTTGTTTTTTAAAAAGCGGAGGAGCTGTATGTTCCAGGCACCCCGAGATGCCCAGCTCTGAACAGGAGAATGTGTTTCCTCTCACAATATTAGAGTCAAGGGCAGGTTATTTTCATTTAGATTTTTTTAGGGTTTTTTTTAATATAACGAAATATGCTATGGTATGAACACTCTGCTTGAAAAGATTGTACTGCATCAAATATAAGCTATCCTTCATGGGTATGAAATCTGAGGGACAGAGAAGAGCATTGCAAGGCGTTCTCCCATTCTAAATTTTATACTGGTATTCACCCAGCTGCGTGCTTTAAAGTGGGAGATGAAGAATTACATGTTCCCTCTGTTTGTTTTTACCTCTTTTGGATTTACAGTCACAATGTGTAGAGCTCAGAATTGCGTTTTGCATGATCAGATCATGGAGTTAAAACATTTGAGAACGTCATTTCAGTTACAAAATCGGTACAACGATAGGTTTTCTTGAAAAAGCTATGATATGTAAAGAGTAACCAATTCTGTCTGCTGTTCATAAAGGTTGGTCTTATTTCTGATTTTATGTCTTTTTGGTTTTAATTATGGCATTTTCATCTTGTCTTTGAGAGTTGAGTTCTCTTTAAGTGAATATTTAAGTAGTTGCAATGTTACTATGCCTTACAGTTTTGTATATGTTGCACAGTAGATTCCCAGTGTATGTTTAGAGGTGGAAACCTATCGTCTGGAGAAGTATTAGGTTATCATTCCACATTAATATTATAAAATTAGATGGATCATTTTTATTTGCATTTATGTATACCCTTATTCTATTAAATATATTTTACCACCTCCTGTACAGCCTTGTATCTCCTTTAGCCTTTGTTATATACAGAGATGCTTACGATACAGTAACTTCTATGTTGTATTAGTTTGCGGTGATCTCCTATTCACATCATCCGTCGCAGAATAAGTAAATTGTTATGCCACCATTAAAATATATGGGTCTGTATTATTATAAATGGAAGAGGAAGTTGGTACTTTTTTTTTTTTGATTCACTGTTTGGTTGCCATAAGTTATTCTTGATTTGCCCTTGAACAATGATGTAAAAATCTGTGTCACACATCTGCGACAAGTTCTGAAAGCTAGACTACTTTTTCAGGTGGTGCCAATATTAGGGTCCAGCTTTACTCTGCAGACCATACAAGAATATTTGAAGTCACTGAAATTTTGTACCTTGTAATTCATAAGATAATTTGATGAGGGTTTGTGATAGGGCCATGAGATAAATGATGTGTGAATTAAAAGCTGGTATTGCCACAGATAATTTTCTCATCATGTCAATGCAGTATTACATAAAGTGCGATTTTCCTATCAGTTCTCCTAGTCCACGGACTGTCATCTTCCCAGCACCTGCTTCATTGATGACTAAATTCTCACCTGTCATCTTCTCCAGCTTTCTCCTTATCTCTCATCGCTGTTGTCCTGGGCCATTTTATTATCTTTATCCTTCCTCTGTGCTTCATTAACTGTTCCTCTCCTCAGCGCTTTCTCTTCCAAATTCCCAGGTTAGCCTCAGATCCACCACTACTTTCTCTGGTTTTTGTCTTCTACCTGTTAATTTAGAAACCTCGTGGATTATTTTTTTAGGATTGTTTTTGTTTTGTAAAAAGTAAAAGAAATGTAAAAAGAGGTATTTGAAAGGTATATTATTTAAAGCACGTACTCTCTAAACGTTATGGTAGATACCAGTCGGGAGCCCCATTGTGTTTGTTAATCGTACTGCTGGGTGCGGCCTGGCACTGAGGTGACACGTTACCCACCTGGTACTCGTGGGTCTCACTGACACTGTCTGTGGAGCTCTGGCCTAACTCATTTCCACAGTCAGATCTACTTCCCATGTACGTTCCCTGTCCATGAGGATGACTTCATGCAGAGAGCTGGGCTGATGCTTGAAAATCCCGCGAGGATGACTGCCCAGGCACGTTCAGCACCTTTATCCCAGGCTACGAGCCCTCACTCCTGTTGGCTGTGGGAGCGGGTGCTGGCAAGACTGAGTGTTGTACGGCTGTCCAGCAGCAGATACCCAAAGTGCCACTGCCCTGTAGCACAGCATCAGCCCTGTCTGAGCAGCGGGCTTGCCTCCTGGCAATAGCAAGGGGACGAGGTTCGGGTTGCAGGACTGGCAACGTGCAGCATGCTTTTAACTTTGCAGTATGGTCACCAAGGAGGCAGTTGGTCCTGTGGAGGCAGGCACAAATGCCACGCTGCACTCCTCAGAGTTCAGAGGCAACGTCCTTCATAGCTCGAGGGGCCAGAGGTGGGCTGGGGATAAAAGATGTGGTGCCAAATTTTCTTCTCCCGTTCCATTTGCTTGCTGTGTTCTCTCCGTTTGATTGCACTCTATTGGAATCAAATTTCCTCTGTCACCATCTAATACTGCATATTTCAAAAGAGGAAAACCAGATACCGTTTTTCTGATGTAACGCCCTTTGCAGAAGAGTCCACAATGGAGTTAGGCTGGTTGAGTTCTGAATGTTGAGCAATTGCCATTGAAAGTTTCTGTAGATGCCAGAGCTATTAACTCTTTATGAATTATACACTATCCAAGTTCCTGAGAGTCACTGGTGTGCTTTTACAGATCACAGAAAGAAGTGATTTTGTTGGTTCAATGCATCTTTTTGCTTTCCCAGTAAGTTTTATCTTCATTACTCTAAGAGGCTTAGAAATACGCTATTACTTTACAGTAAACAACATTTTCTTGGGAGGAACTGATTTAAGTGTGCTTTGCCATGCACTGGAATTGTCAGTGTAGATCTATGAGAAATAAATAAGTTCATCATCATTATCGTTAGCATATTACAGTTTATTTGCTTACTCATTATCTCCTTGAAATGGAAAACCCTTATGAGCAATACAAACAATCTCAGAGGCATCTGATGCTCATATAAATAGCTATGGTCGTTGCTTTTTTACCAAGTCGTATCTCTGATGGTGTGAATTTACTAACCCCTGTAGCTGAAAATTAATCATGAAAGTATATTGAGTGCCACCAAGCAAGGATCAACATCACAGTCAATGAACTTGCCCTCTTCCATTGCCTAGGTGGTAATTCCTCACGATTCATCTCACAAGAAATGATGTCTTGTCTTACAACTTAGAAAAAAAATAATTGCTTAGTAATGCCAAAGTATTCCATAAAGTGGTATGATTAATGCTCTTCTCACTAGATCTGCTGATGGAAGTAAAGTCTTACTCAATTTCCCTGTGGAGACAGAGGGAACCAATATCTTCGGCAATAATTTTTAAGCAGGAAGTTTTTTGCTTATTTTTCTCAGCTGTATTCTGTAGTCATTTCAGAATGCACATTTAAATAATTGGAAAGAGGATATAATGTGAGTGGATTTTCCCTAAGTCATTGAGGCTGCTTTCATTGAATACAGGTTGTGGTGGAGTTCTTTCCCTTCCCATCTTTTTCTTTTCCTTTCCATCTGAGATCATTTAGACGTCTTCAACTTTATTATTGTGTAGTATAACTAATGCCAGATAATATGACGCTTCCTTAATTGAGTGCAAGTAGTCCTGTGTTCCTCATGTCTTTTATTGGTTTTGGCCAGCCACCTGCCGCAGACAGTTGTTATATCTACTGCAAATATCACTCAGATAGCTGACAAAAACCACAGCGTTTCGTTGTTATTGCAAATTAGCTTCTTGATTCCACTAACTGACTTTTTTTTCCTATGAGAAATCGCAAACAAACATTGAGCAGCTCTTCAGCTCTTTTACGTCTCTTTATCTTAAACATGTACCACAAGAGAAAGCAGTAAGGCAGAAAACTTTTTCATGTTTAGAAATGAGCTGCAGAATACAATGTAAGCACCTTGCCATTGAATAAGCCTTGCAGTTTGTGGTGCCTGCTATTGGGGCAGTTAACGTGCTGAAGATGCTTGGTGGCAAACGCGAGCAGCAGCACAGGGCAGCCTTTCTCCCCACCGCTACGTGCTGGGCTCCCATACAGTAGGTGGTGCTGGCTCAGTGTCCTGCTCAGTGGCTTCTGTCTCTTTGCCTTGCTGATTTTGATTTCTCAGACTGTTGACTAAACTTACAAACTTAAAAGACCGATTCCTCTTTCTCAGCTTTTTATTTGCTTTATTGGGAATCAAGAATGTAGATGAAGCTATCGTACATATGGTATTCTGAAAAAAAAAATGCTCAACTTTTCTTACAAATGAAAATAAGAAGTCACTTGCAATCTGCTATATACTGAGAAGAAATCAAGCAGGCACTCGTGGGGTGAGAACATGGCATATGTCTGGTGAGCTTCTGGAAAGAGTAGAATCAGTCAGCTTGGGGATAGACTTTTGCTATAATTTGCAGAAACGTGGTTATTTGCAAGCAAACTTCTTTGCGGCGTAAAGCAGTGTATGGTGTTCTAGCATGTAGCGATACTTTTTTTATTTGTACCTCTTCCAAACCTTCCCTTGTCTATAACACAAGGTCTGTAACGGAGTCTTTTGAGGCTCAGTCCTATATATTATAAGCAGCTGGAAAATTTCACACACCCACTGAAGGTTCCAATGAACACAAAATACTAGAGAACAGATGCCAATAGGAGGTATTTTTAGCAGCTCATGTCACAGTTGCTGTTTGCCTTCGCCGTGACAGCTAATGAGCTTTGAATGGCTGGGAGAAATAGTGCATCCTGCAGTAGAAGCCTGAGAATGCCTCTGCCTCCTTTAACACAGGCAGTAAATGTTTGCTTGGGGTCTATCTGAAGCTTTGTAACAAACCATTACAGCGTATTCTACGCTGGTTAAATGGATTACGCCGCAGACCTCCATTTCATACATTTATTTCCATAAGAATCTGGCGTGACAGTTTATTGTTTGTTTGCTCTGTAATCGTGGCTGCTAGAGGTAATGTTATTGTAAACGGAGCTTGACTGAGTGAACATTTGTTACTAGCAGTTAATATCATTTTCTTACATTTTCTTGGCTTTGGACAAGGAGTACTTAAAATGTAAGGAAATCCATTTTGTACATTTTCAATTGAAGTGGAAGCTGTTTATCATTACATAATGGAAAAAATTATAAAAATGTCATCAAAAGAAAATCATCCTTATGTTGGGGTTTCTTATTCTTTCTCCCTTACTTTGCACCATTATATTACACGGAATGTAGCATGTTCCATTCCCAGAAGAAAGCCAGACTGATATTGAATACGTAATCAGCTGGGTGTTTACCCTTCATTATTCATACTGACAAGGCATGAGAGGAAGAAATGGAAAAAGAAGGAAATCCAAAGTTGTTGGAATTGTTGTTCCTTTTTGTCCCCAAAAATGCTGATTTTAAAATTCAGTTCAAGTGACCTAGGAGGAAAGCTCCTGCGTGCTCTCTCAGTTTACCTGCTGTTTTTATGGTATACGTTCATAGAAATCGTTGACCGACATATGAAGGTGTGTGGCAATTAGCTGTTTTTCTTTAGAAACGGGTTTATATTCTTATGCTTCCTGAAGAACAGACACTGAGTGTGCAATTACAGAAAGCGCTGGATGGACCTCCTTTCACTAGTCCAGAGTGAAAGTTCTTTTACAGTTGTTAGCCAGGTGTAAAAACCTGTGTAAACCCAGAGAAAATAATTTCACAAGTTTTCAGAATGTGAGCGGAAGTGAATCAGAGCAGAACTGAATCTCAAATGATGAGATCATGACACCTTGTATATACACACACGCAGGAGGTGCCTGGGCGATTAGAAGCACGCATCCTGGAGAGGGCCTGGCCAGCATCTGACATGGGATTTTGAACATGCTATTTGTTCTTGCTCAGATGGCGTAGAAACAGCATGTATTTCTTGACAAGCATTCCTTTAGTACAAGAAATATGTACGTTTATACTAAACAGCTTCCATCCTCTTCAAGCCTAATGTTCAAGTTATCAGTGAGAACCATGTGAATAGGACTGTCTGCTCTCATTTTATAGTCAGGAAATTGAAGCAGAGTGGCTAGGGGATTCCCCTGCTACAGATACGTTTCCGCATACTGTTCAGTCTGATTCTTGTTACTTCAAGCATGACTGCAAAATGTTACTTACTCATATTCAGAACCTTTCTTTTTGTGTGCGTTTTTTATTTTCTGCTCGCCTTGTATTTTCCTTGCAATCTTTGGAAATCTGATTTCTGTTATTTCTTGATTTCAAAGGTCATTGGCTCATCTGCACTGCATTTTGGACTGATTTGGCTGTGAACAGTTCTCTTGAAGTCAGTTTTCCTGGCTGCTAGCAAATAGTAGGAGAGCCTTAGATGGTCCATATCAAGCTTCATCTACAGAAGTGAAGTAAATCAGCCAGAGCAGAGGCCAAACATTATTTCCTGATCATCCATATAATGAAATGTTTGAATGTTTTTATGGTTCATGGGATGTTTCTGCCAAGGCCAGCCGGAACTCTTGCAGACCTGTAAACGTGAACTCCATACAATGCAGGCTTTGGCTAAAGATGTGGCGCTGGTCAGCGGTGAGGTTGGGATCTGGCTGTGGATCCTTCTGGTGGGGCAGCAGGTTTTGGATGTAGCGCTCCATGTCTGACCATGGCTCATCACGTAACTAGGGACATGAACACCTCATGTTCATCTCCCTCCTTAGAGTTTTGAGTCTTCGGTTATTTCCCACTTCATCCAAGACCGTGTGCCATCAGTGTCAATCAACTCTTTTCTTTTTTGTCTGTTTCCTGGTATCTCTGGTGTTTCTTTATGCCTTTGTTCTTCTTTGTTATTCTGTTGCCTTTTAAAATGTTTTCTGTTGTTTACCGTCTGTTATATTCAGCAGTTTGGCTCTTTTTTCCGTGTAATTTATAATGCTTAAAATGAGGTCTGAATTCTTACTGCAAATTACCAGTGAAATATGTCAAATCAGTGACACTTTTGCTATAGATGATGATAAAATTTCCGTAATGTTTGAAAAAAAATTTATGTGTTCATTATCACTACCAATATCTTCTTGTTTAGTGGGAGGAATGTTAACTATTATGAATGGTTAACTACTGCATAAACTGGCATATCTTGAGATTTTCAGTAAACCCTGGAAATTACTTCTCTGTCTACAGCAGCCTGTTCCATTGGCCTTCTTTCAGGATCTTGAATTTTTCACAGTTCTTCAGCTGCCAGATGTTGGCTGTGAAGGGATTCGTTTTCTGAGAAATCCACTCTTGGCCTCTGTAATGAAGATAAATTCCCTGGATTTCCATAGCTCTGAAGAGTAGTTTGTAAATGAAGGATACAGATTCTGGTGAATTCTACTTGGATCCAATTTTAGTGATTAATTTAGTCATTCAGTAGCATTTCTATTTACTAAAAACAAATGTAAACTTTATAAAGAGAGGCACAGATCAAAAGGAAAAAAGGAAAGAATATGTTAATTTTTGTTCTTACCTTCAAAATTGCTTTCTTTTGAATAAATGCAGCTATGTCAAGTTGCAGATACAGGAGATGTTGACTGTGTCATCATATATAGTTAATTCTTCTTTTTAAAGGGTAAAATTATTGATTTTTGCAAACTATTAGCAAATGTGTTTAATGAAAAGAGCTTTGGCACTACCAATTGCCTCAGAACATCCGTGTGTCAGCAGGTGTGATACTAGATGACTGCATATCTCCAGCATCACATTTTGACCAACATTTTACAAAAGTTGAACCAAAACAGCAGGACTACTCCAGGCTCATTTTCGTGACCAAACCCTGTGAAGATAACATCACCACAGTTTTTATGTTAGCTTATTTAAGATTTCCCATCTAAGTAAGGCTTTTGAAATGCTGAGAATGCAATTAAATATAGCAGGGCTTCAGAATTTTAGTGCTTTTTCTTCTTCTGCAGCAGCTGACTGTCTTCTCTTTATATTCGTGGGCAAATCTGGAGTAAAACATTTTGCATGTCAAGATTTTTAGATTTTATAAGGTGGCTTTTTTCAGCCTTCACAAACAAGGCTTAGTGTTAACTTATGCTTCTAGGAACTGAGCCTGAGATTTATCTTCTGTATTAGCAGTAAACTTGAATGTTCTCAGGAAGAGGATTAACAATTTGTGTGTTGTAAAGGTAGTGCCTTAGAGGCAACGTTCGTCAAAAATGAGGAACAGTGGTGGCTGTGTTTTTACTTTAAACAGGGACAAAATTGATTTGCCTGAATTAGCTTTCAAAGTAACTTTATGAAGTGTAAGGAGAAACAAAAAAAGTCAGGATATTAGAAATCTACAGGAAAATAAAAGTAGACTNGAGGCGACGTTCGTCAAAAATGAGGAACAGTGGTGGCTGTGTTTTTACTTTAAACAGGGACAAAATTGATTTGCCTGAATTAGCTTTCAAAGTAACTTTATGAAGTGTAAGGAGAAACAAAAAAAGTCAGGATATTAGAAATCTACAGGAAAATAAAAGTAGACTCATAAATAATATAATAGGAACAGTGGATAGAAAAAGTAAGAAGATAAAAGCCCTTTTTTATATTCAGTGGAAATTCAGCAGCATGTGTTTGCAAAGAAGACTCCAGTACCTTCTATCTGAGGGTTTCCTAGTGTGGTTGTATTTTATGTATTTTCAGTAGGAGCTGAAAACTGTTGTCTGTCATTAGCAACTTGTAAAATAAGTAACAGATGCTTTGGCTGTGTGTGGCTGAAAGACAATGAGCTTGGGTTGTTCCACTTTGCTTCCCTTTAGCCAAAAGAGCTGTTTTTACAAAGTACTGACTGATCTGGATAGAATCAAGGTAGGTTCTATACTAAAAACATCTGCACGGTGATTCAAAGACAAAAAGAGGTAAATGTGCATTTCTTTAGGTTCAGTTTAGTTTGGAGAAACTCTATGGAGAAGCCATGGGATTTGCACTGGAAAACATTGAGGTGAGGTTGGTCACTTGGCTGTGGAGTTTGGATTAATGTCCTTTTTAAAAAAGGAAACAAGAGAAATCAAAACAAAAATATAAAATCAAATATTCACACTCCATGGATACTGTATAAATGAGTAATTCTATCTAGAGATAAGGCTTTATATATGCAATAAACGTTTCCAATATTTCTTACACATATTTTCCTATTGGGATGAAAACCAGTTGGAGCGGTATCTTTTATGTGATTCTAATATGAGCAAAGAATGCTTTTTGTTATGACCCATTGAACTTAAAATATATCACTATAATATCAGTGGCAAGATTATTCTTGAGCACTTTCTCTAAATTCTGGTTTTGTTTCTGATTTCATTTCATCATTTGGAAATCAAAATTTAATTAAGTGAAAAATGTCTTACCTTTTAAAAGCTAGAATATTCATGGAAATATGTGGATTTCCTTTCCATTTTCATTTCTTGCTTTTGGGTTGTTTTTTTTTTTCTTTTTACGCTGACAGTATTGATTAGTTGGACTGGCTCCTTTGCAGGGCTTTCTACAGTTGCTTAATGTTTTATAAAATTAAAACAGTTGCAGAAAACATCAGAAACAAAACTAGAATAAAAGTACGAATTTAGTGATGAACAGGGAAGGACATTTTTGATTCTCATTTGGTGTCTGGTGAGCTCTAATTTGTCAAGATTTCTGTATTTCCACTTTGCCAGCAGACTCTATGTAATGTTTTAATACAAGAACCTAAAAATGATGTGCAGTGTTGGCACGAATTAGTCAAATATCAAATTAACTGCTAATATCGGTATGATGCAGGTCTGCACATCATCGAAATAAGCAAAAGGACCAAAGGGCAAGAAGTCTGATGGTTTTGGTTTTATTGCTAATCCAACTCCACTAGCCTTGTGAGATGGCAGTAACACCGCAGCAAGGCCACCTTGGTATAATACCGAGGCCCGTTATTCTGGCCTAATCATGAGATGGTGTTGCTCTGCTCTCAGGGAAGCTGATCACCAGTGAAAACCACGAAGAGAATAGGCTGAAGAAAATACGTATTTTGGATGCCTGTTCTTGGAGTAAAAAGCTTAGGATATGTTATTGTGCCACCGAGCGTTCTGTATGTTTATAGCGAGTTTCTCTATTTGCAATGAAAAAGACTTTTTCATATAAAAAGTACTGATAACAGAGACCACAGCACAGTGTTTGTGGTGAATGTAGGGGGGAAAAAAAAAAGGACATACAAAGGCATTACAAGCAGACTTCTTTCCAGTGCTTTAGCAGTATCAGTGGATTAGTCACGACAAGGTCAATGCTAAGTAAGCATGGCTTCTTTTTTCAGGATTGGTAAACGAATGCAGAAAAGCGAAATGCCCCCTCTTGCAAAAGCAGTCACTGTTAGCCCTTGCCTGATTTACAGTAGATTGGACTTGATTCTGAGAAACCAGGGCAGCTGCAATTCCCACTGAAGTGCTGCCAAGCCGAGGACTGATTATTACAGCAATAAATCAAGGTAGGCTGTTTGGAACTAGTGGAACACATCTTGGTAGGATTGTAGCATCCGGTGTAAGTAGCAACAGGAGAGGTACTGACACCACAGGAAAGAATATTTGAGGTAAGTTACTGTCTTACCAAACTCCTGGGTAGTGACCTGATCTGTTATATGTTTTGAATCCATCTGCTAAGGTGTTAGTGTTACCTGAGTCATAGGATATTCAGAAATACCTGTCTTATTTTTTTCCTTTTCTTGCAATAGTGCTGTGATGTTTCGGCCACTCCGTTGCACTTTGGTTGCACAGAGCAGATAAGCACTTTTTCTTTAAAATAGAGAATTACTAATAAGAACACTGTCTGTCAGCATCTTCTTAAACCCCACTCTTCTTCCTGTGATGCCAGTCCTGTCACAAGGATGGCTGTGACCCTAGAGCTGCTCCCACACGGCTGATACAGCTTCGAAAGTTGCTTTGCTGTAAAAAGGTGGGGGAGAGGAGTGGTTAAGTGAGCACCCTTCCCCATGGCTTCCTGACCCTCAGGCTGAAGTAGCAAGAAGCAATGCCAGTCAGAACAGCTGGAAGGCAGTTTCATTCTGCTGCTTGTAGTGTGGGGTGCTTTGGAAGGTGGCTCCTCTTCTACTGCTGCTGAACTGGCACATCTGAGAGGCTTTGGCTAACCACTGGAAGGGATAGTCTTTTCCAACAGGCTGATGGGATTGTTTAAATTCCAGTAGGCCCAGACCTGGAAATTAGGTATTACCATTCGGTAATACCATTCAGAGCAAATTTTGTGTTTCGCCGTGGCGGACCTGTAAAACCGCTGAACTTATGGCGCTGCTATTTGAGTTAAGATTTAGAGAGGGCAAATGTGGTCTGCATGTAAACTGCCCAAAACCTTGCGTGTTTTCGTGGATTGAATTTAGTGAGGTGAATAGGTCCAAACTAGTAAAAGAGCTGAGGAGCTGGCCACGTGACTTGTGCTGGCAGGATTTGTCCCATAGACAAGGGGAGGAGAGGTAGTTGGGGAAAAGAAATGGCCAAGAATATAGATGGCCTTAAGACATCTTCCTTCCTCCACCACAGCTGTCTTCTCCAGGTATTGAAGGGTAGCCTGAAGGAAAGACCCAGGAAGAAAAGATTAATTTGAGAAGTGCTTAGGCAAAAATAATGAAACAGTTCCCTACATGAGGTGTTTCCTCTCTGCTTATTGAAAAGCTGTTAAACATGCACACATACTTCAAGACTTAAGATCCTCTACAGTCAGTAGGTGAAAATCCAGTGTAATTTAACAATTGGTCTTTGCCAAGCAGTTAAATGCAAATGAAAAACGCTCTAAACTAAATAGAAACTTAATGGGAAATGAGATCTAAGTATATAATCTTTCACTCTGTCTCATCAGAATAAGAATTTAATTTAACTTGTAAGGAATATGCAAATGGCTTCTCTGTGTTATCATTCATATTCCTTCTAATGGAAGCTAATTAAAAGAAATGCCGAAGACAGAGAGGAAAAAACCATCAAAGATAAGTTTGACCTAAAAGACAGGTTTTACATATCAAATTTACAGACTGGAAGAACATTCCCTTTTTTAAAGCAAATAGTATGGCATTAACAGTGCTCAAAATTCAATTGATTACAAACTGATTACAAAGAAAAGGAATTAACTATGCTATTTTCAGTTATCAGGGACAGAATTCAAAACAAAACGAATAACCTAAAGCAAATCATGTAAGATAAATAGGTTTTTTAGAGTTGCTTAATTTTGCCTAATTAAACATGAATAAAAGCATATTTTATCTTAAGATATATTTCTTATAATTGTGTTAATTAAGCTAGGTATGTCCATGCTAGATTTACTCTGTAAGGCTGCAGTATTTTATAGCAGGTGTTTGTAAATGAAAACCAAAGCATAACGCAAGACATCTCTTACTTTTGAAAATAAAAAGTAACTTTTTAGCTAAGTCTACATCCTTCATATTTTTTTCAATAAACTAGTCAGAAGTCATTCAAATCAACAGTTTCAGGTCTGCTTTGGCCTGTCACGTGTAACACTTGTAGCTTGTGACTCAAAGTCTGAGCCAAAAAAAGAAATTTCCATCTGCAGAAACAGTAATTGTTAATTAAAACTCTTTTTTTCTCATTTGCAAGAGTTGAACTAAGAAGCATTATAATTTGGCTGGTATTTCAGTAATTAATAGCAGCATTATTACATTAGATGTACAAGATTTTTGGCTTGCATGAGTCAATAGCTTGTTCGAGAGATTGTGAGTTGGTTAAAAGAGTAAATTCTTAAAGAATCGATAGCTGTGCATGGCATGGATTTAAACCTGGCTAAAAGTTAGGCCTCAAAGTTAATTTTAACTAGCCACTGACCATCAAGGGGATGTAGGATAGCGCAGTAGAGTCCCCCATGATTCTTCCCTCTGCACTGTTTAGTAGTCTTACCAGTAAACAGATACCACAAGTAGAAATGAAAATTGAAGAAAAATGATGTGAATAATTGTTTTCTGCTATTGCTGTATGTTATGACATGACTGTTACATGACTTTATGACATGGATCTTCAAAGATTATTTTAATGTCTCAAAATCAGGCCATTTGGTAAATCTGTGGATTCTGTAATTTGCTGGGTCACAATGCAGTTACATACATCTTTATCAGCCAGTTTTATTCCCTTCTCCAAAGGANTGCAGTAGAGTCCCCCATGATTCTTCCCTCTGCACTATTTAGTAGTCTTACCAGTAACCAGATACCACAAGTAGAAATGAAAATTGAAATAAAGAAAAATGATGTGAATAATTGTTTTCTGCTATTGCTATATGTTATGACATGACTGTTACATGACTTTATGACATGGATCTTCAAAGATTATTTTAATGTCTCAAAATCAGGCCATTTGGTAAATCTGTGGATTCTGTAATTTGCTGGGTCACAATGCAGTTACATACATCTTTATCAGCCAGTTTTATTCCCTTCTCCAAAGGATATCTACAGTATTCTTGGGGTAGCAGCACCAGTACCCCAGAGATACATTGTAATTGCTTGTTGTAATTTTTGACAAAAATTAAAATCAGCAAGAGTAAAAAACTCTTCACAGAATGTGCACTTCCCATACTGTCTAATAGTTAACCCGCTTCCTTCTTTCAAAGGTGGGGAAAAAAGGAAAGGATGAATGCATCTTCCTCCAATACTGGGTTTGTACACTTCCTACACTGAATGGCGTTACTTCCCATTTGTGAATGGATGAGCCACTTTAGCCAAAGGCATGTACCCTTCCTGTGATTAGCTGATTTATGGAATTGTTAGTTGGTGGTTGCTTTCAAAAAATACAATGCTTTTCTGAATCAGAGTTTGTTCAGAGTACTTTATCCAGTGGATCGGTACCTATATGTGTGCCGCTATGGACAGCAATAGAGGAGGTTAATAATGACAAGTCCTGAGGCTCACGGAGGTGCAGAAGAACGCTAGGGCATGCACGTGCGTGCTCGCATAAGAGATGGGAAGGAGGCCCCAGTCCGCAATAGCTAAGCGGGCCACGAAGTGCGGCAGAGCCCCGGTCTGCGGCTGGCTGGCTGACTGGGTAGTGGCCCACGTGTGGGGTGCGGGGATGCCTGATGAGCAGGCTGTGGGGTCAGCCTCTCTCCTGCCTGGTGAATACTGAGTTATTTCAATTTCAAGCCTGAGATAAAGAGTCATACTACTACCATAATTGCCTGAGACAGAAGCAAAGTAGAGATTTGGAGCTGGTTAATCTCCAGTGTCTTGCACAAATGTTTGATCCCTGAACTGCTCTGGAGTAGAGTTAACTTCCTTTCTTTCTCCTTACTTTTCTTTCTTCTCTTCCTTACATTCTTTTTTTTTCCTATCTTTTCTCTGCTTTGGAGCCTGAGAAATCTTCCCAATAAGTCAACTAACAGATCCTAAACGTTCTGAAAAATTTGTTTTGAGGTTTTTTTGCCTGGCAAAAATTATGTTTTGTTGAAAAACCTGCATTCATTTCCCAGTGTGCACGTACCTGGGCTCCTGCACAGATGCCTCACGTGCCCTTCCTTACTTTGCTTTTATTTATCCCTCTTGGTTCTGGTGGTTAGTCTGTGTTTTGTAGGTTGTCTTCATAGCTACCTTTCTCTTCCTCTCTTAAAGAAAGGAGAGATGCATCTGGAACGAGCTTTGACAAAGGAATTTCCTAGGAATCCCGTCACAGTGTAATTTTATCAATATTTGATAGAAAGGCAGGAAAATCAAGGGAACTTGTTTTCTGCATGTGTTGATTACTTTGAAAACTGTAATTAAATATGCCATCATTATCCATATTTTCCATTTCACTGTGTTACTTTTTATTATGTCTGTCATGTTAAACATCCTAATATGAGGGACTTCATTGAGTTAGTCTTATTTTTTCCAGAAATGTTTTACTAACAAGTAAATATAATGGTAAGCATTTTCCTTTTGCATCTGTCCTCTGTTTAGGACAGGTCTACTATTTCAAAGGTTTTCAGTGAGCAATGAAATGGGAAACAGAAGGTTGTTGGAAAAATTCTTTCATTATTTCTTCATAATTGGGTCTACTTGAAGCTTATGAATCATAGTATTTGCTGCTTTTCTGTTTGATTTTGTAACAGAAGATCAGCTTTCCATTCAACAGTTAGTGGCATTTTTAGAACCAGACAGCTCCACTTAGGAGGCTCTCTGAGACACTGAGACTGGAGAGAGGGAAAAGTTTTTCATTTTTCATGCATATGTAAGAAATCTTATCAAGTTATTCTTGGCTTTCAAAAACCACTTTTTTAATTTGCCCCCAGCTTTCACTGTATTTCTTGAGACTGGGAAACTCATCTGACTGAGCCACGCTGTGCAACCCTGTGGAAGAACCTGTCTGTCTCCAGTGATGACAGAAGCGGAGATAGGGAGGTTAGCACCACTGGGCTGAAGTTTGCTTTTGGAAATCCCCTACTGTGAGTCTCTGCTGACATCTACATATTTAAATCAGATAACTGTGCATTGAAACGGATGATTTGCCATTGACTCAACTTATGCATCCAATTATATATGCACTAATGATAAGACTTCACATTCTGTCATTTGCTGTTGATTACACATTTTAAAGGATGGCCTCTTGTTTTAAAACTGATACTGGGCCACCGTTTACAGTGGAATGAAACTGGCTAGGTAAAGAAGTAAGACAGTACGTGGTAAGCAGAAGAGGAAATGTTAAGTAGGTATGCACAAAATGCAGCCAAAGGCTTAGAAAAGAAATGAAGAAAGTAGAGGCAGGGCAGAAAGTAAATGAAATAATTTCTGGTAAAACAGAAAGTGTGAACTGGAGGGGTGAAGACATTCAGAAACCAGACAAAAAGCTGTTGCCACCTAGTGTGAGAAGCAGTGTCTACAAAATGCTAGTGTTAACCTTGCAGGGAACCCACATCAAGCTCTAGAAAGAAGTATGTGACTTCCATTGCCGGTTCCTCTCCCAGTGCTGTTTCAGACTGGAGCTTTGCAGTAGAGGCTCCAGCATGGGGTGTATCTTGCAGAAGAAGATCTGAAGGTCTTCTTGCAGGAAGATCTGAAATGGAGCCTTCGATGTGTGGTTCGGTGGTGGGGTTTTTTTCGTCATTTGATAAAATAATAGTTCAGACTCTTTATAGCTTGGCAATGAAGTAGACTGTTTTCATGTTCTGAAGTGTAGGAGTCGTCTGAATTCTGAATTATGAGCTGTAGTCTCTCACTGCTTGCTTAAAAACACTTCACTACTGGAGGATAGGAAAGTGGCTTACAGGACATTTATTTTTCAGAGGACTCCAGAGAAGTTCCATGATATCACAGATAAGTAAACTTGTTGTCTGCAGCTAATACAAACGAATTAGAAGAAACTATAATAAAGAGTAAGTTTAGTGCATACATGAATAATGTGATATATTATGGCAGAGTCAGCACAACTTTGCAAAGGAGAATTAAGCTCTGTAACCCATTGGCTTACTCTGAGGGTTTCCATGATCAGATGAAGGAGAACTGCTTGATGTGATCTCCTTGGATCATATCAAAGGCTTTTGACAGGGTCCTTCACCAAACAAAGTTACCTGCGATAAAAGGAAAGTTCCCCACAGAAGAAAAAAACTCATTAACGGGTAGGAAACAAAGGCCAAGAATGTATTTTCAGTTTTTAGAGTATAGGTGGATCACCAATGTAATCCCACATATGTGTATGCTGATCAGAATACTTAGAAGTGGTTTGTAAAGGGATGAATAAAGAAGTGTTAAATGTCATGTTATTTAGAATAAGGACTGTTGTGAAGAATTGCAGAAGGATCATGTGATACTGTGACTACATGTTAGAATGATAAATGAAATTCAGATGTGAAGTGATGCACAGGGGAAAAAGAAGCAATCCTTCCTTCAGACAATGAGCAACGGGCTATTAGCTAATGAATACCACATAGGAACGAGATACCAGAGTTACAATAGACTGATCTGTGAAAAGGTGAGCTAAAAGTTCAGAATTGATAAAAAAAGGCAAATGCAATGTTTGGAATTAATAGAAAGAAGAAAACAAAATAGAAAGCTTTATGCAGCTGGACGTATGTGTGAGTGTCGTGAATGCTGCGTACGGTTCTGGTTCCCTGAGTCTCCAAAAGGATGTTTTGAAATTGAAGATTCAGAGGTGGTAAAGAAGTATGATAAAAACTTTGTGGACATCTTATATATTAAGGAGTTTTAAAGTGTACTAGGACTCTTTAAGCTGGACAAGGTGTGAGGGTGGGCTGTGGCATAGCAAAGATGGTTAAGAGACTCAGGCCCTTCGACTAAAAGTAGTAGGGAACACGAAATAAAACCAGGGACTACCAAGCCGACCGGAGCAGAGGCAGCAGTTCTTCACTCAGATTGGAGCTGAGCCAGGGAATTCTGTTGTGGATGCTAACAGTTTAGATGGATTGGAAAAGTAACTGGACCAATTCATGGAATTAAAAACATAGGCTGTCAGCTGCAAAGACAGTGTGTCTGGCTAAGCCCAGGACAGGACTCTAAGGAAATAACATTATGCATTTTGTTATTCTTATCTAATTGCCTAGGCTTCTTCCATTGACAGATACTGAGCTTGAACCTTTGGTATGTCTCAGTATGGTCATTACCATGTTCTTGCATCACTTTTGTACTATGTGATGTCTGCTATGTAGCTGTATTTAACCTTTGAACACAGAAGGCATTATTAATTTGGCTACTGTCTACCAACTAGAAGTACAAATATGGTCCTATTCAGTGTCTGTAAAAATAGCGTATAACATACAAAATATTATAAAGTGATTTAGAAACCTAAATAAGGTACAGACCTTTCATTCTTTTGGTATCCAAGAGACCTCGATGTATTGTGCAGGATTTATTGGCAACAGTTGGTTCATATATAGTATTCTATGAACAATTTGGTAGACCTTTTATCCCATTACGTTATCACATAATAAAATCTACATTTTCAAAAATACATGTGCAGGAACAAGATTTTTTGTTTGCCAGCATGTACATATAAGGAGTGTGCTTGGCATGGCATGTGGAAAATATGTATATTAAATACCTGTAGATGTTTTAATTACAAAAAATAAATTATTCTGTAATTATAGGTACTATAGAATTGTAAGCAGTACCGTTAACAGAATTAAGGTGAATTTGATATGTTCATTTTAGAAAATCAGTATATAAATATGAAAGGTTATCATGATGCCATTAAGTTGCTTGCTTGCAAATTGCAGTTGAGTGTCAAATGAATGAAGAATTTTATTACCCCACAGATATTTTTATCTTCTGAAATGATAATAAAGTAATAATCAAATTATTTAATTAAACCGTTGATCTACATAATAAGGCCCTAGGAGATTACTTAAGTATAATTCAGTTTTTCCTCTCGGACTGGATCTCCTGATATGATTAGCCTTTTCAGTGCCATAGAAAACAGAAGATTATCGTATACTAAATTTAGGCACTGGTCGTTGTTAATGGATTGGAAAGTGAATGCATCTGTCTGATTTTTTCAAAGGTTACTAGCTAATGAGTCAAGAGAAACCCTGTGTAGAAAATATCTAAAAACCTGAATCCTACAGAAATAAAGTCCTATTAAAAACCTGGCAGTGGAAATAGTGACTAAATTCACCTTGAGGTGGTATGGACAAGCTTAATCTCTATATGCTGCACCGCTGTCGGCAGCATTGGCCTTGGGGTGAGCTGATCTTTGTGTACATGGGCGTGCGTGATACCTTCTTCCAGCTGAGGTTTTTGAAAAGACCAGCTGAGTGCTATGTTAACACAACCTTGCCATCCTTGCTGTAAAGAGGAGTAAACTGCAAGAGCACTGTACATTGAAAATGTTCACAATGTCTCTGTTATGTTAAACACCAGAGTCATCCAGAAGATGCACGGCCTCTGCGACTTTCCCCCTGCCTTCCAGGGAAGGGTTTAACTCTCCCTGGACCCGCAGCATGCAGCCGGGGGCAGTCAGTCTGGGAGCAAAGGCAGCTTGGGGGCTTCCCATGGTGGCTGGTGGAAACCCCTAACATGGACCCTGCTGGGAGAGCTAGGCTCCAAGTCCTCATCAAGCCTGACTTCATTTGTGCCCTCTGCTTACACATCTGTGCTGCTTACCAGTTTTCCAGAGGTGCACATAGGTTGCAGGACATGCATCAGTGCAGGAAGCAAGGTTCTCTTGTGCTCCCCACACATATAATGAAATAATATAGGACAAATAAGAATTTATGAGGTTTTAGATTTGGTTTTGTGGAATGTTTTTGGTCCTACTAACCCAGCACTTTCTATGTATCTGGCCATATGGGCTCCAAGTAATTTTCCACTTTTGTTTTAAAGTATTCCTTAATAGAGAGCTTATGAACAATTAAGGTCATAAGGCAGCCTGAATAAGTGTTACCACTGTCTTTAGAGCTGCAAAAGATACTTGCTTTCATGAGGTGTTTATATGCTTTTTGTTACTCAGAGAATACTTACGGTCTTCATTTAAGTGAAAGAGAAGGTGAACTTGTTATAAATAAATTAATTAGTAAAAAATAATGGAGAACGCATATATATATATGTGTGTGTGTGTATACATATATATACACACACACATATAACATACTTTGTGTCACTACCAACAGGGCAAAAGCAAAAATTTTGCTGCAATATATAACATTCAGGAACAGTTGTGCCGGGAAAAGAGAAAATTTGAATGTAGTCACAGTTGGCAGCTCAAATCTCGTCGCTGATAAAGCTCATAGCCACCGCTGTGCATTTTCTTGTCAGTTAAATAAAAAGTCACTCTCAAAGTGGCAATATCCAATATTCTCAACTGCTGTCTGTCTGTACCTCTCCCTGTGCAAACTAAATGTAAACGCAGCTCCCAGCACTGTGGGAATGGCAGCAGCAGCGGAGCGTGCAAGACAGTGGGCAACGGGGATGTGCAATGCTGTCCGTACGGGGTGGGGACTGATAGGATGCAGTGGTGAGAAAATGGGCAAGAGGAATGGTGGGAGCGTTGCGTTGGCACTGAGCAGGTGGGCACCGTGATGGGAAGCAGGGTGCTCTGTCAGCGCTGCAGTTCCTGTTTCCATTAGCACTGTGAAACACGGTGGCTACGGTGCGGCAATCCACTTCTAACAAATTCAGGTCCCAGTCGGAGCCAAAGTTCAGTTTTGTCTGGCTTTTTTTAGTNCCGTACAGGGTGGGGACTGATAGGATGCAGTGGTGAGAAAATGGGCAAGAGGAATGGTGGGAGCGTTGCGTTGGCACTGAGCAGGTGGGCACCGTGATGGGAAGCAGGGTGCTCTGTCAGCGCTGCAGTTCCTGTTTCCATTAGCACTGTGAAACACGGTGGCTACGGTGCGGCAATCCACTTCTAACAAATTCAGGTCCCAGTCGGAGCCAAAGTTCAGTTTTGTCTGGCTTTTTTTAGTTTTTTTGCTTTTTTCCTTTCTCCCTTCACCTCGTGTCCATGGCGTAAGTCATGCCAGACCTCTCCACTGGCATTTTCTGCATGACATGCGCTTTGTCCTGCAGCACTTTACATGGCTTCTGTGCTTCTCTTCATGTGTAACATCTGTTGAAGAGGATGAGAGGTCTGTATACATAAAAATTGTCACATAATATCTTACAGGAAACCCAGCTATCTAGTTACATATGTACACAGGTTATCACTGCCATCTTTGACTCAGAATTTTCCTACCTTAGATAAGCTTCGTTGTGATGGTAATCAAATATTCTTCTTGTAGGCAATGAAGGCAGGTCGATGAGTTGCTACCAAAAATGTCTACTATCAATGAATACAGCTTTATGTTAGTATAGATTATCCACCACATGTGAGAAGCACTTTAGCATTATAAATAAAAAGGATTAAACTTCAGAGGACACTGCTCTAGTGTGCAGAAATCACATGAAGTTACGGGCAAACTATTGACAGAAGTTAATAATGAAGCAATAATGTTTTGTTGCCATTACTGTGAATAGGCGCTGATATCTTTTCCACAGAGATGTTTTCAACACATCCTTGAGAAATCCAATTCTGTGGGCTTTGTCTGGTGATGATTTCAAAGCAGATACCTCATAGGTTTCAGCAGAAATTTTGCTTTTGAGCCCAAGGGAAAAAACAACATTAAAGAGATCTGAAATGAAAAGTATTTTTTCCCTTTTACTACGAATCAATGTTAGAGAAAGGTACAGTGTGTGTGGATTAAGGGCAGCATTTCCAAAATTATCTAGGCATCATTGTAGCCTTAATTCCATTTTCAAAGCAATGTAAGCCCTTTGGAGCCTAAAGGCTCCAACAGGTTCAGATAATATCCTTATTGTAGTCTAAAATTGATAAAGTACTCTAGGTGCCTAATTCACACTAACTCCAAGAGCTTTGATGCTCTCATAAGCCCTGCTAGATACCTCTCTGAAACAATATGAACCTAAAATCTTCTGAAAATTGGACACTCCATTTCACCAAAATGCAGTGGGATGTGAGCGCTAATGTCACTTCTTAAAATAGGCTTTAAAATCCTAAACCACATAGGGCTTGATTTTTAAGAGCATGAAGTCACTGGCGGATACAGAAAAGGGTCAAGAGGAGTTTTCCTAAAACCCCAAGGACCTCATGCGGTTTTCAGAGAGGGCACAAAAAAAAAGAAAAAGGAAGACAGCCAGTTTGCATATCAAATATAATATAATGTAGGTCCTGATTAGCACAGACCATTCCCAGTCAAGGGCATGTAGCAAACATGTGGGAGGGCAGGAGAACTGGGATTATTGCACTTGGGAAGTACAGAGGTTACATCTATTCTAATTAGTTAAAAAGTGCCAGGCTGTGGTCCTGGATGCTGGTATGAGATGGTCTTTGCTCTGCGACTGCGGGAATGGCCCCTGGCATAGCTGAGGGCTGTGATAAGGATACCTCTCCCAAACAAGCCCTGGGCCCTGTTGGGGGAGGGAAGTGCAAGCCAGAGACCGTTGCCAATAGGCAGTTTGGATTTGGCCACCTGGCTTGGTAGGGTTTGCTCTTCTGATGTGATCCAAGCTGTGCCACCTGATTTGAAAGCTGGAGAATTTCTTCGGACCATTGGTTTACTGCTGTAGGCATGGCTAGAATACAGCAAAGGATATTGTGTTATGGGAGAGTAGGAGACGTGAGAGGGAGCTTTAACTATAGAGCACAGCTGTGGGGACATCACTAGTATTGCTGCTCATAGGCTTACTTTTTCCATTTAGATTTCGCCTTAAAAACAATTTAACATCCTATTTTTTCCAGGATCAAGAATGTGACAGTCCATGACAGTACAAATGTTAGTCCATTTTAGTCCATTGCCCTCGCTAGCGATGTGATGCTGCAGTAGTGCATTGCTTCCTTCAGGTGCTGTTAGAAGGCATAAACAAGCAACGTCACCAAGCCTGTTTTTGTGGCCAAAGATGCTAGCACCCAGCATGTATTGCAGAATTCTCCCAGAAGGAGAAAGTTGAAGTAGTGACTATGGAAAATCATGCATGCAGAAGAACTTGTGCTACTATGATAAAATTATAAAATTCTGTTTTCAGTGAGCAAGAGCAGGGAGGCACAAGTTAAAGCAATGTTTGTTTTGCCTTCTCTTTGGAAATTCAGTAAAAAGGGTAAAAATCTTTTTACCACATATAGGTGTCCTCTAAGAGTTTCTGCCTTTGATGTCTTTCTGCTCCTTACTAGCAAACTGATTTGCTACTTAGTCGTAGCGACAGTCAGTATCATGTATGTGGAAAACATGGAGGGCAAGAAGGTCCCAGGTTTACAACCAGTGAGAATCTAGTTCAGTTTAATTATCACCATATTATAACCAGTAATATTAATGTTAATTGTAATGTAATGTAAATGTTAATGAGTAATGTTAATGCCAGAGTCTTTCACAGAAGTGGTCTGTACATTTGCTATGCGTAGATACCTTTTCCCCACTCTGCCTTAGCGAAAACGTAGCTGGTTGTGGTGGTCTCAGTGTAGTAGTTCAGCAGATCTGACTCCCAGTCAGCACAGGACTAATTTCCGGTAACTGTTTAGTGCTCTGATAGAGTGGAACTGGAAACAGAGGAATGAACCTTCTAGGGAAGTGGAGGATGAAAAAGTGGAGCAGTGAATGAGGGATGCGGTACCTCCGTGCATCGCCCTCCTTATAGGGTCTGGAGCACAAGCCTTGTGAGGAATGGCTGCGGCAACTGGGGTTGTTTAGCCTGGAGAAAAGGAGACTGAGGTGAGATCTTATTACTCTCTCCAGCTACCTGAAAGAGGTTGTAGCGAGGTGAGTGTCAGTCTCTTCTCCCAAGTAACAAGTGACAGGACAAGAGGAAATGGCCTCAAGTTGTGCCAGGGTTAGATTGGATATTAGAGAAAATTTCTTCACCATATGGGTTATCAAGCACTGGAACAGGCTGCCTCGGGAAGTGGTGGGGTGACCATCCCTGGAGGTATTTAAAACACGTGTAGATGTGGTGCTCAGGGACATGGTTTAGTGGTGGACTTGGCCGCATTAGGTGAATTGTTGGACTTGATGGGCTTAAAGGTCTTTTCCAACCAAAATGATTCTATGATTCTATCTGAACAGCTGAGGAAGGGGCACCAGCAGTGGTTAAGATGTCTTCATAAACTCGAAGATACGTGGTGCTATCAACTACACAGACACTTTGGTTTAGTAGACATAGTTAGATCAACAGAAGAAAAAAAGTTTCTACGGTTCCTATAGAGATAAAATACAAATCTTCTGAATGTTTTAATCAGGGGGAAAAGTTCATTGTGCTGCGAATAACTTTGTTACTCGAAACAAGTTTGATTTTATAGCATTTGTGGTGGACACAATTTAGGAGAGTGTATACTTCTACTTGGTCTGTACAGACTACAGCAAACTGAGAACCTCATGTTGGGTATAATCCAAACCCCAGTTTAAAGTTTTTTCCAGTACAAGATTAAACCTACTTCTTCCTCCTGATTAATATGGTGCCAAAATAATTTTTGTCAGTTTCATATGATTAAGAAACTAAAGGGAGCTCCAGTGTTAGTATGTTACTATCAATGTCATTGCTGTATGGACTCAAACACATCCTTCGCTTGAAGTTTTTCATGTCTAGCCTTCATCTGTAATGCTGAGACGCATATTCCTGTAATATAGAAGGCTACACAAAGGGATTCTATGTTCTGTCTAGAAATGCATGGCAGAGAATGAGGAAATTGCCAAATCCTCGTGTGGAGGATTTGTGGAAGAAAGCTGTTCTTGATCAAAAATTTTCAGAGCAACTTGGCCATGAGCAAGTGAGCCAAACACACCAGCTGCATCTCTGAGGGCTGGAGAAGGCAGAAGAACAAGTGCTTGTCTTAAATGGCTGACCTCCAGGTTCCAAGTGAGCATCCTCCTTCTCCTGGTCTTCTCACTCTCTATTTTTTTCCAAGACAGCTAAATGTTTTCCTAAATCCCGTGGGGATAAACATTATAATGAAGGATGTTATGGTCCAGTTTCCTTTTAATTTGATGACACAAATTGGATACACAAGACTCACATTACCCTATTTTTGTCTCCAGAATTTCTCCTGTTTACTTTATATAGTCCCTTTCATAAGCTTATGATACTCATATTAAAACAATTTAGGTTTCTTGCCCTGTACAACCATTTCAGAACTCTAATCCTGAGATATTTAAATATCTTCCTGTAATTTTAAGTCTAAATTTATTCATGTCCTATTTATAACCAATTTACAGTATTTTATTATGCTAAACTTATAAACCATATACATGAACTCAGTAATTGAGATATATATATATTTTGATCGTGTTTGTTACATATATATAGTTCAGTTCAGCAGGTTGCTTATGAGAATAATTTGTAACTCTCTATGAAGCCTTTGCTTGATGTGTACTAAAAGCCATTAAGGATAACAGTGTCTCCACCTGTCTTCAACACGCTTGTAACTTCTATCAACTGTTTATAAACATTTATATATTATATATCGTCAGCATACAGCTTATTTGTGAAATAACGTATGTCATTTCACGGTAAGATCCTGGGATATTACAGCTTGTGTAAGTAATGCTAAGTCAACAGGGAAATCTTCTTTATTTTTTAATCAGAATAAATGTGCACTTAGATTTTAATACAGTAAATTCCTTACTGTGGTAATAAATCCAGCATTAGAAACACCTCTGTGTGCACGGATGCTCGTTGAAGGTTTGGCTCCCTGACAATTAACGGAACAAGAAGGACCAGTACACCTAATTCAGCAGCTGCTTGCGATGGTGCTGCTTCTCTTGTTTCTATAATGACACAAAACAATTGCCTTGTTTTTCCAACGCACTGCAATTCGTACAGACCTTTGTACTTCTGCACAGAGCAGAACAGCGTTTTTCATCTGATAACATCGTATTATGCTGGATTTGTAACGTCAAAAAGCTTATGCAAGAATTGAGGAATCTGGACCTGGGTTTTTTGATGCAAATGAAGTTTTTCATTTGTTTTCTTCCACTAGGTTAGGCTTATTCTATTTGGTGTGGTATTTGAATTGTTGAATATTTGGGTGCTGACATTAAAATAAATGAAAAATGCTTATCCAGAGCAGAGTATTTTTCGCTCTAATGTGACAGTTTTAAAATACTGGAAAAACCTATGCAACATTATCCTTGTTATGCACAGGTTTAGGATTTGTAGGAGTACATTGAAAGCAGTGTAAAACTAACTCCTGGAAAACAGATATTAAAATTCTGCATTTTGGACATTTTAATTTTGACATTTATGATGATTTTTTACTACACATTATTTTAATATGTTTTCACTTTTAAGGTGTTTTTTCAGATACTTCCTTATTCTGAACAGTGAATCAATATGACAGACATAGTATCTAGGCACAAACCTCTGTTTCCAAAATAATGAGATATGGAATAGAAGCTTTTGTTTTTCTTTTCACAGTAAGGTATGTTATAAAACTACCAGCTTCAGTAGAATAATAGCAAAAAAAAAAAAAGAGCCATTTGGCATTGCACATGAGATAACTTAGATTCTGCAAACTTAGAAATTTGAGGATTCAGGTAGAACAAAATACCAAATAAAAGATGCTACTGTTAAAAGTAAGCAGGGAAATAAGTAAATAAATACTGCTAATAAAATCAAAATAAAATATTAAACGCCATTTGAGATACCTTGATTAACATAATGTATGTTTTTGTTTTCTTGCAAGAGCACATGTACCTAGGAACCAGGGTGAGGAGGGGGTCATTGTTTTTGAAAGTAGTACTTGCTTGAAAATGATTTGCAGTTTTCATACCCTTTGGCCACACATTTGCTTGTGTATAAGACATGTTATTTTTCAGAAGACTTAACTGTATTCTAATCTTTTATCTGCATTTTGCATTAAAAGTTTCCTTCCCCTTGGCCCGTCAGTTTGACAATGTGATAAATTTAGCTGTTACACAAACGGCAAACACTGTATGAAATCCTTTTTTTTTTTTTTTTAGGAAGCTAGAATTTAATAAATCTGTATTTTGTGCCTCGGGCTTATCTTCTGCTCGGTGTAGTAATCTGTTTTACATTTTTACATTAGTAATTGTTCTTATCCAGAACATAAAATGTATTGGAGTGACAAGCCATACAAATATAGCTGTTATCTACTATTATTACCTTGAAATGCTGTACAATGGATATTTTGGTTCCATAGTGTTCCATTGTCATAGATTTGGGCAAGAAAAATACCAGTAAAAATGATAAGCAGAATGATCTGGTTTCTATGTAGCAAGCTAACTTCTACAGTGCTTTTAAGAAGAGGAAGAAAAATGCGAGATGGTGATTTTGGTGATGAAATGTATACTATTTGTGTCCCTGAGAGCGTTCCTGGGCAGTGGGCAGAAACGCCTGTGCTAGCAGACCGTTATAACCTTCCCTGGCCCAAGCTGGTGTGGCCCAGCCAGCACCCTTTCCAGCATCATGCCAGCGTGTTTTGCCATTAAAATGGTCCAGAGACCATTCCCAGCAGGCAATTTTCATGCAGCCAGGGCTGTGCTGGAGGTGAGAGGGTTTTACTAGTGAGAAAGAAAGCTTTCTGTGCCGGCAGCCCTTAGTGCCAGCAACTTTCAGGGGCTTGCTTAATTTACTACCTCTACTGTGCCCTGGTGAGGCCACACCTGGAGTGCTGTGTCCAGTTCTGGGCTCCCCAGTTCAAGAGAGACGGGGAACGACTGGAGAGATTCCAGCGGAGGGCTACGAAGATGATGAGGGGAGTGGAGCATCTCTCTTATGAGGAAAGGCTGAGAGACCTGTGTCTGTTTAGCCTGGAGAAGAGAAGGCTGAGAGGGGATCTCATCAATGCTTATCAATATCTAAAGTGTGGGTGTCAAGAGGATGGGGTCAGACTCTTCTCAGTGGTGCCCAGTGACAGGACAAGGGGCAATGGGCACAAACTGGAGCACAGGCAGTTCCACCTGAACATGAGGAGGAACTTCTTTGCTGTGAGGGTGATAGAGCCCTGGCACAGGCTGCCCAGAGAGGCTGTGGAGTCTCCTTCTCTGGAGGTACTCCAAACCCACCTGGACGCGTTCCTGTGCACCCTGCTCTGGGGGCACCTGCTTTAGCAGGGGGGTTGGGCTGGGTGATCTCCAGAGGGCCCTTCCAACCCCTGCCATTTTGTTATTCTGTGTGGTTCTGTGAGAGGCCAGTGTAAGAAGGCTCAGTTAATACAAATTTCCTACCTTACTCGCTGTGATTCAGTTATATCTATAAAATTGGGAATTAATGTACCTCATCAGCATGCTAGAACATAGTGTTATTAATATTTGTGACATCATCATGAAAAGCAGCCCAGAAAAAAAGATAGTTAATACTGCTAAACTAGGATGAGAGCTGTTTTCTTCTAACATGGACATGAGCCACATGGTGAGAACACAAAATACTGAATAGCTGTTTGCTACATGACCTTGTCTCTGCTGTGGGCTGAAAAACCAGGGTTCCCATCAGAAATCAAAGAGTATATGATTACACGACTATGCAATTAACACCAGTAACCTGATGCATAGACACAAGGGGTCCAAATGAAGGTTGCTCAAGCAGTCTTAGCACCAGTATGTCCTAAGAGGGAGCGTTCCACTTTGAAACCTGAACTCTGGGTGTGCGCACGCGCGTATGTTTGGAAAGAAAGAAGTTTTCCACTTTTAACGAACCTAGATCTTTCCACAAAGGATGAGAGTTTCTGTAATAATCACATGCCAGTTAATGGTAATTAAGAAAAGTCGGTGCTGTGGCGAAGCTCGCTGCCTGTCTAGCGCCTTCATTAGAATTGCACGGCGAGTGGGAGTACCTGGCTCTCTGTGGGCTCACAGCTCTGTGTAGTGTACCGGACCCAATAAGCTGTGCAAATGTGTTCCTTGTTCATTTATTGTTAGCAAATTGCATGAGTGTCATTCAGCAGGTCGAGCACTTTGTAGCAGTGTGACATGTGTTCTTTTCTTGTGAGGAGATCCAAAGGGAATGAGCGGCCTTGTATCCAGGAAGGTTTTGATAAATGCTTTTAGATGGAAGGACAAGTCATGAGGTGCAGTGTGGGTTTATGAAAGGAATGCATTCTGGAACATAGCGGATATTATATGGTTATCTTGATGGACAAAGAAAGCAGAAAAATTGTATCTATTAGTGTACAGTAATGAGATAATTAGTTCGAACTATTGCTCGTGGAGTTCTAAATATAGCTTCACTATAGCTATCTTAATAAAACCTGAGCTTCAGCTTAGTTGATATCACAATGACATAAATAGATCTTTTTTGTGTGTCAGTGCTATCGTTGCAAATATTTTGCTCTGCTATGTCTTATGTCATTGCAAAGATGATTTATTAGGTGTGAAACTTCACCATTTCTTTCAGATGGATTTGGTTCTGCTGAATCCCACATCTCTAGACCATTAAACGAGAAATGTCAGTATCTTCTCTAATGTGTAATCCAGCAAATGCTACAAACATATATAACCTTTATCAGAATGCAGACTTTAAGAGTCATGCTTTTATACTTCTATCCTTTCAGCCTTCCTATTTTGACCAGCCGCCTTCACACCTTACAAAATAAAGGAAGAGGACTCTCTAGGTAGTATTTAACATAACTTCTAAGTACATTAACTTTTAGTTCTCATAATAAAAGATATTTCCTCTGTGAAGCAGTAACATAGTACAGTGACTTCACCTCTCTACAACTTGAAAAACTTTTATCCTATGTGTGATGGAGATGTCCCAAGTTTCACTGCATTCAGCTCGGGTTTCAGTGTTTTACGGTTACATATATACAATGATCATTATCTTCTTTGCACATCAAATACTACATACCATAGGGAAAAGATGTTATACAGGGCCGTGTGTCTCAATGTAATGTTAATAATTTCATGCATGCTGGCTCAGCACAGTAAGTACAGCAACAGGAGTGCTTACTGTGGGCTGTAAATGTTTTCTCATGCTCAGATGCTCTGGCGGTTAGCAGTGGGAAGCCAGCGGTTTGAGAAGTCAAGGCTGAGTGCAGTGCTAGGATCAAATAATACTCACAGATTGCGGCATGGGATGGAAGAATATCATCGGAAAAGGCTGTCTTCAGGGGCGTGTACTCTCCTCGTTAAGGACTGATCTGAAACACATTGAAAGCAATAGAAAAACTTATGATAAGCCTGTAAATCCCCTAATATCGAGTATAAAAGGTAAAAGACATTAGTCTCTAGGCAACGATGCTGAGATGTTCCTAGGAAGCATCTCTCTCGCTCCATGGCTTGCCCCTTCTCCTAACTGTGTTGACAGAAATGTTGCTTGGGTCCTTGTAGACCCACAGGATACAACGAGGCTCATAAGAGTTCCCAGCGCAGTCAGGTTGTGCCTCCCCGTCTTTTAGGCAATACTAAATTATTACAATATAGCCTAACCTTTTAGTATTTGTACACCACATTGTCAGCAGGACTGCCAGCTGCAGAGTTTGCATCAAGTCAAGGTGAAAAGGGTGAATATCAGTTTTGCTTATGTATCCTTTGTGGCTTTGTACTGCTCCAGAGAGCACAAAGGCAGTGCTAGCAAATGAGTGAGAAGGCAGAAGTGTCAGTACTCACCTCTTTTGAAGATTGCCCATCCTAACTCACAGAAGCATTTTGGTTAATCGGCTCAAAATCAAATTTCTCTTTCCCGTGTTGCAAGTGTAGGTTTCACTAACATATCAGTTGGAGCCTGCCCCAGCTATGCTATTCCAGCTTGATAGCTGCTAATGGGGATGAGGAACAGCAGCCAGGAATGTGGTACTTTCACAGGATTCCAACCTCACTTTATATACTTTTCCAGCTGCAGTAAACATATCAAATTATACGCTAAGAAGTACTGCTAAATTAGGAATGCGTACGCATTTAGAAAATGGTTTATTCTCTTACGTTTTCTCAGCCATGATTTTTAATGTTACATATTTTAGAAGGATCATTAATAAGTTTTCTAATAAAGTTTAGATAGTAAAAAGACTAGATCACACACTGAAAACCCCAGAAGGAAATACGATGCTTTGGTTTTACCTTTGTTTAATGCCACCTGCCTGTGAGATAAAGAACCGATTTTAAATTCTGAACAAATATTCAAGGCACCTTATTTTAGAATCCATAACTATTGATAAAGTCCTTTGTGTTTTTATGTTGATTCTTGATTTCTTTTCCTCCAAATCTAGATAGACAGCCTTTGACAAGCTGCCCTTTAACAGATTCTCATATATAAGCTTATGCTGTCCTGGAAGTGAATTTTCTTTTGCCTTTTAAATCTCAGCCTAAAACAAAAAATACGGGTTTTTTCAGCAGGGATTCGTTAACTAACTTGTAATCTTTCATTGACTGACAGCTTAAAAAGTGAAATTTTATAGAGTACATTATTTAATATTATCAGAATACTCTGGTTACAGCTGATGCTCTGCAAAGAAGATTATCAGGATTATTATTTATTACAATTATTGGTAGGATTTTGATTAGGGTAGTAAACAAGATTAATGCTGATTATGACTGCAGCAAAATCAGCTTTGCAGTTCGTGTACACAATCACTTTGTAGTGTGTAGAGCTTTTGTGAAAAAACAGAACAGGCAAAAGTATTTTAGCCAATTTATTTCAGAAGATGAGATGGAAAAAAACCCCAAACAAACAAGAAGATCCAGGCACTTGAGTATAATTGAAATATTGAGTTTAGTTCTGGGCATCTCATCATGGACATTAGTTATCTTTCTAATACTTACACATATTTCTTATGAGAGAACAGTTTAGGCATTGATTTAAAGCAGGACTGTATTCTCATTAAACGGTCACATCTGTGCTTTGGCTGCAAGCGAATATGCAATTGGAACATCACTGAAAAATTATGCAAACAAACTTTACTCGTGTGTTTAAATTCCAGTGAGAGTGTTTAGCTGACCTCTGTTCCAATTCGACTCCCTCCCATTTTCATTCTGGGGTCACTTTACACCAAAAAAAATCCACTTGATTGTAAATTAATGCTTTCCAGTTGTAGGTTTCACATAACTCATGATATTTTTCTTCAAAAATACAGATTTATCAACTTGTCATTAATTTCTAGAAAACAGACAGAAATACTCATAGCATAATCCTTCTTGCACAAGTTTTGTTTTGGTACTTTATCTAAAATACAGATAATGTACAGACAATAATGTCGCTTGCAAAAGTATTAACAAGATAACCTTGCCATTTAAGGTACATCCAAGTGAACTTTATGTTTACCGTAGCAAGTAAATATTGCATAAACAGTATAGTGAAACTAATGTAGTACTAGAATAGTAGTATAGTAATATTTACTGTATTAAGTATATATTAAGCGGGACAATCATATAAATTTAGTTTTATTAAGCTGGCTGGCTGGTGTTTTCCGCTATACTTTTAGCAGTAGCAGTATGAAAATGTTTGGGAAAAAATGTCTTTCTTATTTGAGGAAGACATAAGACTTACAAAGAAGTCGATTGTTACTAACATAGTACACATTGTGTATTCAACTATTATAAAAATAAGTATGTACCCAGTCTGGATAAGCCCACTGATGTTGTCACATACAGCCCTTTCCCCACTTTAGTTCACCCAGTAGTTCAGCTATATGTAGCCATATACTAATTAAAATAAGATTTGAAATTAACTCTTTCGTTAATTTTTTGAGGATTGGTGATAATATGGTGGTGCTTTCTCAAAACATCACCAAGTTGCCAAGTGGTGCCAGGGAGGTACAGGTGCAGTCACCCCAAGTCAAGCACATCAACATCAACCCATATTTCTTATATGAAATGTGGGTCATAGGTTTTTCCGCCCCAGGGATGTTGAGCGATGTGTAAATTAAATAGCTATTCTCTCTCCAACTGCGGATCTGCTTTCCTCTTAAGACAACAGGAGCAAATTTAGTCTAGACAAATGGCAGAATAGTCATGTAAATTGAAGTAAAAATAGTTAAATATATTATTCCTCAGTTTTTGTTGGAGAAGTATTTCACTTTTCATTTTTGCATCATGTGATAACATGAGAACTAAATTCAGTTCCTTTTAATCAGATTAGAACACAATCATTTTTTACTTTCTTACATAGCATGATAAGTTCATTATTCCTACTCAAAAAAATAGAATCGTGTACTCTTTTCACTGCATTTGCCATTAATCTAGAGGAGAAAATGAGACTTTCTAGCAATTACTTGTATTACTGTTCCACCATGGTTAGAGGTTGTTAGCATGGAAAGCTGAGCTTATCAGTGTAAGAGTTCAATTTGAAAAATTGGTAGTTAAAGCCCAGAAACTCTTTTTAGTGTTAATGGGAGTGACTAGAGACAGAAACTAGGCAGAGTATGTGATTCATGCCAGAGGAATTGAAATAACTCTAGGTATCCTAGGCTAATATGGTGGAAGTGCCAGATGTGTCTGATTAAATGTTTTCCCCCATCCTTTCAAAAATATGGTGTGCACAGCTGTAGAAGCAAAGCCAACGGTATTGCGAAAGGATGAGCTGTTAAAGCTTTCTGTAGTTTTGATGCTACTCATTCATTTAAACACAAAATCTAAAAAAAAAATTATTGATAATTATTCATAAGGATATAATTCTTAAAACACTTAATAGTAAATAATCAGCTACAAAGTTAGTCTTAATGATGCTTTAAAAATGCATTTAAGTCCACATTGTTCTTGTGTTCAAAAATCATCTAAATATTACTGAGTGATGTATCCCCCTGTTGGGGCAAATTTCCATACCTGAAATAAACTCAGAGGCTGGGTTGATGGTCTGCTGCTGTTTTTTTCTTGACATATTGGTTAGAGAAGCATCTCCTTTGCAACATTACGAATGTGTTCGGAACAAGGGGAAAAGACATGCTTTAGAAATGTTTTAGATCCGTGAAGCTTCTAAGGACGTCTTACTAAACTCTGAAGCGCAGCTTTTAAAGCTCCTGCTCCAGCTCCCACTGAAGTTAGCGACAAGTATTTCTACTGACTTCAGTGGCAACCCATATGGCAACTGCAGCTGTCAAGTCAAAACAACTAGAAATCAGTCATGAGATCAGCCAGCACACAAGTATATATTAACCTTAGCAGAAATTATACTTTGGGCAGCTCTGAAAAGAAAACAACTTCACCTTATTGTTTCTGAAGAAATGTGTCTCCCACTGTATTGCGCTGCGGAGGAAGCGAGAGCTGTCGGGACTCTGCTTTGAGCATTTAGGCATGTGGATTGCCACTAAAAATGTGAAACTAAAAATAATAATAAAAAACCTTCCAGAGCCAGTAATTTGAACTCTATTTCTGTCTTCGAAAATAAATATGTGCCCATTACATTTTCAAGCAGTTTCATAGGAGGTAACAATGCCAGTCAGAATTGGTCAAGAACACTGAATAACTAAAAATTGCTCACACAATTAAGGATAGGCCCAATACTAAGTATAGTTACCTAAGTGTAGTTGCTGCTTATTCCAAGTATTGTTACAAGGGTGATTAACCTCTTTACTCTGTAATCAGGGCCTTTTTTGCAACGCGGTCTTTGCGAGGCAAGTGCACTCGCGCCCGAACTGACACATATTTCACTGATTTCGCCTAGGTGCTAATGCACTTTGTGGAGTGAACCAGATAAGGAACTGAATGTTACCTTTCACAGTTAGTACTCTGTACCCATACAATTTATTTTTTTGTTACTGAGGTAAAAGTAAAAAATCATTTGTAACACTTTACAAGCTTCAGAGCAGCATTGCTTTTAAAGTAATTTTCCTGGAAGCGCTGTGTGGCAATAAAGGAAAATGTGCAAACTTTTTTAAAAAAAAATCCCTAGCCTTGTTTCATTTCGCTCCCAGTGGCTTTCTGAAACCAAGCTCCTACCGCCATTGTTCAGCGAGCTACTTAAACCCATGCGTTACTTAAGGCATACCTGTAGTGTCATTGGGTTTTCGAAGCAGATGAAGCTGAGGACCCATGCTTCTGCCAAAAAGCCACTCTAGGACATTCGTACCACAGTCTCTATACTCCCAACCACTCCCTTTCCCGTACGCAAACCATAGTGTGTTGCCTCTTTTGTTGTGCTGCCACACACGGGACAAAGGGATGAAAAGAGCAAGAAGGAACTTCTTAGGACAGCTTTGCAGCCATAACCAGGGTATCAGGGCGCTGCAGTCTTTCAGATGTTATATATATTTAGTTTTCAGATCACAATGCTCAATATCGATCTAGAGAATTCAAAAGCATCTCCTAAAAAGAGTCAAGTAATTAAATTTGCAGTCTAGGAAATCGGAATTTGTACACAGACACTGTCATGCCAAATCAGAAGGCTCAGTTTGAGTAATGTAATGTTTACAATGAAGTTCCTCAGTGTGTTCCAAAGTTTACATGGATTTTAAAAAAATAGGAGCATGATATTCAGCACTTGAAGTTTGGCAGGTCCTATAGAAAACATAACTTTACTTTAAATTTGATTTCAACAGAATATTTTTGTTCCTTTTTCACTTTGCTCTGATACTGTGTAAAACCAGAGAAGTATGATGTTGCAAAGGTCTGGTTCCTCAAAAAGGAGGGAAGGTGGGTGGTTGAGCATTCCCAAAATGTAAGAGCAATTTTGAGGTGGGCTGCTCACAGCAGTAGGGTGCGGAGCTCTGCTCCTTTGACCATCCCGCGGGTGCAGAGCCGAGTCCTGCTGCCTACACCCATGTCACACTAATGACTTGTAACCCCCTGGAGTGTCTTAGGCGAAGGGACAGATCACTTGAGGGTCTCCATCAGGCCAAGGCAGAACACGGGCAGCAATTCGTTCAGACAAGACAGCAACAGTTCTGGAAGTAAATAAAGTATTTTAAAGTAGAAAAATATGGATTACAAACAGATTAGCTAGATGAAGTCTTGAGGGTTTTCCTTTGCATCTAAAATCTTATATTCCAACTGTATTCCATTCAGCTGCCTAAATCCTACAGCGAAACTGCCTGAGTTCTTAGTATTGAGGTAACATAGAAATGTTAATGCTTGGCTGAATTTCAAACATTGAAAGCAGATAGTTCTTCTTGCTCTTTCAATCACATGGTACTGCAGACCACTGAGGTATTGGTATTATTAGCATGAGTACTTAAATCATGAGCATAAAATAGAAAACCGAATGGAATGTAAAATTCCCATGAGTGCCATTATGGAGAATAAAGTATGCTGTAGATTATCTGCTAAAATGCATCTTTTAAACCATGATTCCAGAGAATGTAGTACACAAATTAGCCGTATATCTTAAGATAATGGATCTTAATGTGTTTACATTTTAAATAAACCTCATTTCTGTATCAAGATTGTAATGAATTTAACCTTGGTGTTACTGGTTAGCCATCAAGAGTTTGAAACAGAACATATCTGAAGACTTCATTTGGATAGAGCAAGAATCAGAAAACTGGCATTTGTTGTCAAGAAGCAAAAGCTCCTGTATAGTGAATGGCTGAGTGTGTGAGTGATAGACTTTGCATGCCAGGTATGAACTACAGTGGGAGAAATTTGTTTGAGGTTATTTTTTACTGATTTAGTTATCAAGAACATGTATTACGATAACTCCTAATACTCCATTTTTCACACATCTGTACCCATCAGGAGCAAGTACAGAGTAGATTTTCTCTGCAAAGGCTGTAGGAGCAATCTATTAGCAGTTAACCTATATTAGCAAACTTCTCTGGAAGAGAAGAAAAGCCTTTAAAGGGACTCCTAGTGTGTCACTTCCTTCAGGTGTGCCCGTTGCCGAGTTTGCTGGCAACTCGGTACCTCATCCAATTTTAGAATATCCCCTTCCAGATAGTCTGCGATCCCTGACCCATGATCAACTGACCACCTATCCATGAAGTGCAAGGATTAAGCCATTCTGAACAGCGGGTCTACACTTTGTTTGAAACAGGCAGTTTAGCACTAGTCAGGTAATGAATTAATTTGGGGTATATTTTTTTCCAATGTACGTACTGGCAGCAGCTTTCCTGGAACTCTTAAAGACCCTATGACAACTACTGTAGTCTGCGAGGTGCTCTGGGTTTTCTCACTGGACAGAAACTGGTACCTGAGAGTAAATGTTATATCCACTTCTGCTTCTTTTTTCTTCTTATATTTATTTTGGTAGTGTCTGTCTCTTAGCAGCCACAGTTGCAACCTGTAATCATGCCTTATTTCGAGAGTGCTGGCCTTGGTTTCTCTATTTGCCTGGTGCAGAAGATTTCCTTGGTGAGCAGACATGTGCTTATGGCTGTATTCGTTGGATGCAGTTATGAATTTTTCTTTCAACTGCAAGCTGTGAACTGTGGTCTTCCAAGGAGAGGAAAAGCTTCTGTAATGAGAAAGTATTTTTAATTTTACTTAACTCGATTTGTTTTCTTCGTTTCGTTGTTTTGTTTTACTTTAAGGTAAGGCAAGGTTTTAATAGGTCTGAACTGATCGAAATAGTCCATCAGCTGATGCTGAAACACCCTTTATGGCTCTGACATGTAAGACAAAATAGTTACTTGATAACTGGCGCTATGTGTGTTCCTAATATCCATTAAAAGCAGTAGTTGGCTCAAAGAGAAAAGGCTTGAAATCATGTAAATTCCATTTGTTTCTGATAATTCTCAATGAAAGTATTTTGTCAGTTTACTTTTTAAACTGTTTTGTGTGATGTCATGTTCTGTCTCTTTAATGTATATTACCAGTTAGCAGCATTATGTAATGCTCCCTGTTAATATTCAGCCTTTGTGCCCAATTATAGTCTAATTTATTCAAACCCTGGCATGTAAAGTTTGGCAAGGCAGCCTGTGTGCAGCTGTTGCTGTTTTCTCCGTACTACAATCTGTACTTCTTTTCTTTCCCCTGTTATCGCACGTTGGTTTTCACAACTTTGAAATAATAGTGCTGTGAAGTGCATGAGAAATTCAGAGTATAGCTTTGAACTTCATGTGAAAATGTAACCCTGCATTTAGGGAATAGAAGTGAGAATAGCACCCCCAGCAGCTGAGGAGTCTGCTTGGCCTGTAAAGTGCTGTTCTGTCTTGGACGGATCTTCCAGGTTGGCTTCTGTTTTGTGGGAAAACTGTGTCCACCCGAGGATTTAGCAACAGGAGATAAGCAGATGCACTGCTGGTAGGAACTTCAAAAAGCATTTTACCAGTGTAAGCAACGTTGTGAAACACTTTTCTACATTCTAAGTGGAGTGCTTTTCTTGTGAAAGACATTTGGAGAACAATTTGCTCTCTGCTCATTATTTGTTTATAAAATTGGTTGAATAGTTTTAAAAATAAGCAGTAGCATTTTTCTTACCTGACAATCAGAGGTCTCCTAAAAATAAGTACCTTCTGAAAATTAAATATATACTTTCTTTTTTTTTAACATAGGTAGGTATATATTATATATATTGTAAATATTAAGATAGTATCTGGAAGACAGTTGCAAGGAGCTCTTTCCAGTTTTCATGTGAATAAGAAGCCAGAAGGCAGAGCACAACTTCTCATGGTTGGTCCTTTCAGCAGAAATTCATCTGTGAAGAAACTTCCATGCAAGAAAAGGTAGATCCTGAAGCTGAAGCCAAGAGCTGGATCAGCCCCCAGGCTGTTCATTCAGAAAAGATCTTTTAAAAGATAAATACCTCTCTGCTTACTTAATTGATATCAGCAAAACTGATGTTGGTGGTCCGGTAAGATGGTGAAATATAGTATCAGCTGTGCGTGTGTGTGTGATAGTAAGGAGCAATGCAGATGACATAATTCCCCACTGAATTGTAGAGCCCAAACCAATTCGTTTAAGAATATGAAACATATCAGACTGCAGAAACAAGCAAAGCCACGGCAAAGGGTGACAAATCTGCCACTGTCATTCTCTGGCTACAGCATCCTTCCTGAAAGAGAGGTTACAGAGAAATCTTGTCTCTTCTTCAGAAAAAAAAAAGCATTATCTGATCAGTAGAAGCTTATTTTGTAACTTAATCCTTCAAAAAGTGCTTCTGAAGCCTGGAGTATATTTTTCTGTGAGCTGCTGTCTTGGTTTATGTATATAGCACATTTACAGGCCCATTTCTGTCACCTAGACATATTAGATTTCTAGACTGAGCTATTGTTCAGCTGTATGCCTTCAGAAGGTGAAAGATGCAGAATGAGTTAACAGTTTTTTCTTACGTTGTAGCTAGTGGTTATAACTTTTTTTTTAAAAAAAAGTGCACTGCAATATTGTTGACACATAAATAGAAATGAAAATTCATAGTACTGTGATTAAATATATATTTAGCTTTAGGTAAACTGACTGAAGTCATATTAAGCTGTTATCCATATTTTTTTTATGTTATATATTTTATTTATGTTATCCATATTTTGAGAGGAAATATTCTAATGTATTTATTTGCTACCAGAAGAACGTATTCTTTAATAAACATGCACTTTGTAACCAATATAACACCCAGCATATGATATCATTGCATAAATACATTTAAGATGTTGAAATTATTAGGAACTCAGGAATTTTAAAGTAAATCTTGAGGTAGCTTTATATTTTTATTAGTATTTTTATTAGTATTAGTTTGTATTATATTATT
>VZSC01013949.1:136572-204693 GCA_013398225.1 Steatornis caripensis
TTATTATATTATATTATATTGTTTTATTATATTTTATTTTTATCAGTATTAGTATTTTTATTAGTATTTTTATTAGTATTAGTTTCTGTTTGGGAGACATGGTTACTTGAACAGAGTTTGCTGTAACTTACCTTCTTGTCTATGTGATGGTTGGGTACCCCAGAGAGAAAGAAAATTGAGAGTGGTGAATGGTGAAAACAGCTGGTATAATTTCAAGATCTCATGATGATACTTGGGCTTCCTAACACCGATGCGCATAGAAAAGAAAAAGGTGTGCTCTTCGAATCGAATGGCAGAGCACAAGCGTAACTAGATCACTTCTTTCAATTTCTCCAGGCCTAAGAGCAGGAGAAAAACATAAAGCTGGAACCAAAAGAATCATCTCAGTTATTTTCTTCCAGTGCATTTAGTGATGAAAGCAAGTCACTGTGTGATTAGCAAGCGATAGCTGAGTGTTTGCAGTCTGTAAGGAGTGCATATGTATGTCCTGCTACAGCCCACTGACAAGACAAAGCGTCTTTATATTACTCTATAATAAAACTTATCATTCCCCAATAGTTTTTAAATTGTATGGTTTCGGGCCACCCTTTATTCCATTTACTCTCTAATTTGGGGTTACATAAATGCTGGAGGCTTGCATTGCCTTTCAAAGTACTCCTCAGTCTGCTTACAACCTGCCAGAAAATGAGATAGGAAGAGTGTCCCACAAGCATCGAAGTAGAAAATATGTCCCAAGGTGCAGGACGATGGAGGGATTTGGTGAGGCAGCCTGTGGTGGGTTCACCCCAGCGAGGGCAGGCAGAGCAGTGGGCAGCAGGAGATTCTGCTTGGTTAGACAGGAATAGTGCTTCACTGAGCAGCTTTGCCTCCAAAATGTGTTAATTGCTTTATATAGAAAGAGAAATGCATGATTTATGAAAAACATAATATTAGAAAACAGTCAAAGTGCTTTCTATGAAAACCTTGGCAGAATTGTTGTAAGCAACACTTTATTTTCTTAAAGGAGTAGACCCGAAGTCTTAATATCAGCTAGATTAGACAAACTAACTGAAACAATGGCCCCGTTCTATGTTATACATCTTTTTAAAAAAATATTAAGGTACTAACTAGAATCTGTCAAATGACAACTGTAGCAGGGGAAATACAGCACAATACAATAGACTATGTTTATTTATATTACTATAAATCAGAGGGATTGTGGGTGAAATTTGTTTTTAAAAAAATACGTCCTTGGTGTTCTGTGAACTGAAATCCATACCCACAAGAATATGCTGGAGAAAAATTATACTTTGTATGTTTGGCACTTATCGTATATTTTCATCACATCAAGGGACACTGTGAGTTCCTCGATTCGTAGAAAGTGCAAAAACCAAGAAAGAAAGTCATAGTCTTTATTGTATCTATAAATGTAGCTTGCAAAGGCATCATTCCAATTTACCAAGCGCAGCATGGCATGAGCAGAGGGGCTCCCTGCGGGGTCCTTCAGGGCAGGGCCTGGCACTCAGGGCCCATCTCACTGCCCCGGCCAGGAGCAGGGCGGCTGTGGGGCACCGGAGCAGCCCCAGCCCCAGGCATCAACCACCTCCCTGGGCACAGGCCAGGACATCTACGCTACCAAGATGTGTGTACGTGTGCTGACGGAGCTACACCCACGTGCCTTTTAGCTGCGTTCTCATTATGTACTTGAGCGTGACACGTCACATTTCTGGAAAGTTAAGATTTCACTGATTTTTATTTTTATGCTGTAAGCCCTGAAAGCTACGCAGGAAGTTGTGGGGATCGGTAGTAACTGCTCAAGGTGTTGCATGCAAGTTGCGTTAATTCAGCTGGAGAGAGGAGTCATGGTGTAAATCAAAGGGGCAAATCAAAGGGGCCACTTCGTTCAGAGCAAGAGCAGAAGGTCTTTCATGGAAGCAGTGGTTTCTTTCCCCTGAGAACTGCTTTAAATTAAAGCAGAAGGGAATTGTGGCCTATGTCACCTGAACTGATGGGACCTTCTTTAAATAGGAAAGGACATGGGGAAGGTTTGAGTTAATGAGTGCATCATATTTATTCTGTCCTTCAGAAGAGAGAGAAACCAAGCCAGCTAACAGCTTTTCAATGACTTGTTTGCTTTTGTCATTCTCTCAGAAATATGTTGGGTTTTGAAAACTTTTCTTTGGAAGAGCTCGTTCTGACTAGTCTCTGGAGCCTATCTTCCCTCTGTCCCCGATGAGAGTCGCAGATGACAGCTTGCTGACTATTCTGGGAAAGCTCGCTCTTCTGCTGCGGCTGTTGCACTTTATACAAACAAGTCAATATTATTTTTCCATGGAAGGAAAAGGTTGTGCTGCCTCCTTATTAAGTCAATTACTGGGAGACTGAGATCAAAGGAGCTGACTTGTGTTTCTTACTGTGCCCCTGGTCAACAGAACATCTTTTTGCTATGAGAGTATCATCAAAGGATTTAATTCAGGACATCTTCAGAAGGTAAATATGACAAATGTGAAGGTGTTTAAGTGGAGCCTCATCTCCAAATGTGCTTTATGAGAGGAGAGGAAAAGCATGAGCCTGATAATGCTGGGGAGAAAAGTTTGAGATAGCAATGGCAGGCCTGATTCAGCAAACGTGCTGCAAAACAGAGAGAAATACAAATCTTGGTCCCGGCAGGATGGGAATTTCATGGTCAGTGAACTAGAAGAGAGTAGATTGTTGCGAGAACGAATTTGCTCTCAGGATTTAGCCTGTCTGTAAGTTAAGTGATGGAGGGCTAGATTTGAAGTCACTTATCTTCTCATTTCTGTAAAATGCAAATAAACCTCCACGATCAGATACTTGGAAAGCTGAAAGAGCTTGGCTGGAGACATAAAGCAAAAAACAAGCCATGCAACTGAGACCGTAGGTTCTAGGAAAGGGTAGAAACCTGTTAAAGATCTTTCTATAAACTGGCAATAATCCTGTAATTATTTACAAATGTTTTGAAACCACAATCGTACCTAACCAGTCGTTTGTCACTAGACCAATGACTCAGAAATCACAGGCCCAATTTCAGTCAAAATTCGTACTTTTCTAATTCAGGCCTATTGTCTTTTTTTCTATTAAGCACAAACACAAATATGTACACTGTTGATGCTTCTACTTGACATCACCTACCTCTGCTGAAGTAGCCCTGTTGCTTTTGACCCCAAAGGTCAGTCTTGGCTTTGGTTTCTGTGTTTGCTTTAAAGTCTGGAGGTGTTAACAGCTGTACCTACTGAATCCAGAATCAGGTGAAACTGAAAACCCCATATCAGAAGCATTTCTTTGTGCAAGTCCTTGCTCTGAAGTGTTGCAGAGCGCTATGAAGCAAGAATTGTTTTGCAGCATCTGGAGAAGCTATCCACATCATAGACAATTTTAGTGTCATGCAAAGCGCTAAAGTTTTATTCGACTTTTATGGATCAAAGTAGTACTACTGGCAACGGTCATGGCTGATAAGCGAAATTTAAAAGTCTTTATTTAATCTTTGCTACTTGGCTGGCTTGTTTTATCAGCCCACATAAAACCCAGAAAACCTAAAACTTAATTTGACCAATTAATACTTCATTTTGTTTCCTCCCCACCCCAAAGAAGAGCTGCACATTAACTTCTTGAATCCATCTTCCTCCCATAAGCATTAAATATAAGCACATTTACAAGGAAATCTGCTCTTTCTGGATCGGTGGCTTCCACCTGTTCCTGGGGAGGTCACTGGGAGCAGGAAGTCTTTCACCAACTGCACGTGTCCGCCTGAGACTTCCCCGGCCCTTCCTGACCACAGGCATTCCAGCAGCCCAATCGCCATCAAATGGGAGTCAGAAAAACACTGCTAATTGATTTAATGAAGGATGTTGATTTACTTCAGATGAGAATCTGCTTCTATAAATCTAGAGCCACTTGAAAAAGCAAAAATATCAGATCATGTATTAGTTGCTTGATCTGAGATATGTATTTAAAGCACTTTTCTCTCTCGTTTGACGTCCTGGCTGCAGGGAACTACTTCTGTGAACTGCTTTGTCTTATGAAGGTAGATGGGAGTGGTTGGTTGTCTCTGTGATTTATGTCGTTTGATATTAGTAAGTTAATTTTATCCTCCATAGATGGGTCGTGCAGTATCTCAGTGCAAATCCTAGATTTTGAAAGTCCAGACTGTTCCTGTCATATCTCCAAAATATTCTCGGAGAGTGGGGCTACGTGGTGGTTACATAGCTGTCGCAGTCGTGGCCTTCTCATGCCTAGGCATTCTAGGAATGTGGAAGCCCGTGACCCAGGGAGGCCGAGTTCTTAGATCTTGGGAAACATTTATAAATTCGTTCCATGCATCTGTTGGATTACAGCTTTCAGTATTCTCCGAGAATATTTTCCGCTATCATGTCTTATCATGAACAACTTTCCACATGTTGCTTGTGATGATGCCTCTGGAGCTGGGATGTCATTTGGTACTGCTGAGGAACTTGGACTGCCGTAGTTGAAGAGGGCAGCAGCATTAGCCCTACCTGTGCTTTGTCACTCGCTATACAATATGTGTATGAGTATCACTTTCCCTGTATCACACGCTGAATCCCACAGCCTTGGCAGACTGGTACTGACAAATCCCTGTTTCTTCCACCCCGTGCTTCAAACCAGCTGCACAGACGGCAGCTCTGGTCTGTGAGCCGCATGGCTGTGCCCGTGAGACGCTGTGCACAGATCTCACCAAGAGGCAGCAGGTCTTACTGACGGCAGGCGCTATGCCTACGTGGTCTGTAAACTGGAGCTAACCTGTACTGTGGCGTTTAGACTAGTAGCAGAGGTGCCCAAGTCTGGCTGAAGGCATAGTCAGTCATAGGGGAATGGGTTAAGCACACTTGAAGGTGAAGCCGAATTTCATAAAAAATTGCGGTAAATTCTGNTGGCATTTAGACTAGTAGAAGAGGTGCCCAAGTCTGGCTGAAGGCATAGTCAGTCATAGGGGAATGGGTTAAGCACACTTGAAGGTGAAGCCGAATTTCATAAAAAATTGCGGTAAATTCTGAAATTTGATGTAATAAAATTTTTAGTTTGGGCTTTCTCCTTTCTCACATTGCCGGCTCTTCTGTTGATGTGCTGAAGAGCTTTTTCAAAAGCCCTTCTGTCTCCTGGGTGCTGGTTCTTACAGTAATTAAAATGACCCGCTGGATTATACTGACAGTTCATAAAGTGATTTGAGTTTTCCTAATGGAAAACCTCTATAAAAGATTTTTACCTTTTTCTTTTTCTTTTTTTTTTTTTAAACAGGGGAAATCTGTGCCAAATATATTGCCAGATTTATTAATTTATCTTTCTATGACAAAGATAATGAAATTCATAGCTTACTACCTGAATAAATACTTTATGTCTCGATTATTTTGTGACTGATGCAGGAAAATTGGTGCCAGTTCGGCAAATTCTACTTTTATTTTGACTTTAATTTAAATAAACATAAGCATAAAGTTAGGCTGAAAAGACGAGCTGTACAACTTGGGATTATGTCACTTGCCATTCTAACATCTACTACTGCGTAATTTTCTTCTTGCTCTGGCTGTGGTTTTGCTTCTCAAGAAAGTGAAGATATTATAATGGACAGTAAAGGACTGGGTGGAAATTGAGGATATTTACCTTAAACTTGAGTCAGGTAGTAGTAAGCTTATACTCTGACCAGTGGAATGTTCTCAGCCTTTCACAAAAGCTTTTTCTTCTCTCAATATGTGTATTCCTGGGGAATGCATCTAGAGTCAGACATCTTAAATCTAATTTTCACTGATTTAAGAGTATAGGACCTAGCAGAGTCTCTTGTGTCCCTGAGCCATTTCTCAGCTGTTGCAGATACCGCTTCCATATAACCAATAAACAGAGGATTAACAGTGAGCATATGCAAGGAATTAATTTCACAGATCACAAGTATGTCCTAGTTGTGCTATTGACCTGAAATACCATACTCCATACACCTTGACTCTTAACATGTTCTGAATGCCTGAGGCTGTGCAACTTGTTGAAAAAAACATCATATTATCCGAGTGCCTAGACAGCTGGGGATCACCGTAGTGTGTTCACAGAGCCTAACCTGGGGTTGATTTAAGCATTCCTTTTCGTAAAATAGCCACTCCATGAGCATCTTGTTGCCTTCATTAAGTGAAATTTTCAACCAGTAGTTACTCTTTGTGTGGATTCTGGCTTAGATAGGAGTTATATCGTGACAGGATTTCCAATACACTGTTTGCCGGCAGATGAAAAGTACTTACATTATTGAAGAGAATTACCTCTTCCGAGAGGTTATTTGAAAGTCCGCAACGTAGCGGTGGAGCCTGCTTACAGCAACGGGCTTTCATTTCTGTTTGTCCTTTCCACTGTCAGGAGGCCAAGGGGTATGAAACACTCCACAGAATCACAGAATGGTAGGGGTTGGAAGGGAACTCTGGAAATCATCTAGTCCAACCCCCTTGCTAAAGCACTTCAGAGCTCTAACCCAGTGGTTTCCAACAGAGGGTCCCCAGGAAGCCAATGCCCATGCGCCCTCTCACCAGCGGCTCTTATGGCAGTGAGTAGTTCCCACACTTCGGGACCTCTTGCTGCTTCCAGCTGTGAACTCGTGATCCGGCAGGTAGACATCAGTTGAGATAACAAGATAATGAGCCCTATTCCCTTCCCTTCCTACTAGCACCACCTAGAACAGCATGTTTTCTTGCCTTCTGTGATGAAGTTATCACATTGTATATCCTTTCCACTTTAATTCTCTCAAACGTGTAATTTAAACTATCACAAGAGGGGACACAGTACATAAAAATGACAAGAGAAGTTTATGTAAGCCATTAGCTATATTGGGATTCTCATAATGCACTTAAGCATTCTGCTGCATTAGTATCTGCTGCAAATTATGACTATGCTGAACAATTACTGTAAAAAAGAAAGGTCTATCAAGGTAAATAATAACTATATTATTTCTGTTCATCATCAGCGCTTTAGCTTTACAAATGTACGTTTATGCATGTTTGGCTTTCTAATCTTTGAAAATAGATGTATTCTTGTAGTATTTTAAGTTTTCCTGGGAACAAACGTCATCTGCCCCCTTTCTGAATGTTGTTTAAAAGATATCCATTATATAATCATTTACGGAAATGCTAATACTGCAGGGATAAAAGCTGGTCAAATTAGTGACAGGTGTTAACAGAATACAGTCTACTTGCTTAGGATAAAGGGGTTGTAGGAGCGCAATTCACAGTGTGCTTATGATTTGGGGTTCCAGCCTAATCTTCTTACTTAGAATTCGATTTATTTGTTGATTGGGAGTTTTGCCTAAAAAGAGGGAAGGAATATTTTTTTCCCTTCTTTTTTCACCTTTTTCCGTGCAGTCAGAGCTATTGCTTTACAGTCCTCAAGCAAAAGCGGGTAGACAGTGTTTGGTTGTAAGGTACTAAACATTGATTAGCTGTATTGTTGTCTCAGGTGAGCTTTTGTAATGTTCTTGATGATGTTTGTTAAAAATTTACACAAAATCCCTTTTCCCATTTGTTTATTCCTTCTTTGTAGAATCAACAGATGGATTTCATAATCACCAGAGTATTAGCAGTTTATATGGCAAAATAAATACATGTCTGTTGGGATTCATAATTTGAATTTATTGAACAATTTGCCAGTAAAAGATTGTGTTCACCCTGAAGGTCAGCACAATGCTCTGTTCCTTATTAGCCCTTTTATCTAAACTACCCTTGATATAAATCTAATTCATGGCCAATTTTGAAATTTTAATGTTACCCAAAAAGGCTAAATACATAACAAGGTCACATTCTGCCCCAGATATGTTTGTAAACCTCCCACTGACAACAGTGGGAGTTCTGCACATAGCACATGGGACAGAGGCTGCCCCTTGATCTTTAAACTGTTAATACTTAAAAATGAAAAAAAAAAAAAAAGGCAGCTTTCCAGATCCTGACTTTCTTACTGCAAGTTTCGCTTAGGCTAAACCTTCACTGTGGGTCACCATAATTTGATTCGAGGGAGAACTTCACAAAATGCTTGCTAGCTGATGCAGTGTTACTGGTGGATGCTTGGCGTTCAGCCTGTCTGCTTCTGGGATGACTTTAAGCGCGAATAAGCTTAGGCAATTTTCTTGTCTAAGTGACTTGAAACCTATTCTAAACTCCGCTTTAAAAATTAGACACTGAATCTAAAACTCACTAAAAGGCTGTGCGCTACTAAATGTCTAAGTTATCCTTTAGTACTGCTTAGACTGCTAAGCAATATGTCTTTTTAAGTGTTAACCCTACTTCTCATCTTAAGCATTTTGGCTATCTTTGTTTACAAATACTTTTCAAAGCAGCAATTATTGCTTCTGACACAATACTTCCATTATGTTTACCACAGTTTGTAGATAGTATCGTGTGCGACTTTTCATAGAAGAAATTTAAGATTTTTAGGTTGTTTACCACCTTAGGCGATTGGTAGTTGTTTTTTTCTTAGTTTTTTACTGAAAGATTGTTGGACTACAATTAGTTTTAAGTGACTCTTATTGATCTCTGTGGATCTTGAGGAATCGTGCCTCTCCCCAACTTCCTGCTCAACATAGGGTGAAGGTGTCAGGTTAGAAAGTCACAGCCACTAGAAATGAAGCAAAACTAGGTAAGCGATTTTTCGCTTTGCAAGGTTAAGCCAGAATACAGTATCACAATGCTTTCCAGCATAAGCGTTTTGAAAACATTTCTTTGAGGACTGATAGACTTTTATATGAGGTACAGGACTGTATTCTGCAGCCACAAACAGGTAAAAGTGTGCATTTGTGCACGTAGGGCATTACACGTGCAAAAATGAAGAGCTGAAAGGAGGTTTAACAGTCTAGTCTGCAGAAAGCTGACTGTATTAATGCTTCTGATAAGCTGTACAGGTGTTAACTCCAGTTGCTTACACGGTACACCTCTGTTCCTTAAAGGATGAAATCTAAACTCCACTTGGAGATTTGCCATTGACTTGGGTAGGACCAGAATTTCAACAACTGCTTTAGAGCCCATAACTATTCATACTGGGTTTTCTGTCTGACCAGAAAAGCAGCCACTGTCATTAAGTGGTACCCGCCTTTTGTGAGTAAAGTCCCTTTGCACAAGATGTGGCAGTACTTTTATTTTTCTGTGTGTAAATCCATTTCCCAACACTGTAAATGGCAACTTATGAGGAAAGTCTGAGAGAGTTGGGGTTGTTCCACCTGGAGACAAGAAGACTCCAGGAACATTTTGTTGCAGCCTTTCGGTGCTCAAAGGGGGCTTGTAAGAAGGATGGGGACAGATTTTTTTAGCAGGGCCTGTTGCGATAGGACAAGGGGTAATCGTTTTAAACTAAAAGAGAGTAGGTTCAGACTAAAATAAGGAACACATTTTTCACAATGAGGGTGGAAAACCACAGGAACAGGGTGCCCAGGGAGGTGGTAGATGCCCCATCCCTGGAAACATTCAAGGTCAGGTTGCACAGGGCTCTGAGCAACCTGATCGAGTTGAAGATGTCCCTGCTCATTGCAGGGGGGTGGACTAGATGATCTTTAATGGTCCCTTCCAACCCAAACCATTCTATGATTCTATGAACTTTACCTGCAAATTGTGATATGAAAAGGCAGGGGAAGAGTTGCAATTGAGCTCAGATTTAGAAAAAAAATGCAGAAATACCTTCTGCCCTCCAAAAAGAGCTTAGTCTAGACACACTCTAAAACATGTGATTGTACAGGATCAAGGATAAACATAAATTTTTAAAAGGGAACCAGAGAGCTGACACTGTAGCAAAGATACAAAAGGCAGGAGCAGAGAGGTCAGGGAGTTGTATCAAGACTGGTTGTACAGATCTTTTTGACTACTCCATCTTTATTTACTGTCCTCTGTTTGGCTATCTATCTGCTGAATCCAGAGTACATCAGGCTTTATTAGCAATGTTCAAAAAACTGTTTGAAGAGTCTTGAACAAAAAGTCAATGCCTATATTCCAGAAACTTGAACACCTGCAGTGCAAATGTAGGTATGTTTGAAAGAGCAGAAGAAAAAACAAGAGCTTGGAAACTTTTAAGTCTCTTGAGGCACATAAACACATTTTTGAGTTATAAAATTGATTGTAATCTCTCTGGAAGCAAAGGAATAACTAAAAATTACAGTATCTAGTAAAACAATGATAACATATGCTTATGTTCCATTAGTTGTATTGTATTTATGAGAGTTTCCCAAAAAGATTTTCTGTAATATAAATTATGGCATACTCTCTGCTGGTTTTGAGATGATGGAAAATTAAACATCGACAAAAAATCAATTCCTTCCATCTCTCACTCTCCCTAATAGATTATGACAGGAATAGTCTTCATTAATAGATGCTCATGCTGAATTACATCCTCTGGCTACTTTCTGATTTTAGACATGCAAGCTTTCCCCAGAAGCCTAGGCAGTGTTTCTGTAGTTAGGATATTTTTAAAATGAGAAGGGACATACAGGAACAAACGTAATAAATGCCATGTCTGACTGCTAAATCTGTCGCTTGTCAGAAATCTGTTTTGTGATGATTAATCAACAATAAAGGACAGGAGTGCAGTGCCGTTTTACAGTTCCTGGGCTTCTGATTTTGAATTGCAACATGGTAGGAAAATTACATGGTTATAGTAGATGTAAGGCTTCAGAACCATCGCTAAAATCAAAGCATGAGTAGATTCAGGAGAGTCACTGGAAATGCATATGTAGGCACATTTTAAACTAGCATTTTACATTTCTTTTAGTATTCGTCTCAGTACAACTGCACATCTAGTGCGATTCTTTGTTGTAGTTCTTTCTGATAAGTTTTTTTTTCTGTTTGGTGGTACTTCTGATGTACGAAATTAAATTTCTCTTTCCTTACCAAATATGCAGTCCATTTTTATCTAGTAGTATACCAAAAGAAAGAGAACCTTATGTTCAGGCTTATGCTTCCTAATTGCTGTTGAGGGGAGGAAATGTCTTAATGTGGATTTCCAGACTGAAAAATGACTGTAAATAGCCTTGTGGAATTCTGTGCGTATTATCATTCAATGACTTCCATATCACATTTTTTCCTTTTACAAGTAAGAAATGTTTATTGCTGTCTGCCAGCACTATGCACATGACCTACAAACCTAAATTCAAGCTGGATTCTATCACCAAAAGCCATCACTTCTCATTATCTTTGAAGTCTTTCTAATAAAGTAAGTGGCAGTTCATGATGTAAAAGAAGGCAGAATTTGCAATCTAGAACTTAGATAAAATAAATACATTCTCTTGATGATGTGTGTGCATCCTGATAGAGGCCAGTTCCCTTTCCCATTCACAAATGCTGAAAAAAAATTGGTGAAGCCAACGGATGCATATAAATACACAGAAAGAATATTCCTGTTGATAAAGAATTTTTGATAAAGAGTTCTGTCTCACAAGGACTCTTGTGATGAAGGTGCGGTTTTCATTTTTATTCACTGCTCTGGACCTAACTGCTGTTTCAAAACGGGGATCATTATCTCCTGTTGTGGGTGGATATTGCTGGTCATGAATGGAGGGTTGGAGTAGTGATTCACATCTATTTTGAGAATGGGAACGCATGGTAACAACAGGTCGTATCATAGGGCTGCACTTCCCCAGGCTGCTGAGAAAGCATGTGGGAATGGGATGTGTATGTAGTCAACCGTAGCTTCTTTCTGCCTTTGGAGGACCCAGGGAGTTTGCAGCACTACAGAGCTTCCAGGAGGGCACAAATTACAGATAGGAGAACAGGGAAGAGATAGCAAGTGGTGTTCAACTGTAACACAGACAAAATAGCAGCAGGAGCTGTGGTCAGCTAAGGAAGCATCGCCTGCTGTCAGAGTACATGGATGTTGGCCTTTGCTTCTTCTTGAACCTAGTTGTCTGCATTAAGCCTAAATACCTGTGTAGTAGCAAAACTGTAGAATTATGGAGAGGCTATCCTACATGAAAGTTGCGAAGCACAGCATTGGAGCAAAGGTTTGGGAAACAGATAAGTGGTAAGGGATCAGTTACAGAATCTGGTTGTGTTGCATGACGTATGTACAGTGATGGTGAACACTTCGCTAACTATGGTCACCAAGAAAGTTGAAAAAAATTAAGGCAAACAAAGGTAAAATTTATCAGGAGTGTGATGCAACAGTTTATTAGAATTAACTTCCTAACTACATCTTCCACATTAATCTAAGAAACTGTCAGCATTTTGTGCCCAATACAGAGACAAGGAGTGAAACTAGGCAATGAAACATTTCTGAAAAGGTGTTTACAGGGAGAAACCTTGTGCTCCAAAAAAGAAATATCTGGAGATGCACTTTGTTACTCCACAGTTACGGTGAAAGTAAGAGTCCTATCTAGTCAGACAGGGCTAGCACACCATCTGCTAAGTCGATGGGACAAGTGCCTGGTCTGTCAGTAATTGTCTGCCAGAACCCCAGAGTCTGCCCAGGTAAACTGTAAGGGTATGAATCATATTTCAGCATGTGAATTCTACTTTACTAGTGTTGTACATTGCAGATAAATACTGAGCTAAACATTTTTTCCATAGAAATTTCTAGCCATTAAAAATTGAATGGTTTCATGCTCATGGTAACAAATAGATTTGTGAAATTTTGTGCTTAACACCTATTTCCAGATTGGAATAACAGGAAAAAAGATCCAGAAGCAACCTTGACACCAATCAGAGAGAAATACTCATGCTCTGTTCAGAGCTAACCTGATTTGAAATGAAAAATTCTTATTCAGGCTCCCCAGAGATCATTACTTCTACCTGAGAGAAATTTTTCTACCTCTTGGGTATAAAATTTTCTACACCTGAGGCATAAACGTCAATTCAAGATCAAAGAGAGAAGGAATATGCTAGAAAACTGGAGAAAGGGAAGCAGCATCTAAGAGAGACTGTACATGTTTTTAGGACAGGCACCGGGAGGTGTGATTTTAGTGCATATAAATATACCTGTGGTAGCTTTAATTCATTTATTTCAAGTCCTGATGGCAACAAAGATTTGATGAAGAGTTTTCAGGATAGACTTCACAAGCCCTCTCAGGTTGGGAGGTACCTGGGCTTTTGAGTCTCAGCTGGAATTTGACAGGAGACGTTTACTGAGACGTGCTGCATTCACAGACTCTGTGTATCTGATACCTTAAAGGAGAGAGGGAAAGAGCAGCCTGTCTGGAGCTGGCTAAATAAAATTAAGATTTATGAACTGAGTAATTTGTGAAGGTCTCACTTTGTATATATATTATGACTAGCAATGCTGAACTCTTACCCAAGGGCTTCAGAGTGTGTATAACTTCATTCTCACTATGTGCGCTGTTATTCTATCTTGATAGATGAAGGCGTGGAATCAGAAAAATTTGGTCCAAGACTATTAGGGAAGTCTGTAGCAAAACACCAGAGAATATCTGACAATGGCTTCTTTTAAATCACAACTACAGACTTCACACATGGGTTCGTACACCTTCGTTACATGTGTTGCTCACAAGGACCATCGGATTTATGTAGTTTATACCTGAGTCTTATCAGATGCATCGGATCAGAGCAACGCCAAAGTTTCTGTCAGGCCACCAAATGTTTATCTCTTTGTGTTTTTTTCTCTTTGCTGTCGTCTCTTATATCTTTTAAGTGTATTTTTTTAATGAACACAAAAGGTGGCTGTCAACTGGCTGAGANCATCGGATCAGAGCCACGCCAAAGTTTCTGTCAGGCCACCAAATGTTTATCTCTTTGTGTTTTTTTCTCTTTGCTGTCGTCTCTTATATCTTTTAAGTGTATTTTTTTAATGAACACAAAAGGTGGCTGTCAACTGGCTGAGACTAACACAAGCCCAAGAAGAGCTTCACTGGCCAAAGCCATCCAAGCTGCGTAGTGTGGGGCATTGCAGTGGTGAGTGACCTCAACACAGAAAGAGCAGGGAGAAACACCAGAGATATGCAGGGGCGGATTTCTGCAATGTAAAGGAAAGTAATTCCCTAGTATCAGCTTCACGCAGCAGCTGCTAATCAATGATTTTACTTTTCTGGGACAAAAAGATATTCCAGTCTAACACAAGTGACTTGCCTTGAAGTGGGGCACTACGGAGTGGTGTGTTTCCAGCAGAAACAGAAGACAAATTTTAAAAATAATTTTAAAGTACAGCAAGAAAAGTCTTGTGGGATTTTTATCTTGGTGTAAATATTTCTTAGGCTATAACTGAATTATGTTTGGTTTTGGGGGGAGACACAAATCCATCAGCTGAGACAATAGGCGGAGGAGGATGTTTTGTCCTTGAATCATTTCTGCTTTTCTATGACAAGCTATATTTAAAAGCATTTAATGGGAAAAAAAAAAACTGTTTATGGATTCACTTGATACCAAGTGTCGCTGATGAATGGTCAGCTGCTGTCTAAAGCCCTGGCTTTCATTATGGAGGTATTTAAATATGTATATGTAAGTACTAGAAAGAATTGAGATTTGCCATGTTTATTGAGAGGAAAAAATGTCCTAAGCTTGGAACACATCCATTTTTTCAGTTCTCACTTCTAGTTCAAAATCAAGGCCATATTGTATTTACAAAGGACATCTCATCAGAAACTGCAACCCAAGTCCTACCTTACGAGGCAAAATATACCTTTAGTTCCCAGGGGGACTGGGCAAATAGATCTGCCCTAGCCTTAGTAAAGTTATCACTAAAAAGAAAAGTTGTGTGAAGAAGAAATGTGGCTGCATCCAGTTGACCCTTGAGAGACAAGCTTCAGATTTTACTTGTGGCTGTGAGCAAATGTCTGAGGGCTTGCTTGTCAGCGGGTCTAAATCAGCACGGTGCCGTTGGCTCTGGGATGTGCAGAGAGCGAATTCTAGTCACTGTGTTACTCAGTTCTGTATGTATAAAACGGAATAACAATCTTTTAGTGTATAAGCTTGATAGGACTTTATAATCGTGACATGTTTGTATGCTCTTTTTTTGTGTGCAAAGTATCTGGCGTTCATATGCAGGAAGCAAACTGACAACCCGATAGCCAAACTCCCTCAAACTGGCAATGCTTAACGCCGGTATGAAGCAATAGTCCTGTTGAATAGATCAAAAGCTGAAGATCTGTGTTGCTTATTGGTCATTTCATCAATATGAAAAAAATCTGTATTTTAGTGCTCAGCTCCATGCTTCAGTCAACTAATTCCCAATTCCCTCATTTTTCCACTGTGTTTTTTTCAACTGTTATTTCTTGTCAAACTAGACAGTCTTTCTTGGGTATACTATTATTTATCACTGAATTCTGCTATAATATGAATAGCAAATGCTAATAAGGCATATATTTTCTTATATTCCCTATTTATTTTATTGTTGTTCTTCTCTTTATGATAAGCCATTCTTTGAAATTTTTTTTCTTCCAGTTTTAAGGATATTGTTAGTCCACAGTTATTCTCAATTATAACTGTTTTCTTTATTAGCGTTCACTGGAGGAATGGGCGGTTGCACTTTCAGAAATAATTGTTTGTTAGTGCTGCTCATAGGAGATTGAGAGCATCAACATCAGAAAGACCTCTGTGTGGTTAGGTCAAACTGGAGCTCCTAAGTGAGTCTGTGCAATTCTCTGTGTGAAGCTGTCACAGCTGAAGATTGCTGGTTATTTCTATGGGAGCTGTAATATGCAGTAATAGAAGATTTACGCTCTAGAAACTTAGTTGAGTAATACAGACAGGTAGGACTGTCATTGCCCTCTAGCTCAGCTAAGGGCTGTTTCATAACTAACAGAATTTTCTTGTAGACCCTTATTTTTTTCAAGATCAGATAGATAGATAGATACAGGCAGTTTTCCTAGACTTCCTAGCAGATGACTTCTCAAAACTGTTTTAGTTTCATCACGAAGGGTGCCACTGCAGACAGTCTTTTATTATTGTTACTAATCGTTACACCTACACATCCCCCATGGTAGACGGAAGAAGAGCATAATCTCAGGTGTATTAATGATTTCTTCCAGATATCCTCTCCTCATTCTGCTATGATCTGTCAAGATTATAGTGAGGTGAGTACAGGTTGATACCTTCAGACTTACATCCCCTCAACATAATGAATTCTTAATGGCAAGAGCAGACGGACCAAGGATTTTTCTGTGGGAAAAAGAAATATTATGGAGCAAAAATATAATATGAATCAATTTACCTTTGCATAGTTGTAATTAATACAACATAAGAACACAAAACAAATTATGAACAAAAATGGTGTGCTTTGCATAATTAAAAGTTCAGCAAAGCTAATTTAGCCTGACTGTAAGAAATAGTCTGAACCTCAGATGTCTGTTACTTGTACTTTTAAAATACTTGCAGCTACCAGCCTTACTCGACAGGCTTTCTATCGATTGCTTTTACTCCTTTCTCTGAAATCTTTGAAGTGTGGTAAGGTGGGGTTTTTTAATTTCATAACAATTTTTAGTTGTCAAGAAGCGTTTTTTATCAATGGGTGGAGTATGGAGGTAGAAGATACTTTATGTTTCTCTGGCAAGATCTAACCCACGTAGGAATTTTCATTTCCTTTAGCCAAATTCAGGCTCCAAGGTCAAAACTTAGGAGAATGATGAAGATCTGAATTTTATTAAAACAAGAGCTGAGTATATTCATTAACACAAGCGTTGAACTAAAGGTCTGTTCCATTACCTCGCTGCACTTCTCTCACCTACTCTGTAGACAGAGGTACTGCAAAGATTTCAAAGGACATGGTAACAGCGATCAATAGAGCACCTGTCAAGTAAAGCCAGCATGACGCAAAAATTTTTAAAGCAAAAAATCCTGTGTGTGTCACAGAAGGCTAAGAGGCACAAGGTATCCCCGGCTGTAAATATTTCCATTTCTTGTTGCTAACAGCTGTTTAGCGCTGTTTTATTTGTGTAAGTAACTGCTGGCTTGTCTGTGCCAACGCAGACTGTGGTGAAACGATTCTGGGTAGTTCGTGGAGGCATGCAGGGTCTTTCTGTGGGAGTGTGCAGAAAAGTCTTGGCTTTTGTATTATCATGAAATTTATTTTGAAAATGAGGTAGAGGATGGCTTCAATATGCGGCCTTGAAAGTGGAGATAAGCACTGCAGAAGCTCAAACTTACGTTAGTAACAGTTAGGTCCATCTTACTGCTTAGTCCTAACTGCTAAATGTCTCTCTTCAAAATGCTAGAAGAAAATCTAATTTGTATGGACTGCTACATCTGTTTGTTCGTTTTGTAGAGTTATAAAGTATGAACTGTTGATAAGAGAAGTTAAAGATACAAGAAAGCTATTCTGATGAAGTGAAACTGTTTTAGGAATTTTGTTTATCGGTACTTAAAGCATTGCTTCTTATAAGTCTCTTCAAAAGTTGTTTAGGCCTATTATGGGATGGAAATTTATTGCCAAAAACCCCAGATGTCTTTAATAAATATTTGTTAGGTATTTGGAAGGGAAAACATATCCATTACATAAAATTTGACAAAGGATCAAAGATTTTAAACAGTATCTATTAGGGATAAATACTGTTCCATTAACAAGCCCTGCTGGCTTGCTCCATGTCTTCAAAGGGGAGTCTTAGATTTCTACCGTTTTGATGGTAAGTCCTCATCACTTCTTAGACTTCCAGATAAATTGAAAGGAGTCTGATGTGCCACTGCTTGAAAAGTGCAAGTAGGAAGAACCAAATGTGAGTAGAAACTAGTTTTCTCAATTCCAGTCCTGGGCAAAATAGTGGGTGTCTATGAGTGCTTTATTGGAAGGAGAAGGAAAGAATAGGGCTCAAGAACAATTTGTCTGATAAAACCCTAAGGGAAGTTGTCCGCGGGGGCTCATAGTTGAATGAACGTGTTTCCAGTGGTGGCACAATAGACTCCGGAGGCAGCGTTCATACTTTTCAGTTATTTGCAAGAAAACAGAAAAATAAAAATAAAAAACCCGCTGGTAGGATTTGTAGATAACACATAGTAGTATGGTAAATAGTGATTAAAATATGCAGTACTTTGTGTTAAAAAAAAAAAAGTGTATGTCTTTATGAAACCAAAATCAAACTTAGCTAAGGAATTTGAGCTCTACCTGGAGAAATTTGTATCCTGAAGGACAGCACTCTGAAAAGGCTATAGAGTTCAATGTTGAAAAGTGATGCAATACAAGGCAAAATCACTAAGTATTTATACATATGTACATAAAATACATATTTTGTATGCTAATTCATGTAACAATGTATACGCATACGTATACACGTATGCGTATACACGTATGTATACACGTATACGCATATATATATATACACATATACGCATACACGTATGTATATGTGTATAATATAGATGGCATATATACATATATTTTTTTATAAATGCACGCATTACGTATTACCATGTATCGTATGCATGCATGTGGATGCGTACACTATCCTATAAATATATGGTATTGAATGTTTAAACATAGCAACAGTGAACAGAGGTGAAGTGATTTTATCCAGGTAAGATTAGTGGGGAAGACAGCTTGGAAAGTAACTTGATGACAGTATAGATCTTCATGGGGAAAAGTAACAAGTTACTGAAGAACTCCTTAATTGAATAATCACTTTAATAGTGATATGTGTTTTAACATATACATAAATATATTCCACAAAATCTGTTTGCTTCTGTGCGTACCAGACCAATCTCGAGGTATAAGCATGTACACAGTTTAATTAGATTGTAGACATTTTAAAGAGAGCTCCCTCTACTGCATTAGCAAAGAAGTGAAAGATTTCATATGGAAAAAAATGCCAAAAAACTATGGCACACCTTTTACTGACGTATTTTTTTAAAAAAGGCAGTAGCGTTCCAGCACTAATCTTCTCCTGAACAGCAAAATGGTAAAATTGCGTGCCCAGTGATACGCTTTTAAAAAATTCGATATAATTTATTACTGAGCAGGACAGAATGTGAAACGTCTTTAACAAGCTTAGTTAATAACCTTCCCTATTCTTTGTTTAATCATATTAGTAGCGATTTGAGCATTTAATTACATTTCCAAAGGTCTTAATGGGAGTAGCAATGTTAGCTTATTACATTTAAATGAACCTGAAAAATACAGGCCATTACATTCCTTGTGCAGCCTTATATTTCCAACAGGACATCAGCTTTAACAATTATATGTCTGCTAATTAATGCTATTTTCACTAAGAGTAAGCATATATATGAGAAACTTAATGAATCTATCCTTTAACTGTTAACAGATTTTTCAGAGATTCCTAAATGTATAAATGTGAAAGGAAACCACATTCACATGAATGAAAGGTTTAAATCCAGAGAGAGAGAATATAATATGGTGTCCTTTTATTCTCATGCAGTAATATTCATTCATCTAGCCACAAGCTACCAGGGGACAGATTTATCCCTGACATCACTCCATCAAACTCAATAATCAGCGAAGCTACGCCAGCAATGAACTTGGGCCCTAGACTTTCTAAAACTGTACAAACTCTCAAAGACCCTTGATCTCCAAAAGGCATTTTATTCATCAGACTGAATTCTTCCCTGAGAGATACGAGGCAATTTTTTAAGTGTTTTGGTTTTTGGTTTTAGTCTTTGAGTGTAGCGTGGGAAGTCTCTGAGACTTCAGAAGCTGTGATGTGACTATCAAGCAAAGAGATGTGCATGCAGTATACAAGAGTAACGGAAACTTGTGCTTGCCCGGTGTCTCGTATTCCTCACTAAAATCGGTTTCCCTTAGCACTTAAATAAGGCTTTTGCTTTGTCTTATATAGGTAATGGTTAAGGATTTCTGTAGAAATTTCAGTAGAATGTGAACTGAAATTAATTTAATCCAAAATTTCATTCAGATTTGAAACAGACTTTTAGACTGTGTACTTTTCGAGGTTCAGAAACATATGGGAGAAGCAATCGCCTCTCATTTGACTTACGCTCTGGAATGCTGTGCTTCTGCTTAGTGGTCAAAAATAACATCAAAATAAGCCAGAAATATTCTCACACTCGAGAAAGCTGAAGAGTTTGGCCACGGTGGTCACCTTGGGATATTTAGCCAAGTAGAATTTTCTACATCCTGTAAGATTATGGCATTGCCATAGCCATGCCAGGCAATTCATACCATCTTCTGTATGCTGGATTGGGGATTGGCTGTATTCTGCTTCAACTTACAGATGTTAATATTTTTATTATCAAAAAAAAAAAGTAGTTGGAAAGCTAAAGGTCTTGGCTCTTTTGAATTCATGAGCTGAGCATTTGGTCCGGCATGCCTAAGAAGCAAATACACATCTCATGCCCTCTGACTACAAAAAATGGCTCTTTCATTAAACTCCCATCTAATGGTAGGCAGTAAGTAGAGCAATGTGGGCAGTACACCATGTGAAAGTCAGCGTCTGGCCAAAAGGTACAATAATAGGAGGAATCAATACCTATATATTATATTATAAGAAGGGATTGATTTTTTTATATATAAAATAGAATTTTAAATGAAGAAGAGTTCAGAAAGCTGTAGTTACACTAGGGTCACAAACAGAACGTTCTAGCACTCATATATAGACTGCATTCAGACAAACTTACTCTTTCCATTACCATGCTTCACGCTCTGTGTGTGTATTTGATTGCAGTTCAGACATCGTTCAAAATATGTGGGAGGAAATCTTGCATCATGTTGCTATCCTTTAATGAATTGCCTCTTCTGCTTTTGTGCCATGCTCCCTTCACTAAGCTTACAGTGACTCATTGCTGTGAAAGCTGAACGTGATCTTGCTTGGGAGCCCTTGGAGCAGCTGTTGAGGTGCGAATTCATGTTAAGGTAATGCCTGCAGAGAGCAGAGGAAGGAGGGAAAGAGTTGAAGCTGTGGCACATGCTTTCTAAAAGCAAAATGTAGTTGTAATTTGGACAAGCCTTTCATGTGGGGGAGCAGACAACACATGTCACTAGACAGTTTAACTTTTCATTTTCCAACACTTAGATTCAGCAGCACAGAGTGCCTCACAATATTTTATGCAATGTCTCTATACAATATTACTGAGAAAATCAGGCAGTGCAAGATTTCAGATGTGGGACGAATCACAGCGTTTCAGTACTTTCCAGTTTTTCTCAGCTGGTTCGGGAGTTTGTCTGCCAAAAAAATGAAAAAGGAATTTTGTTGTGAAAGTGCAGGAAAAGAAGAAAAAGGAAAGTGTGCAATGTCTATGAAAATAATTTGGCTTGAAAGTGAATTTATAACAGTGTCATGAAAATTAGGTTTTGACTGATTTGGAAAGACAAGGGGAATGGCAAGGTAAGCAAGTCAAGTATTTAGTGTTGCTCATTTTCGGCTGCCTCTTTTGAAAAAATATTCCTTACTGTTTTAAGCACTGTGAAAACAGGGATTTTATAGCTAATGGAAAATAAAACAATTTAAAGGGTATGGCAAACTGGAAAAATATCAGTCCCTCCAGACCAGTCAACATTCCAGTATCTCTTCAAGGAACTTGTTAATAAATTTGCGCCAAGTAATACTTCTAGTAGCTTTATATATAAATAGCAAGAGAGGAGCAGCTATAATGCTTTTAACTTTTCCGTAATTTTCTACAACCCAAAGTTTCTTCTTGAAGCAGCACTTGCGCTTCGCAGGAGGCTGATCCTCCTGCTTTGTTTGACAATATTTTCTGATTCATTCGTACAGTATTCTTGAACACGAATATACCACAGTGTTCAGTCTTGTTGAATTAATTTTCATGAAACGTAATTTTATAGCCTCTGTTCCTACTCCGTTAAATGATTTCAAAGTCTACCAGTGCGTCCACGTCATGAAGCAATATATAGGAATTTTGAGTTTGGATCAAACGTAGCATTGAGAAGGGAATGTAGGTGGCTCAAAGGCTTGTTCTTGTATTTGGCCACAGTGCAGAGGCAAGCAGTAGGCATCAGAGGACACTCTTTGCAACCCTTAGCAAGAGAGTCACAGATGAGCTTAATTTTAAAACAGGCTCTTTCAAGTTCTTTCAAAATAAACTACACAGCCAAATATAATGGTGTCTAGGAAAATGAAATGGCCATCGGTGCAATACATTCAGAAGCAGCATAGCCGCATATTAAAATCAGGATAAACCTCTGGCTTACCTCATGGATTAATATATTGATTTATTTTACTTATATTTATTTTTGCTTATGTTATATACTTCATTTATATCTCATCTTTCCACAGTCAGAGTTCTCCTGGGTTTTGTTTTCTTATTCTGTAGGGATATTTCATCCATTACTCTCCTTGTTCTGGAGTCTCAAACATGCACATACATGAAAAATGTTTACTAATAATAAGACTACTGGAACCAATTCAAAGGCAAGGCATGATCTCACTGGTTGTTCATACACTTGTGTGACCTCCTGTGTAAAGGATCCGGTCTTCTGCTAAATACGGATATAAGCCCTGGCCAGCTGGGCATTAGGCGCGTTTTTATGAGCTCTCCAGAGCATCTTCTATATTAGATTAGCCTCCAGCTGCACACTCTATAGAGCCTCTGTTGATATTAAGGTAGACATATATCTAGCCTTTGAATGTAAGTTAAACCAAAGCAAATGTCTGGAGGAGAGTCATTCTCCGAGAGAGTGAAATTGGGCGTCCCAAATTACATTGTCATCTTACTGCTGACCAAGAAACAACTGCGGCAAAGTAAGTCCCCTCCGAGTCACACCAATGATAATGGATAGCTGGCCTTGTGTATGGCCATTCAATCTTGAAGCTAGGACCTGCCCGGACACCAGGACAAATGCTGCTGCCATGCACCCATCTAAGCACACCGCCCTCCAGGAGCAGGACCAGGACCTGGGAGAAGTACCCCATCTCCAGCTCTATCCTTCTAGGTAGCTCCGTAGATTGTCCTTGGGAGAGGTCGGTCCTGCCTGAGAGGGCTCTCCACCTCCCCATCAGTTATTCACGCAGAGCGTTAGTGCACTGGGCACTGCTGGGCGATGTCTGTTTGGGGAGAAAAAGGGAAATCGTTCTACCCGTTATGTCTGAAATGCAAAAACTGAAATACCTTGATTGTAGCACTCTTCCTTACTTTCTCTTCCTTCACGGCCATTTTTGTGATTTCATTTCTGTTACCTTTAAGCACCAAAGTATTGGCCTTTTGCGGGGGGCTCAAAATGGGGAAGAATGGAGCACAGAAGAGGTGTGCACGTGTCTTTAAGATACAACTCTTTCTTACAAAGATAGCAAGGCTAGAGAGAAATTCTAAACAGGACAAGGAGGCCAAGAAAGGTTTGTACTCCTACAATTTACAAATAGAAAGTTGCATTTTAGTAAGAAATTATTGTAAAATAAACTGCCTCTTGTCAGGGAGCAGCAAGGGCTGACTGCATGAGGACATGTCCTCCCCGCAGAGTGCATTCCCCTCGTGCTAAGCACCAGGCTGGTAGTGATGGGGCCATTGACAGCGCCAGGCGATGGTCTGGTGCCAGGGTCTGCCAAGGGAAGGTAAATAAACCTGTGCCAGAGGCAGGGCTGGAGATAAACTGCACTGTCTGTGGATGGGGGTCCACCCAGAAGACCAAATACCTACAGGGATGGAGATGGAGGCTGGCCCTGCTGCGGCATTGCTGGGACAGGGACAGGTGGCCTCAGGGGGCTGAAATGGTGTGCTGGGCCTTGGGCAGGGTGGGGAGAGCCCCAGAGGGGTTGGGCAGGGGTAGTCAGGGCTATTGGTGCTGTTGGGGCAATCACATCTCTTTTAAGCAAACTTTTTGTTAATTGCCATCGCTTGTAATGGCAAGCAATGGCACTCACTGAATGAGCAGTGAGCTTTAGACAGAATAAGGCCAGTGGATGCACTGCTGTGAATGTATTTGTGTTTGTAAATGAGAAGAGGAGGAAAGAGACAGCAAGCTATCAAGAGATGATTGCTAGGGAATAATAAAGGGAAAGAGACCGTAGCAAACGTGTGGCAATTGTGGCTCGGGGACTCTTGCACAGTCTGTGACTCCTGCCATAGCGAGCAATGAGCCTGTGAGGGAGGATGGGACAGCTGGCTGGGGCACAGCAAGAGACTGGAAGACGGGTGACACTGTGAGATGCAAAATAAACAGCAAAACTAAGATGCTCAGAAAAACAACCACTGCCAGAACAGGGAAGCCAGACTTTCCAAAAGACGCTTTGGCAGCAGTCGCCCTGTGGCCAGGTGCAAGCTGGACAGAGCATCTTCAGCCTCCTCCATCCAGTTCGCCTCTAGCTCTGCCTGCTTCATCCCTGCTTCTTTCCCCCTGTGCTCTGGGACCGTGCCGTTGCAGCTGTTACTTCTACTTTCTCTTCTGCTCCCAGTTCTGCTTCTGGCTTTCTGCATCCTGCATAATTCAGCGAAAACCTTTGCAATAAAAATCAGCGAAAAGACTGAGCTTTACTGGTATTTTACAATCATGGCTAGAGCAAATGCTCTACAGACATTGTGAAGAGAAATATAAATACTGTAGTAAAGGGCTATAATTTTACCTGAAATGCCAAGTTCTAAAATTGGCATAGTTTGGTTGTAGTAAAAAGCTGAATGATAGACTAAGCTACTGCAGGAAGCCGTACGTATCTACTTATGAGAAAGCGAAATATTGTAATTGTTTTCCAAAAGTGCTGAGTAGCGGCATTGTCTAACGCTGTGATGGGCGCTAGAATGCAATACCATTTAATAACTAGCAAATCGTTTGAAAGTCTTTATAAAAATAAAATACATTTCAAAACCAGAAAAACTTGGTGTTTAGAAGATTAAACCTAGAAATTTTTTTTCATATGTTATTACGTGCAGCAGGAAAATAATGTACCTATATTATTTAAAAGTTGTTAGGAATAGCCACAGCTATTTTAAAGAATCTCAAATATGGTTGTCTGGTGTTGGGAAGGTTGGTTGTTTTTTAATAGCATTTACCATCAACCGTTTGAATGGAGATGAGACTTCCCATGGCAAAAGAAGAGTTCTGCTCTGAGAACAGACTGCTCCCTAAGTGAAACTATACCAGCAATAAAGATGGGTTTGTCCCTGAAAGTGTTTATGCTAAGGATTTTGCTGGCATTGCTTTGTCACAGGAGGGTGTTAAGTAAAGGTGTTAAGTGAAAGTGAATTAGTTTAAGTGCACAAAAGCCTTGCTTAGATGCTCCTTCTGAGAGTTAAACTAGTGAGGAATTAAGACAGCTTTGTTTGTGAATGAGGGACTGCACCTTGGGGATTAATACTTTTTTACTGATGCATTTGTACTTCGCATGTTTAGTTAATTCAGCTTAACTTTCCTAACCATATTGGTGTAGGCATATCTCAAGGGACAGAGAAATGAGGCATTGTAGAGACCTATTCCACTGCATTGTCTAAGTGATGACAAGTTGAAAGATGAGTTAATTGATTGCAGATACTTATTTTTGGTAAATTCAAAGAGGCATCTTCTCTATGGTTTTGTGTACACAAGCATGTTGAGGAACGTTAAGTCAATTTAATGAAGAATTAATTCAGAACACATTAAATCATTTAGCCTGAAAAGCCCCCACTAAGGTCTCTTTAATTTTGAATAACAGGGCATAGTGTGATGTGCTCTGCTAGCTACATGTAGCTTGACTTTCCTGGGTTTACCTTTCTACATAAGCTCTAAATGTGTGACACAGATGTGCCTCACCAAAATCAATAAATATTTTGCTGTTGGCCTTCCTTATAAGAGTCGCAGATACTAAAAGTCCAGAAATGCAAGTAAATATGTTTATGCGAACTAATGTGGATTTTTTTTCTATTTAATTTTTAGAACTCCGGGCTCCTGGCAGGTTTGGAGTGTGGTCATTGGTCTAGGCAAATGTCTTCTTTCTTCCCGAACAATATTTCTTGTTTGAGAAACCCTCGGCAATACCACTTTTTTGCCTTGATATTTTGATGTCGCTACGCTGGCAGAATGAGTTAAGGGACACCAAAATTGCCTCCAACAATCATGGTTGATGAGCGGCGAATTTGGACTGTTTCGTGGTTTAAGATGTTGTATGAGCCCATTTGTTGGCTGTTGTCACACTTGCCTACTTTAGGTATCTAACTTGAGTACCTAAACTTCGAAGTCTGGTCTCTTGGCTCCATGCGTAGATAGAAATGATAAAAATAAGGTTTTTCAGAGAGCAGTTCAGAGAATATCTCTTTCTCTCTCAACTACACAAGAATCCAGGCGAGATTACCTGTGGGAATAGCCTTCTCCCATTTTACAGATCACAGTTCTTCCAAAAAGTAAAGCAGAAAATCAGTCTTAAAAGCTGATAATCAGCTTGCCCACTAGGTCTGCTGATGGCCATATACCTCACTCTTCGCTGGTAACAGTGCAGTATCTATCTGATTGAAATAAAGGCTATCATATTTAGTTATGTACTGCGTGATCTTTGTCACCGTACTCAGCATCAGGCCTCAGCTTAGAGGGAGGCTTGTATGTAGAACTCAAAAATAATTATCTTTTAATTATACAGCAGCTTCCACTTGTTCACTTAAATACTTGGTCTTCAAGCTGGAGAAATGTCTAAGAGTCTGCTGAACGGGCTGCAGCTGAGCGCACACTGTTGTTTAGTTTAGCTTTCAACAGGAAGCGAGGAGCACAGTGTGAGATTAGCGGCTTGATTAGCTGTTTGATGTATAATGCATAAGCGTGCCTCTGAGGATGAGGTCTCGCAGGGCACGGGACCGCTGGCTGAAAAGAATCATAATATTTCTGTACCGAACCTGCTTTAGCAGCTTCAAAAACTCCCTACTAGCAATGGCACTTGCTGCAAAAACATTAGTTCTTTACACAACCTACAATGCACTGTTAATAGATTTATACGCATCATATGCTGATTGGACCACTTGTGTGGTAGTGCACTTGGGGAATTTCCGAGGGGTTTTTTTCAGTAAAGAAATGCAAGGGCGTGAATGGTTTCACAAGAATTTCAAGTATTAGGAGTGTATTTCGTATTTCCATGGTTTCAAAGGTAAGTTTCAGTGGCTGGTGTGTTGCAGACCTCCAGGTACTGCAGCTGGGCAGTTGCTCGGTTACTGAAATGCCTGCTCTAAAATGGGCAGTTTGAGCAAAGAATGCGCATTGGCAGATGAAACGTAGCTACTTTCTCTTCAAGTTTGACAATCTGCCTTCAAAAACCACTAGCGCTGCTGAAGTCGTTATGACAATATTATCCAGAAGGAAATTAGCTACAAGATGGGGAATTGACGTGTTTTCTGCCTATTCACATCACACCTCCTCTCAAACTCTCAAGTGTAATAACCGTTCTGTGGTTCGTTTTTGTAACCTGTTAACAGAGGGAATAGTAGGCTTACCTGCTTCCCTTGGTGGCTGAGAGATGTGATAAGCGTCGGTAATGTGTGTTACGGTCCTCGGATGGGAAGGAGGTCTTAGAGTGGTGCCCGATATTATTGTTTAAGTTAGCTGAAGCCTTCCCTAAAGGAACCTGATCTCTTCCCCANGCACCTCCTCTCAAACTCTTAAGAAGTGTAATAACCGTTCTGTGGTTCATTTTTGTAACCTGTTAACAGAGGGAATAGTAGGCTTACCTGCTTCCCTTGGTGGCTGAGAGATGTGATAAGCGTCGGTAATGTGTGTTACGGTCCTCGGATGGGAAGGAGGTCTTAGAGTGGTGCCCGATATTATTGTTTAAGTTAGCTGAAGCCTTCCCTAAAGGAACCTGATCTCTTCCCCAGATACTGCCTGCTGTTCTGCTTGCGGTTTCCACCACATGCGACAGATGGTGCTTAATGTTGTATACGTTCCTTATATGCAGCACACCCAGAAATTAACCTTGTCTAAATTGCTTATGACAGAAAATGTAAAAATATCACTCAGTTATGCATACTTGCTTTCCAGTGCTGCTTTCATTCCTTCTCCTTTAGTTTTATTATGTGTTTCTAAAAATACCTTTTGCACTTTTGGTGGCTGGGAGCTTAGGCTTTTGCCTTTTCCTTTTCAAGAGTTAGAGGACAATTAAAACACGTGGTCTTCTGTAGTTAAGAGTGAATAGAAAGTCTGTTAAAGCCCTCCTCTACACAAAATTTACTACAATGCTATTTTTGGATATCGATTCTTTAAGGTTTTTGGCTTAAGCTGTTTAAAGAATTGTAACAGTTCTCAGCATTTGATGTCGACTTTTATAGCGGTTGTAAAGCTGATGGAAAACTGGCGCTGGTTCCTTTTTGTACCATTATTCCACCACAGCATTATCTTTTTCAGAATCTCATCATCACTTTGGACAGTGATATAAGCTTTTTTTTCTCAGTAACAAAAATAAGTCGACTAATCAAAAATTGAAAGCCAAATCGTGTATACTAAGCAGAAAGCCAGTGAAGTTACCTTGATGTTACACTGAAGGCAGAATTTAGGTTGCCCCCATCTTTCAATCAGAAAATGCTGTTGCCATAATAAAAGCCCTGCTTACTGAAGTATTTTTCATACATGAAGATCAAGGAAACTAGTATCGCGTATTCTTCCAAAATTGCTTGAACCACATAGTGAGATTTATTGATATGCAGATAGTTTAACCTAACATAGGCAAATATGTCCTCCCTGTCATTAAAGAGGGAATCCGAGCACTTGAACCTTTTGAGATTAAAAAACATTTTCTGGGAATGTGAAGTGCTTGTGGTTACGATACAAGGTTGGTCTACTATAGAATAATCCAGAAGGGTGGGGAAAGGCTTTCCTTATCACCACTGAATATATGCAAGATGGTGACGATTACTTTAAAAACATAGTCATAGCTAGTATAGAGATAAATGAACTCAATCTTTCGTATCACTGAAGTTTATTTTACAAATTGAAATAAATAATCCATCCCTTCAATATGAATTAAAAGTGTGGTGCTGTGCTCTTAGTAGCACACCTCCAGCTGTTCCTTTGCTTTTTTTATCTTCAGCCTTGGGTCTTGGAACCATACTAGAAGTGGGATATCCGTGACACAAGAAAACAGAAGCAAACTACTCTTTTCTTAAACTTTAATGCAAATTGAAAACTGGGCAAGCAGGAGAGTTGACCTAAAGTTATAAGAAAATACAAATAGGAAGGTTACTAAAAGCTTCCGGATAACATCTAGTGGTAAATCACTGTAACTACAAAGAAGGAATATGTAAAAACTGTATAGATGATGAGTACGTATAATTGGTACATACAATGGTTATTGTAGGAAAACTAATAGAGGCATTTAGGGCACAGCAAACATAAGACTGAAGAAAGATATGATCCACAGTGAGGCTGGGCAAAGCAGTAAGAAAATAGAGTTGAAGTAGTACCGCTACAGGAACAAGTAAGAACAGAATACCAAAATTAAATCAGAGCAGGGAAGAGGGGTTCACAAAACCATTTTCTTGGCCAGAACCATGGAAAATGGAAGCACGAAGAATTTATTTTGCTTAAGTGCAGTTTATGATCTTATGCCAGGATTGCTTTGCTTTCAGTGATGGGGCTGAGAGAGGGTGACGGTTGTGGCTTATGTGGTGAGATCTACCAGGCAGCACATTTTTCAGGCTGAAAAGTGGCACAGACCCAGGACTGGTATCACAGGAAACACAATGAGTGTGAAACAGCACTGGTAGATGTATTAATCACTATCAGTGCTGCACCCATTTCCCCTTTCCTCAGACCAAAGAAAATCAGAATGCTAGATTTCAAGAAAAGCAATGTCACTGAAAACAAAGCCCAATTAGGTTAAAAGTAGTAGCAATAGTATTAGTAATAAGTAGTATTCATAGCCATAATAAGAGTATTAGTAGCAATAATGATGGCAGTAATAACTTCTAGATGCATCTGTGCATATTCGTTGTGTTTCTATTTTCGAAAGAAACGGCAAAAAAAGGCAAACCTACATTTGCTGACCTGCCATCTAGATACTTTGTCACTAATATATCATCTGAAAAAAAGCCCACAAAGAGGAAGGAGACTTTTTAGGAGGAAATGTTGCACAGAGATTGTCAGGAGTTTTACGAGTGAAGGCTAATTGCCCCTTCCTTTATTTTGCGGCACTAAAATTCGGCACTACACCTGCCTTTTCTTCCAAAAGCCTAATGAATATTTCATTATATTCCTTTGCGGTTTAGTGACGACAGCAATGAAGCACCTTCCCCATCCCCTGTGACCTTTGTTGTCTGGACTGCCGCACAGCGTGGCGTGCCCGCTCGGAGGGATGCAATGCAAGGTTGTGCTGATGTAGCACATCCAGCAAGACAGTATGTGCACATGCTATCGCACAGTATGTGCTTACATCTTCTGTGGTATTTTGCAGGAGCTTTGAGTAAATTAAATTTAGGTATTTTCTACGGGGCAGGTTCCCAGTACTTATTTTACTGTTGTCGTACGTTGTTCACATCCCTCGCTGTCTAAGCTCATCTCTTCAGGCTTATTTATTTTTCCGTTACATGGTTACATTTACCTTACCCAAGTGACTATTGAACCCATGGTCCGGTTTTGTTTATTCCTTTGGGTCAACTCCTTTATACTTCTTGCAGCAGTCTGGCACTGTATCCCGTGCTGCAGGGGTAGGAGTGAAATACATGGGATAGTCTGGCAATGGGAACTCAAAGGCTGAGTATTTGAAGTCATTTGTTGGTACAGTCTCTCTCTATGTGTACCTTTAGGCATGTCACTTAACTTTTCTACATTTTTATTTCCTGTCCTTTAAAGATTGTGCCTAATAACTTCCAGGAGTGCTGTGTAAAGTAAATTCTGTACATGTTAATGCCATTTGCAGACTGGAAATGCTCGTAAATGATTTGTGTTTGTTGAGTACTAACTGAAGCCATTAAAAACCCAGCAAAAACAGTGCATTTCCAACACAGCACTTCCCTGCCATAGGTATTTATTCTTATGTAGATTTTGGCAGGAGGGTTCCCTTGTAGCTGTAATGCATGAGCAAATCAGAATCTGTTGTATGCTTCAGTCTTTGGTCAAATCGAACAAAATGGAAAGAAACAGACTCCCGATTTTTACAGGAAATGTTAAGCTCCTTGTATTTTCTTTAAAGATTTTCGAACTGTTAAGCATGGAGATTACATTACTTCTCTGGCATTTTTGTTGGTGGCTCCTGTGTTTAAAATTATTGCTTAAGCATAAGTATAGCTTAAGCATCTTCCCTTGATTTTGGCAATATATAGCCTGTTGCTTCCATTCTTGACTGCAGTAAACAATAAATTTATAGGATAAATTATAGAAAATAAATACACTGGAGGAAGCTGAAGTTTATAGACCCTTTTGAATAATTTTAGTAAGATTATGTTAGTAGGAGGTTAATGCAATTGCCAGCACTGTAATTACAGATTGCTGGGAGGTCAAGAAACAATTAATACCTCCAAAATGGTGGCTTGGGGTTGAAGAGTTCATATGAACCACTTAGTCCTGCTAATAACGGTTCAGAGAACTGTATCCCAGAAGACTGCTTTTTCCTTAAGGGCTTCTCTCCCTATTAGAGAAGCTGATTTCCTTTCTCCTTATCCTTCTCCACATGCTGTAAGCCCTCAAAGGACCTATAACGTATTATAGCACCCATTTATTAGGCTCTTGGGGCACCACGGCTTTCGTTTTCCATCCTTTCTCCCAGGATGGATCCAGGCTAGGAATTGGACTTGCTTTCAGGCTTAAGACTAGCGAAATTAGGTTCAGCAGCCATAGCCTAGTCTGTGCAAGTCTCTGGGCAATGCATCCAACCTTCTGCCCCACATCTCGGTTCAGGGGAGCATCCTGCCCCTCCGTCGTGCCTTGCCAGGCTTGGCTAATCCAGTGTCAGACTTAGCCCGGCTTTTCTCTGAGATGTTTTCATTTTGAGTTCGGTCCTCCACGCACCATTGAACTCCAGCACTTACGGCCACCACTGGTGAGGCAGCTGAAATGTCACAAGCAGGGGGGTGGCTGCGAGTTGGAGGGGTCACCCCAGTGCCACCCACCCACTGGCAGCTGTGGCATTGCAACCAGGACCGGGTGCTGCCAGAGCCCCCACCCTAGGAGCGCAGGTGGCCCCAGACCCAGGTCCTGTGCTGCAGCCTCAGCTGAGCCACCACTGTCCCTCCCTCCTTTCTTCCTCATCCCTCAGTGATCTCCCTCCAGCCACTGGTCGGGAGCAGAGCTGGCACCATCCATGGGCTCCGCTTCTCCTGAAGGGCTAGGGAGAAGCTGTGATGCCCTACTGGAAACAGCAGTGCCAGAATCGCTGCTGGGGAGAGGGGAATTGAGGCTTATTGCAGAGTTAAAAAGAGTTTCAGACTTCTGCTAACATTGTCTGTGCCTGTGGCTGTGAATTTATACATCTGGGGGTTGAATCCTTAAGTTCTTATAAAAGGCTGGGACCAATGAAACTTCTTATAAACTTCTGCAGCGTAAACAAGGCTGGAGAATAGTGGAACCAGTTTCTGAGATAAAAGAGAGATCTTATGGGACCAAAAGTTCTGCGGACTGTTTCCACTGTACTCAGCTCATGGATTGCCATTGTCACTTAACCTTCACGAACACCCCAACACTCCTGCAATGAGTTTCAGCCTGTCTCTGCCTCAGGGTTAATAATGCTTCTGTCATGTGCGGTAGGATAAGGCAGATACTGAAGCACATCCATGAAGCAGATCATTTATCAGGCTTTTCTATGACCGAAGACATCAGGGGAGGAGAACAGAGGAATGGAAAATCCCTCTTTGGGACACGTATTTTGCTTGTTGTGGTAAAAGACCTGCTGCGTTCTCCTGCATCAGCCTTTGAATGGCGGTGAATGTCAGGGACATCCCAACTCCTTGTTGGGATTGACATTTCTTTCCTTTGCTGCTGTTTGTGGTCTGCCAGCATGGCTCCATGCCTATTTCAAATACTAAGTGAAAAAAAGAGGTAACATAGACGTACACACTGGTGGAGGTTTCCGGGATGTTATTGCAGCTGTAAATTTTTTGAGTCATTTAACTAGAGAGTTATTAGTTAAGTGCTTAGTTCAAGAACTTGATATGAGTGACTGCGGTGTTTCTAAAGCTGACAATAGTGACACTGTCACTGAGGGCATGCAAAAAGCAAGTGACTGTGGATCTTGGCAGGAGATCAGAAAGGTGACCTTGACAGGAGAAATGTTGCTGAATCTGTGCTGGAGCAAAATGCACGGAACTGAACTCTCTGTAGCCATAACTGTACCCACGCATGGCCTTGCACGGGCCGTCAGGCACACGTAGAAAGGAATACCTGTAACCATATGCACTTGTGTCCTCCTGGTCATGTGTATAAAGTGCACTGTACACCCACAGGGAAATCCCTCAAAAAGAGAGACCTCGTATTTCTCAGTAAATTGCAAAATTCACAGGCTTTAAACAGGCACTGCTTAACATGGTATGGAAATTTTCTCTTTATTGTTTTCCCCTAAGAATATTTAAAGTTAAGAGAGCATTCTAGTTCCACGTACTTCAGACTTTTTAAGGATTTTTTAGTTACTTCAGAATTCTTTAATTCCACAAAAGAATATAAAATCCTATTTTTGCATCCCGCCTGGATGCATTCCTGTGCAACCTGCTCTAGGCTAACCTGCTTTAGTAGGGGGGTTGGACTAGATGATCTCTAGAGGTCCCTTCCAACCCCTACCATTCTATGATTCTATGATTCTATGATTTCCTCTTGAGTACTATAAGAATAAATGACTTCTTTGCTGAAACATAAAACTGGCTTGAAAAAATTGGCTTATTTTATTATACTGAGAAAATTATCAGTTTACAGAAGTCTAAGCCATGGTAAAGAATACCATGTGTTTTCAATGTGTATAAAAACATTAGTATGTATGCAGACAATAATTAATCTTTCATCTTTAGGGAACTTTTTAAAGGAGATGTTTTGACATAAAACTGTAAAAAGTTTATAAATCCTATTGACTAATGCTTGTATTGACTGACTGATTTTAAATTATCTTGTTGAAATATGCTTAGTGATCACTGGTTACATATAACATAGTTAATCACAATACTGTGACAAGCCTGTTGGGACATTTTCTGAATGCATCTGAGCTCTGCTACTAGCCTTATTTCTGCATATGTACACTGTGATGGAGATGGATGTGAGTGCTGTTATCAGATAAACTTGCTTACTTACTTAAACTGGATGCCAAGAGCTTCTTTATCGTTCTTGAGAAATATGTGAGCTAATAAAGAATTGCTTTTCTGTCAAGGTACTTAGACTGTTAATTTAAAAATCACACCACGCTGACCAAAGTAGTATAAACCAAAAAAGAAAACCAAAAGCTCCTGAGCCCTGAGACTCATGCTATGTGAGTGAGAACTTTATAGATGCTTCAGTATGCTGTGAACTTCTACTAGCTGTACTGGGAAAATGCTAAACATCTGAAAAGGAAAGCCTTCTTGCTGTCAGAAATCTGGCCAGAATCCCACTGAGACTGTCATGTACTTTTGCTGTGACAAATGAGTTTGTGAAAGTTTCTAGGAAATCTGTTCTTATTCACCTTATTCACCAAATGCAAAATCATTTTGATTACTTAGAGATGCATGAGCTTCTCTCTTCCTCATTCGCTTACCGTTTTCTAAACATTTTTAATGCAATGTGGGATTTTAAGAACTTGTTCTAATTTTGAATGTTTTTGAATCTTGAGGGTTTTTGAGGAATTGAAGTTGAAGTCAGTATGTTCTAGTTTAGAAATAAGCATGCAAAAGAGAACAGCAAAGGCAAAAAAGCAAAATTCTGATGAAGAAACTAACGAAGGAACACAACACAGAACTAAATGGACATCAAACTCATGTTTGAAGTTCTGATGCGATGCATGGGGTCTCATATTTCTGTCCAGGTTTTCTTAGGCTACACACCTTCTCAGAAGCTGCACATCTATTCTGCATGCATACAGCAAGTGTGATACATTGGGCACATTCTCAAATCCAGTGCTGGGGACACAGGAGATCCGCACAGTATATCCAAGGCATCAAGCCTAGTGTAACTGAATGACACAGCACCTGTGTGCAACCTGAATCGCTACTTCTGTCCAGAAATCCCAGAAATTACTGAAAAAAGAGCTTCAGATGTCTGAGCTCTTGCGGCTACCAGTTATCCCTACATTCTAGACCTGTTTATAAAGAATTTACATACACCTAATTTGGCAGTAAAATGTTAGTTTGGATTTCTTAAAATTCGTAAGGACTTTTGAAAATTGTTTTGTAAGAGTTTATGCCTGGATGTGTCTTTGATTCTAGAAACATTTCAACAGCAGTTACCTTATTATTTTACCCAGCTATGTCCTTGGGTAATGATATATGACCATATATCATATGTAGTATTATATCACAGAAAGTGTGGTCAAAAGGGACACTGACAGTCATATATTATTAGCCCATTATTCTGCCCTCAGGCAAGTTCGACACAGTTAGTTTTCATGGTATATTTTATACGTAGCTGGTTAAATTATTCTCTTACAGTATTTGAATGGAAATCTTAAGTTCAGAAGCTTGAAGTCCAAAATCTTGAAAGCACATCCCAGTGACTAGACTTCTATGAAATTCCCTTACATCATATCCCATCTTTTCCCACACTGAGAAGCAGGTAATTTTCTCTGGCTTTTCACTGCGACAACATCAAGGCAAATAATATAGTCATGCTCAGAAATCTACAGTGCGTGAGGAGAGATGGAGACCTTCCTCCTCTGGCTCTCCGCTCTCTCCTCCTCTTCCAGGCTAGCGTTTGCCCTACTGGCCTCAAAAATAGTGTTGCGCTCACATTTTTTTATTTGAATCTGTTTAGTTTTGGCCTTTGTGTTTCAGAGGAAGTACCTGTTAGATTGTCTGCAAAATGGAATGGTCCAGAATATTTGATCTCATAATATTTACATGAAGTAGCGTTGTAATAATAACACTAGCTGGTGTTAAAAGAGAAATGGAAGCTTTTTAGTCAGGTACGGAAGGAAAACTTCTGTGATAGATGAATGAAAAATTCTGTAAGAATAGCCAAGCAACCTGGAAACTTCTCTGTCATTAACCAAGTGTGATATATCAGGGACAATAAGTTTTAAGTTCTGCATTTTAACAAGGCTTTGTTTTCTATATTTACGTATTTGTGTGAAAATAAACAAAGGATTAAAATACATGAAAAATAAGCAGCAAACAGTGACATTTCAGAGAGGATTTTATGTCAGTCATATAATGCAGTAATGAAAACACCTAGGCAACATAAAACCCAGAGGTGCCAAGTTAAAATTAGGGCTTGTAGATCTTGCTTTGCGCACAAGTGACTTGACCTCGTGTGTGCTTTTGTATTATAAAGCATATATTAGTGTTTTGAAATTAATTTGGGGATAATTAATGTTAAAGGAGGAGACAAAACGTCAGGTTTACGGTGACAAACCTAAGAAAAAACTGTGGTTTATTATCAGCTGCATCAGCATGGGAATGCTGCAAATGATCAGCTGAGTACTCATTTCTTTCTAAAAAGTTCACTTTCAAACAAAAGTCTTATATTTCTTTAACAAAATCCAGGATTTGTATTAACAGGATGGTGGCATTTTGACCATAGAAATAAGTTTTATGGAGCTATTGCATGATCATTTTTGACTGGGCTATGGAGTGAGTGATCCCACATCTTGTTTTCATGCGTGCTCATTGAGTCACCTTGACATGCTTTATTTCAGACATAGGGAAGTTGATCTTACCTTGAGTATCTTCAAAGATGGATCTGACCCTCGTGGGGCATCTGCTATAGCTACAAGAAGTTACTTTAAACGTTTCCAGCAGTAAGAAGCATTTTCTAACATTTTTCCAAAGGGAGACACAAAGTATGCGCTTTTCTGTTATGGAGATAATGAGAGACCACTAGTGCTTTCCAGAATGTGTTTGTTCACCTCCATGGAGCTGTACCGTGTCTGCGCCTGCGATCCCATCAGACTGACCTTCCTATTTTCAAAGTTCATCACAACACAAGGAACTTCTCTGGCTGTTTATACAGAGGCCTGTCTTCATCAGCGTACGAATGCCATTCAGCAATACAACTTCGTATTAAGCCCACGGGACAGGGAAGGATTCTTCCCATTTTACAGAGTTCCACAGAGGGTTTAACCGCGGAAGACACGAAAAGCTCATTTCAAACAGATGCTAAGTTTAGATCAGCCAGTTCATAATCCAGTTGCTGGAAAGATGAAACCGTTCTTCTCTTACTGCTTTTTTAGATTATAAACCAAAGTATATAGCTTGTGATGGTATTACAGCTAAAATAAAAGCTGAAAAAGGTAGCTGTGTTCAGTTAAACGTCACTGCAAGCAGCAGGCAGGTGAAGTCAGTGCTCACGCAGTTTCTGACACAAGTTTCCAACAATTTGCAATAGTAAAATTGCTTTGACACACGCTATTTTTTGCATTATGCTTGAGTACTTAGCTTCGGGACTGAAGTTCTCCTTTCTTGAAATCTATTCAAAAGCTTATATATTAAGATTTTTTGTATGTCACTTTCCTGTGGCATTGGCAGGTGAGGGAAGGAGGAGAGACATTTCTGCAATAGTTTTAAGAGAATTTTCTAATTGTGTTAGAAAAGTTGGATTGCAATCTCTTTGGCTTTGATTAGCTTATTATGGAAAGGAAATACAGTCTTCTTGGGTTTTTTCGTTAATTCTCGGGGTCTAATTCTGATTTTTCTCTAGGGGTAAAATCAACTTTGGTGGATTTAATTGTATTGCTGCATTCATGTAAGTGATACTAATATTTGGCCTATGGGTGACTTTAGCATAAGGAATTTGGGTTTTGTGGTCTTTTCCTCAGTCTTCTGAAAATTCTTACTTTACTTTTGACAGCATGCTTACCTGTATTACCTTAATGAGAAAAAAATTATAACAGTATAACTTGTGTTTGCAGTAAAATCTGTCTCTAATCCATGAGAAGCAACTTTAGGCATGCACTTTTCTTTTCCCATGTTGTGTGTGGTTCATTCAGTATAAATGTCAGAGGGATAGTTCAAGTGTTGACATTATCAGAAGGATGGGCTTCAGCTCCAATCCAATATACTTTATCAGCATGCATGGTTTTGTCTGGAGACACAGTAAGCACTTCATTCAGTTATCTAAAATATGGATATCTAGTGTCATTTGAAATGTTCTACAGTATCTTAAACATCTATGTGACATTGATAGGTATGGCTTATAATCTTTAGGAGACTTTTAGCCTTCTGGTGCAGTAGCTGGAGGCTGGACATACTTTAAGGTACCTTAGATAACACTAGCAACAGAATTGCATTCACGTGCATAAGCTCACAATGCAGACCTTGTCATACATATTCAGTCAGCCTGAAGATCTATTTGGTTCCCCCAAAAGCCTATTTCAGTGGCAGAAATTATCTAAACACAAGCACCTAGTGCCGTTTGATAAACCCTAGGATATTCAGACCATCAGCATGGCACTCACACGGGGGTCCTTCAGGACAAGAATGAGTTCTGATCTCTTGCTTATCTAACAAATTGGGACATGTTTATAGTAACTGGGACACATTTAGGAATTAGGACACGTTTATAGTAATTACAGTAAGAGGTGCCATTGGTTTTTTTACTGGGTATTTATGGCCATTTAACCACAATATCTAGATCATGCTTGTATCTTCTGATCTCGGTTGTATAATTCAAGATCTTGATGGTTTATTTTTAAATTACGGGTCTGTCGTGTCTCACTGACATACACTGAAGAACCCTAAATTGAAATCTGAATAGATAAGAAAAATTCTGCCCTAAGGTATGTCTTTTGTCAAGTCATATCTGAACCACCTGCCAAAAATCTTTTGATTTAAGAAAATGACTGGAAGGAATATTTTAAATCTGTATCAAATGTGAAAGATCATTATTAATAATAATAACAATAATCGGACATATCATGTGCGGTACAGATGTCTGCATATGAATGGTGGAGAGTCTTTACAGCCAATAGAGAGACCTTTTTCTGTAATGCTTTTACATTGTCACAGGGTTTAAAAGAAGGGGCAGAAGAAAATAAGCAAATTTATTTAAAGATAAATATGTCAACAGATATTAAATACAAAAATACTGTACCTGGTCCTGGAAGTCCCTGTCCTGTACTGAAGTCTAAGGAAGTATTCTGCGTGCTCCTCCTGCTCTCATACCCTCATCTATACCGCTGTTACTCGAAGCTTTCGGACACAAAGGGCAAATGGACTGTGGCTAGGACATGCCGCTGCTGTAATGCACAGCACAGTTCATTTCCTAATTCCTAATTTAAAATCTGATGTTTGTTAAACATATCTCATCCTAAAAGGACCTGTTCTTCGGGGGACCACAGGCAGCTAACCAAGCAGCAGACGTCTGTGTTACAGTTGCCTAAAGGTGAACCCTCCACTTCATGTTTCAAACATGAAGAGAAAAAAACAGTTAAAATATGACTTCAAAATAATTGAATTGGGCTATAGTTTACCTTGTGGCAATAAAGAGCAAAACAACTGCTAATGAAGAGTAAAGATTACCTGAATGATTGGTGATTCCTACATTTTTGCATGCGTAGAACAGGATGCCTATTGATAAGAGTCCTGTTTCCGTAGCAAAAATATATTCCTTGGCAAAAGTATTACACTTTATGGTAAGAAGTATATTTAGAAGTCATTAAATTATGATTTGCCTTAGTAGAAGAATAACCATATATGAGATACTGTGGGTTTCTGAGATGTCAAATTGCTAAATAAACAAGTCAATCAAGAGGGTTCCCTAATCCAACAACTGTTACGAGTCTCACACCATGCAAATAATTCCTGCAGTGTCACCAGGGATTTTTCTCTTTGTAGGATCCATCTTTCTTTTTTCCCAGAGAAAACTGTAAACTTTGTTGTGCTGGATGAACATGTAAAGAATTCTCATTTGATGTAGGTTTGGCATTATGGATAATGTGGAAATAGTTCATTATTGCCGTTTAGCTATTTTACATCTCAGAATAAGGAAAAAGCCTAGCTTGCCCAGTAGGGCTGGAAGGGATTTCTGCCCTAGAGGGCTAAGGTTCTTGGAATGGGAAGAGGGAGCATCGGTTTCTGTTAGAACAGTAATGGGTAAATGGATAAAGTTGATTGGAACCAAATCAGGACACAAAGGATGTTGCCACTATTGCATAGTTAAGAGCTGCTCCTCCTGGGCAATTTCTGGTCTTGCACAGAACTAAAGCAGCTGCTGTCTCTGAAATAAGGGAGTAGGATAATTACTAATATTAAGCAGTGCATGGTTTAAAGGATTGCTAGATCAGATTTTATACATAGGCACCAGAAGACTATCTACCCACCCGATTTTAGGTAGGGTCTTTTTCAGGGAGGGGGGAAATGTAGTGACTGTTTTGAATGCTAAACAAGGAATAAATACCTTGTCACTGAAATTCTTACATATGTTATATGTCATAAAATGTAAGACAGTAAGTGGGATTGGATGCTGATTACATCGCACCATTTAGAGTGGTTTTAAAAATATGATAATATAATTGAACATTAATCCGCACAGAAGAGAAAAGGAAGAAGTCTTCTTGCAGTCACAGAGAAAGTACACCTTTCCTATAGACGACCACTGACATGCTTTTTTCTCTCATTTCTGTAGAGAAGTAAAGAGAATTCTAAATATATGTCTAAAATCTTTATTTTGCTCCATAAAAGATGGCTTACAGGGAATAAGGTCATTTGGATATAATTTTGCAAGTTTCTTGTGCAGCTGTTTGAGATCCTCCTGGGAAGCTGGAAAGGCAACTGGGAGATGCTGGGTCAGCAGCGCATACTCATTTGTGCATGGCTGGAAGGAGGGATTTCGTAGGAGGTGGTAGTTGTTCTATCTGCAGTGTCTATCCGCAGTGCTGATTATGTGTTTGCTCTACTGCCTGGAAAAGACACCAGTTCACTGGGAATAATTTCTCAATATGCCAGATACTACATTTGTTCCTCATCTTTTTAAGGAATTTTTTCAGGGACAAGCAGAGCAAGTGTGTTATAGCCATTGAACTCCCATCGCATCACATTCTTTAGGTATTCTAGATATATTTTTCCAGACATTTTCTCACACATCACCCGCGAACCTTTGTTTTAAAAGGCTGATGCTGTCACCTGGATGGGTGGAAGAGGGCATTTTTGACCAGTGACTATTCTGTTGAGCTGCATCAAAACCAACGAATATGGCCCACAACATATGTTCTAATAAAATGTACCATCTTTTCAAAAGGGCTTAGCACAAAGGATAGCTTGGATGCTTGGCTCCACTAGTGCAGTAAAATTGTGTCTGACATCTGTTTAATACAACTACATGGAGCTTAAAAGTGAACGGCAAGCCTAAGGATTCAAGCTGATGGAAACCTGCTGCCAATGCAGTGTGTGTGCTCATGTAGTTTATTAATCTTGTCAGTTGTTATTACCTTTTTATCTGGATCCTGTTAACTTAGGATTTGTATGTAACTCATGGAAAAGATCGGCTTTTGTTTTCTTTGTTCAGATATGAGAAGTCTGTTGGCATGAGTCTTCAAAGGCATTAAGTCAGTAGCATCATGGAAATTTGGCTATGTTTTGAGCACTTGAGTAGCTATAAAAATTAGACTAGGTTATTTTAACAGACTATTGTTCCACAATCTATCTCATCTTTCTTGCTGTGTTTTTTTCTTTTTATAACTTTCAAGTCATTTAAAGCTACTTTGCCTTTATTCCAAAGATCAGTAAAAGCTGTTACTTAGTCTGTGGGACTTTGTAATTTCAACATTATATATCCACTAGATATGTCAACAGTACACAGAAATACAATCCAAACAACTGAGACCTTTGCGTATGGAAGAGTATCACTCTGTAACAGACAACTTCTCTTAGCTTTATTTTCTTAGAACAAAATGAAAGATCCAAACACACTATGCAATAGAGAGCAAAATAGTAGAAGACGTTGATTTGACTCTCTGTTTCTTTTATTGCTCTGATCAGTTACACTTGATTGTGTCTCTCTTGTTGGATGGTCTCTTTGCTGTGGACCATTGGCAAGTGCTCTACTGTCATCTAATCTTTACATTTCCTCCCTTGACCTAACTGACAGGAATAGACAGTTACACTCACATGTCCTAAAGCAAAGCTATGAGCAGCACCCATCCAGGCTTCCAGAAAGTACTTCACTGCAGAATACCACTACGCTCGTGCTGAGTATCCTTACAACCTTCTCTTTCTGAGCCCTCCACTCTCATCTTGCTGTTATTTTGGGGACTAAAGTCCTGCTTTTATCTCTTATTACGAAAAATATTCTTAGGTTGTGCAATGTGTAAAATCATGTTATTATCACTTGCAATACTTGAAGATAAACACTGCTGTTTTGGGGTTTGTTGCCCTGATGCAATATTATGTAAGAAGAAGCATAGTAATGATTTACTGGATTACTTTTTATGTATTTTTAAATGAACCTCTCATATTTTGTGCCAATTATCCATATAATTCATTATTACCAGTACTATCCTACATAATCTACTGCCTTTAGTTTCTTTCAGTTTGTTTTCAAGGCTGTCCTAACCAGAAAATGGCCTAAAGACGGGTTTGATTTGTCAAGACTTTTAAAATGAAAAATGAAGTTACTTTTTTCACATCCCACACAGAGACTCCATAAACATAGCGCTGTTCCCTGCACTCCATCTCCAGCTCAGCAGCATTGGATGTCTCCTCACTAGGAGCTCTTCTCAGGGTGACACTCAGAGCTGGCAAGTTAAGCCAATAGTCCCTCACCCGCACCATTAATAACTTGGGTGGAAGCCTGCAAGAAAGAAAAAGAACTGAAAAAAACACAGATTTGATGGCCTTAAATATTTTTGGATTCTGATTGGCTGTTAATGACGTATGCAGGCCTGTGATACTTCATCCAAGACCACACCGCCTACATGTGGAAGGATTTCTAGACATACTCAAGGAACCACAGCTTGCCTCCAAAAGATTACTGTCTAAAGTCTGGTTCCTTGTCTTTGATTTAATACTGTAAAATGCATTTTTTATCAGTGGTAAGACATTTTAAGCTGTAGACTTCATTTCAATCATTCTTCTTTGCAGTTACGGTCTCTTAGTTTTAACCACTATCAGTAATACATCACTACTTGTATCACTGTGTGATATATCACTTATAGCACTGTGTATATCACTTACATTTACACTCTTATTTAACTGTAGCCAGACCATATTGTCTTTCATAATATCACATCTATTCAAAATACCACATATAATCTAAATGTCTTTCAGGGCAAAAAGAATTAAACTATTACCACGTTACTTGGGTTAGATTTTTAAGGAAGATTGTAAAAGTTGCAAAATTTGATGAAAATCTGAAAAATCTCACCAAGTACGTATTTGTATCCTTTGCAGCTTAATACCCTTGGAATACTCTTTGGGTCCTAGCATTTTTTCAGCCCTCACAATATAAATCTCGTTCTTGGTTTCAGAGTTGATTCTGCACAGTTTCCGTGCATACATTCCTTTGACTTCAAGGCTTATCTTGCATCATTAGCCCTCATGTACAAAAATGATTATTTCAAACACTAGAAGTTTCTCAGAAGAGACTGGAAACTGTATTAAGAAAGTAGCTTTCCTTCATTAAAAAAAAAAAAGCTGACTAGTGGTATGCTGTATTTATTGCTGCATGCAATGTCGTTCAAAGCACTGTAGCAGGAATGCTAATGGAAGAGGGGAGACATTTGAAAGTTCTGGCTGAAACACTGTCTTCAGCATCTTCCTGAGGGCCGTGTTTCCTGACTAAAAACATTTACTCATTGAGCATGTGCGATGTGTAATCTTTTATTTCTTTTGGAGTAATTTCTATTCATAGACTTGCAAGGACCAACAGTAGCGACAAATGGTTCCTCTGTATTTTGCTAGTCCACCGATGTCATGTAACCTACCTGATACTCAGTATAAACCCTGAGCTTTGCTTGTCAGGGTGCAAACATTTCCTGAGTTCCCATTTCAGTGAAATATTTGTGTTTTTTCATAGCATTTATTAAAGACAGACTGTTTTTTTTAAAAAACTTCCTTAGGTCTACAAAGCATTTCTTTGTTGGTGTGGTGATGAAGTTATTCTTCTGTAACAGGTTCTTTGAGAAACTTATTTTTGACATTGTATTGCAAATTGTATTCCTACATCTGAACAAACTCCGATCGTCAGAGCTTTTGTGGACACTCATGAGCTGGTTTCTATGCAGTCAGCCTGGGTAATGACAGTGGTATAATTGTGCCAGGCTACAGCGCAAGTATGAACTACTCAGCCTGTCTGGAGAGCTGGGTGAATAATGGGTCAGCTAGCCTGAGCTAACCTCTGTGCTTCTTTGGCTGCACTTTGTCAGAACTCAAGATAGTTTGTTTAAAGTTGACTGTGGCAGGCTGACGTATGCTATGGTCTCACTGCGTGTCCACACCTTTAAGTGCAGTAAAGGTCCATCTTTGCTATGGCTTACTGCAGTGAGCACAGCATGTTTCTCAAACGCCGGATTTGTTACAAAAAAAAAAAGGGGGGGGGGGGGCTGATTTCCTTTCAGGAAATCTTAACCCTATTAATGTCAACAGCAAAACTCTTACTCATTCCAACAGGGATGGGATGACACCCTACCAATGTGGAACTCGTGTTTCTGCATCTCTTCGCAAGTGTAACACATCTAGGAAAACTTCACGTGAACCCTCTCTGTATTGCAATGGCAGTCAGGAAGGAATCTGCTTATGTTAAGCCTCTTTCCTTACTAATGCAATAGGTCTGAAAAAACTTCAATTCCTATGGCCTTGGGCTTGATAAGGAAATGAACTCAGAAGGATGAATTTGTGTGAGCCTAAGAAGTTGGCCATTTCCTGTGACGCTTTTAAGATGAGAGAGACAAAGAAAAACAGCGTGCTTCTGTCTGACAAACTAAAATCATATTGGTTAGGGTGTTTTCACAGTTAAATGTTCAAGAACTTGGTACGAACTGCGCTGTGTGTCTCCGTTACTGAAAACAGGGCAATTGCTTCAGTCAAAAGTGAACACATCCAGTTGTTGATTAGTTACAATACCAGAATTGATGGCTTGTTTATCCAAATGTTACAAATTCTCTGGTTTTCAGTTTTCCTTTTGCGGTAGCTGTTGCCTCTGCTATACAAATGCGGTTACCAAAATGTGGTAACTATATAAATGAGGGAGAGAGCCTTTGGTGATACTGATGCAAAATATGCAAACAACTTTAGCTAAACATAGCTTTACCATGGTTTTGTTATATAAATGTCAACTTGAAATTAAATGTTATGGAAACATTTCTTTTATCTTTATGGACTCTACCAGCTGCACAGTTACAGTTTTCTCAAGTACAGTTTACATTTATGATGTTGTTTAAATCTATCACATACATTCAACATGCACAGAAGAATTTTTTAAAAGCAAGCTGTTTGCATTTGTGCTGTAATTACCTATGGTCCAGCTTCAGTCTTCTCATATGCAAGACAAGTTTGTGCTGACTCCAGGGAGACCAGGAGTCACTTAAGCTCGTAGCAGCAGTTTGATTTTTCCAGAAGCTAATCAGCTGAAGACGTCTTATACATGTGTGTTGCAGGACTCACTGTATCATTATTTCACAAATTGTGGGCAAAGTTCACAGTATATTAACTAATTAACCATTTTTTCCCCTTGGATATTTTGCAATGAATTGCAAAGATTGCATTTTAGCCCTTATTTTTCTCCATACATCTGATTTAAGGCTTACCTAGTAACTGGAATAGTGAAAAAAATGGTCATTTCAAAAGAGAGTTGTATTGTCCCAACCAGCTCCTCTTATCAGGCAGGTTGCAAATATATTTTAAAACAGTAGTATCCCTTTACATAATAACAATATGTTATTGTCCCTGTGGTGCAAAGTGTAAATATTAGGTACTATACATACAGTTAAAGCATCGGACTAGCTCAGCCTCATAGTGTAAGCTGTCTCCAGTCACTAAGTGTGGTCAGGAAGCTACAGAAGCAGGCAGACGGAGATTATTCCAGACACATCACCCCACTGTGAGTCATGAAAAATAGACATCAGCATTCATTAACACCGCCAGCCTGCTTGGCCTGACATGGGCTGGGTTCAGTGGTCATTGGATTAGAATTTGGAAATTGAAGCTCACTTCTGTCTGTATCTTCCCCAGTTGCTGAAAAAGATTTATTCCATATCCATATATAATAAAGTTTTATAAAGTCAAGATGTGAGTAGAGCAGATGAACAGGAATGGTATTTAAGTGCCTCTCAGAATGCCACACAGAGGTGGCATTGGGGCAATTATTAAATAGTAGGTTTAGGCAAACAAATGAAAAGATACATCTTCATAGAACTCAAACTTTGTAAATCATTCATGGTTTGTGGGTGCGTGCTAAAAACACACATAGACTCCAGAACTGTGATTAGGCAACTTGATAGCAGCAGAGTTTGTCCAGGTCCACAGCCTAAGGTTTGGGAAACCCTTGAGCCCCAGCCTGCTTGTGAGGAAACAGCTTGCCACCTCCACAGAGGAAGACCTCTGCTGCAAGGCCTGGTAGGCTTTGGTCTGGTCCTCTGTGACCATCCAGGCAGTGAATGGCAAAGCACTTCATTACAAAGTTTGTTCCATGGCAAAGCAGACTTGCATGGACTTTCATTACTAAGTTTGCATTTTTTTTTAATTCTGAAAAATTAGGAAAAAAAAATTAGATACTTTTAAAAACTTTGAGAACATTCGTTTAGCTGTTAATTGATTCACATTCAGCCAGCCAAAGGCATCCTGACGTGATAGGCAATAGTTTGTAATAAGTGAGCAAAACTGAAAATACAGGAACGAATCAAATTGTCATTTTGCCTTCAGTCTTTATAAGTGTTTCCTGTCTGAAGATGTTCTCATTTTTCTTTTCCTGCTATTGCAAAATTGAATTTTTCAGAAGAAGCTTTGATAATACTGTCATGTCCTCAGCGAGATGATTAGAAGTGAAACTCAAGCATAAGTGTTNCCTTATTTTTCTCCATACATCTGATTTAAGGCTTACCTAGTAACTGGAATAGTGAAAAAAATGGTCATTTCAAAAGAGAGTTGTATTGTCCCAACCAGCTCCTCTTATCAGGCAGGTTGCAAATATATTTTAAAACAGTAGTATCCCTTTACATAATAACAATATGTTATTGTCCCTGTGGTGCAAAGTGTAAATATTAGGTACTATACATACAGTTAAAGCATCGGACTAGCTCAGCCTCATAGTGTAAGCTGTCTCCAGTCACTAAGTGTGGTCAGGAAGCTACAGAAGCAGGCAGACGGAGATTATTCCAGACACATCACCCCACTGTGAGTCATGAAAAATAGACATCAGCATTCATTAACACCGCCAGCCTGCTTGGCCTGACATGGGCTGGGTTCAGTGGTCATTGGATTAGAATTTGGAAATTGAAGCTCACTTCTGTCTGTATCTTCCCCAGTTGCTGAAAAAGATTTATTCCATATCCATATATAATAAAGTTTTATAAAGTCAAGATGTGAGTAGAGCAGATGAACAGGAATGGTATTTAAGTGCCTCTCAGAATGCCACACAGAGGTGGCATTGGGGCAATTATTAAATAGTAGGTTTAGGCAAACAAATGAAAAGATACATCTTCATAGAACTCAAACTTTGTAAATCATTCATGGTTTGTGGGTGCGTGCTAAAAACACACATAGACTCCAGAACTGTGATTAGGCAACTTGATAGCAGCAGAGTTTGTCCAGGTCCACAGCCTAAGGTTTGGGAAACCCTTGAGCCCCAGCCTGCTTGTGAGGAAACAGCTTGCCACCTCCACAGAGGAAGACCTCTGCTGCAAGGCCTGGTAGGCTTTGGTCTGGTCCTCTGTGACCATCCAGGCAGTGAATGGCAAAGCACTTCATTGCAAAGTTTGTTCCATGGCAAAGCAGACTTGCGTGGACTTTCATTACTAAGTTTGCATTTTTTTTTAATTCTGAAAAATTAGGAAAAAAAAATTAGATACTTTTAAAAACTTTGAGAACATTCGTTTAGCTGTTAATTGATTCACATTCAGCCAGCCAAAGGCATCCTGACGTGATAGGCAATAGTTTGTAATAAGTGAGCAAAACTGAAAATACAGGAACGAATCAAATTGTCATTTTGCCTTCAGTCTTTATAAGTGTTTCCTGTCTGAAGATGTTCTCATTTTTCTTTTCCTGCTATTGCAAAATTGAATTTTTCAGAAGAAGCTTTGATAATACTGTCATGTCCTCAGCGAGATGATTAGAAGTGAAACTCAAGCATAAGTGTTTCAGTTGACAGCAACCGAGTGGGAGGGTTTGGAGTTTTTTCTTTTTGCCCACGAAGCAAAAATTGATCAAATACTTTCAGTTCCCCTCTCCCCTTTCCTCTGAAGCAAAGAGCTGTCACAACAACTAGGGACAGGCCAGTAGTTGCATGCGAGGCAGACGTCTAAAATAGTACTGAGAGTTTTCTCAGATGCCTGCATTTTCTGGTTGCTTACTGGAGATCAAATGGGTCAATCTGGAGTCAGGAAAAAGTCTTCCTGCAAATCAAATTGTCACGGATTCAGAATATATTTTGGCTTTTCTTTGCAGATGGGCCATGGTCTGCCCATTGCAATCATGTAGTCCTTACTATACGGTGCTTGTAGCTGCAGGGCCCTGTATCTGTATCAGCTAATAGCTGGAAAATCCCTCAGTGCTGGACAAGAGATAATAATTTATATAATCAAGAAACAATTAACATGCATCCTGTTTTTTACTTCAGTGGCCCAGGCTCAGTGGGATCTTTTGCATTTTCAATAATATCAAATAAAACCCTCTCACAAACTAAAAGGAGTATGAACAAGTAAGTTGAGTTATATACAAAGTAAACCGTGTCAATCATTATAGTAAACCCAGCATTTTAGCTTTGTTCCTGCCTGGGTTGCAGGAAACAAAAGGAAAGAGAATGCCAAGAATAGCAATCCGGATAATGAGGATACTACAGAGAACGGTGAGACTGTGTTAGGCTGAGAGGCCTCGATATCTGACCTCAGCGCTTTAAAGTTAGGTTTACAGATCTTCAACTGAAAGGTACAAACTAAGTGAGGTTGTTGGAGTAAGGAGCCAATAGCTGTAAGAGATAAGCACCAGGAGGACAAGGATGCAGACTATCCCATCACCCCAGCCCATCAAGCCCACTTGTTTTTTATCTAGTAGACTGAGTTTAGCCTGGAGAAGAGAAGACTGAGAGGGGATCTGATCAATGCTTATCAATATCTAAAGGGTGGGTGTCAAGAGGATGGGGCCAGGCACTTTTCAGTGGTGCCCAGCAACAGGACAAGGGGCAATGGGCACAAACTGGAGCACAGGCAGTTCCACCTGAACATGAGGAAGAACTTCTTTACTGTGAGGGTGACAGAGCGCTGGCACAGGCTGCCCAGGGAGGTTGTGGAGTCTCCTTCTCTGGAGAGATTCAAAACCCGCCTGGACGCATTCCTGTGCACCCTGCTCTGGGGGCACCTGCTTTAGCAGGGGGGTTGGACTGGATGATCTCCAGAGGGCCCTTCCAACGCCTGCCATTCTGTGATTCTGTGAGTGATGCAGTCCGGTGATAGGCAAAAAAACCCCGAAATTAGGTCATTATACTTTGAGGAGTAAAAAGCTCAGTGTTTCTTACATAGGAATTGCAACTTGATATTAAGAAAAAATGGTAACCATGCAGGCAGTCAGACACTGCAGCGGGCTGCCCAGAGAGGCCGTGGAGCCTCCTTCCCTGCAGATGTTCACCACTGGACTGGACACGGCCCTGAGCTGGCTGATGTAACTGAACTTGCTTTTGGCAGGGGGTTGGGCATGATAGCTGCTGGAGGTCCCTTCCAGCCAACAGGAGACTGTGATTTTTATGAATTCGCTTTGTGAAAGAATCCAATACCATTTCAGTTTTGCTAGAGATTAATATGATGATTTTAACAGACAGGTCCTTGGTTATCTATTTACCTGTGATCGTCTGAGCTCGGTGATGCTCTGGGCATACTGCAAAACTATTTATTTCATACAATTTTATAGGAAGGTTTGAGTAAATGATCTTGTTAAGTTGAAAAGAGTTTCTGTTGCATTGATATATTGATTGATTGATTGCGTTACTTTTTCATCTGTGTGCTCTCATATGGCTGGATGGATATCGTGACATGATTTTTCAGTTAAATCAAAATGCCTAGTCCTGCTCAGCAGTTATTCTTTAAATCTACATAAATAAATGTTCATAACAGGTCCCAAAATATATGAAAAGAGAAAGGTTCAGCTAGAAGAACTTTTTTTGCAGTTTGCAAACATATACGACATTTTTGGCTCACCCTGAACCCACTCTTTCACTTGTCAGATTTCTTGAGCAATTAGGAGACAGGCAGACATGCATCTCTGCTGGAAGGAGAAAAACAGCATTCTCACTACCAGCTGGTGTAACTCAGCTAAGAATGATTCCTGGCTGTGTGAGTGCACTGTTTGGGTCCCATACATAGCTTAAGCCACTCCTAGCCTAGGAAGGACCAATTCTCAACTCTCACGAGCTTCTCATGTACACTTGCGTTACCATTTTAAAGATAGTTAGGCATTTTAGACTCTTGGAGACTCAGAGTTTGGAAATGCCCTACAGTGCTTATCCTGTGCTGATTTTTAATGTGAAATCTCTATGAATTGTAGGAGGCCAAAATATTATGTACCTCTGCTCCGCATTGTTAATATAGGGAAACAACGCTACTGTGTCTCTTGATGGAGTCATCTTGACTGAGTACACTGAAGGCTGTAAAATGCTGGTGGTGGGAGTCAGAGGTACAGCAGAGGGATTTTCCCTTGGCAGTCGCACAGCCAAGAGTCATTCTTAGTTCAGATACACCCACCAACTAACTGCACCTCCTCATAGTGTGAATGGTGTTTCTCTCCTTCCAGCAGAGCTGCATTCCTGCCTGTCTCCTAGTTCTGGGAAATCACAATCCTGTTCATGGGGATGTTCCGTGCAGCTACTGGAGGCTAGTTCTTTGAATACTAAAGCTCCAGAAAACTGACTTTAACTGTGTGGTTCATGAAGGGATCTCCACGGCCTGTTCTCCAACATGGAAGCATACAGTCAGTGTTTGAAAGTAGGTACTTGTAATCATCTCTGATTAAACTGTGCACGTAGATCAATAGAATCGTGGAATGGTTTGGGTTGGAAGGGATCTTTAAAGGCCATCTAGCCCAGCTGCTCTGCTGTGGGCAGGGACACCTTCCACTAGATCAGGTTGCTCAAAGCCCCATCCAACCTGACGTTGATCACTTGAGTAAGAGCTTAGAGGATCAGCATCTGTGAAAGGAAACTGATCTGCCAAAGTAAAATTCATACAAAGTTATCTCTGTGCCTGTAACGTGTCTTAAAAATGCAAACTTGTTTCACACTAATTTCTGAGCAGGAGGATTTTGGCAAAGATTGCAAGCTACTGTAAGATAAAATGTTGGAAAGTAAAATCACCTTCATGTGTTGTTTCAAACAGACAAGCAGCAGCTTTAACGTGTTTAAGAAGCTCAAAGGGCAAGTTTTTCCCCTTATGGAAAATAAGTGATCACTTTGTGTATTTAACATTTTGCATAAGCATGATAGTTGTTCCAGAACCTTTGCAACTCAGCATTTAATAAAATAACTCATTATCAAAACAGAAATACTACGGTTGCCAAAGCAATGTATAAGCATACCATTGGCACACAGAAGCCAGACGTGTGAGCAGCAGCCGACTTCCTCACAAACATCCCAGGAGAGACAGGTCGTGCTGTGGGCACACGAAATGCTGCTCTTCCCCACCGCTGCGTGCAGCCACTGCTGGTGTGCTTAGCAGCGGTACATTGTAGGGACTTCAGAATATCTTGTTTAATGCACAGGAGAAATTATGTAGCCCTCTTTCCAATTGCAGTGATTATGAGATAAAAGACCCTGAAAAATAGAGGAAAATGAGTCACATCATTGGGCTTTGACTGGAGAGACTCACACAGAATAAAGCCCATTTTTGAAAAGTAAGTGTTACATCTTGCTTTAGGTCGCTGCAAGAGCTGTTCTGTTCTCAAAGCGGTGTGTGATATAAAACCACAAGCTGTTTGCTGTTCCCACCTCAGCAAGGCCTGGTGCTTGACAAAGTGCGTATAGGCTCTTTGCTTTTAAACATTACGAAACTTAAAGCATCCAAGGAAGTAGGTGAACATCCCGCTCCCCACTTCTCCCAGGTTTTGGGACTTTGTGCTGCTTTCATGTCGATGTCATATGGATGAGCATAGAACCCCATGGAGAGAGGAGATAAGTGTTGCTATAAATACATTAAACCCAGGAAATTCTCATCATCATTTGAACTCTTTGAGATGGGATTCTTCTTCATTTGCAATCTGACATGCTTCTGCTGTCAGGTCCTGGTCTGTTAGTACTGCTGCCTAACAACAAGAAAGGGCACTTCAGATTCCAGAAAGCACAGAACTTATTTAGATTAAGGAAGACAAGACTAATGGTGTGGTATAAAACTGAACACCCTCAAGCTAAAGTGCAGTGATTGATTTTTAGAAGTAGGTTTAATACTAACAGTGCATTATGTTGGAAAATATTCTGTGTTCCATTTATATCCTCGTTTACTACTGGGAGAAAACTATAAGAAATTAACAGGATTTTCTTTACACTGATGTTATGTATGAGTCAGCTCCTAATTCCCAACACAAGCCATACTGAAGTTAACTGTAAGGTTTCAGTAAAGACCAAAATCCAGCTATTAGTTAAAGGAGTAAATTAAATTAGAAAAAGAAACCCTAGATCTTGGTACGTTGAGGAAATTTTCATAAATGTTTATTCTTAATGGCATTATGACATTATTCTGCCAAGTTTAATGAGCCCTGGCATTTGTGGCTGATGAGATTTCTGTGGTAGCTCTGAGGGATGTTGGGGCTATAAGGTAGCCTGGAGTTTTAAATGATGCTGTTACGTTTACCATTTTTTGAAATTCTGTCATGAATATATGGTTTTCTTCAGGACAGACTTACTCGTTCATCCTCATTCTCCTAAATGGAGTATTTAAAAATTTTATTCTATATATTAAAAGGTGATAAATTGTTCCTGTCTTAATCAGCCTGCTGAATGAAGGCATCATAAAGTGAGTAGATTAACTGGTATTTGTAATTTTTAATCATTTTGTACCATTCCTCCCACAGCCGTCACAGGCTGATACAGTGATGTGGTACAATATGTATCAATTACACTCAAGAACTCTGATGCTCCCACTTAAAATACCTTTTCCTATTTAAAAAAAAAAGTATGGTTTATTGTCTTATCCAGTATTCTGCTAAAATGTAGGACTTCACAGTATTTAGTTACAGCAAAGAAACTGGAAGCCCTGTGCAAAGCCAAGTATCCCACAGATTCTTCATCTATATCAGGAAAGTGAACATTGCTGCCATAATAGTTGTGTTATTTTGCAGTCTGGAAAGCTATTTTTGGAGGATTTGTGGGTACTGCTTTGTTCACATGTCTGGAATAATAAAAAATTCTAGAGGTAGCCAAGGGTTACTAAGAGACCTTCCTGCAGGATGCGATGAAGGGAAGTTCCTTTTACTGATGTTCTGCAGCAGTATATTTGCATGACTATGTCTGGGTGGTCCTTTCCCCTGAAGAACTCCTTCAATTCTCTGTGTTACTGGCCACACACCACTGAAAAACAAATTTAAAACCAAAGCAAAATCAATATATAATATCGTACTAGAGAAAAATGGGATAAATACAGATATTTATTTATGTTCCAGAACTCTTCAATAGGATGGAATATTTTAGGTGAAAATGCTGATCCTTGGGTGCTGCCCATACTATCAACCTACCACAGTCATGTTGGGCTAGTTGTCTTAATCCCAAATCTTGCAAGTAGTTTAATCCCAAATTTTTATCAAAATATACCAAGCAGGCACCTGAATTTGAACAATTAAATTTTCCGTAGACTTTGCCTCTGTCTTTACCTTCAATTGAGATGTAAAACAATACTGAAATATCCATAAATATCCATATTTATACTGAAATATCCATATTTTAAATATGTTCGTTTGGTAGTGCTTGGGTATGAGCTTAAGCGTAAGAATGGTTTTTCAACACAACTTGAACATCCAGAAGTACTTGTCCACAGTAAAAAATGTACTGGCAAGTCCGGAGAAGAATTTTGTTGAGATACGTGCTGATTCCCAGACCATATCCAGGAATTGTCTAGGAAAGTTCTGTTTTACCCATGCCAAAAGGATGCTAGTGGCAGTCCTCACCGTTTGATGGTGTAGACCATCAGGAGTAACAATGCCATTCCCTGGCACAGTGTGATTTACTAGGGATCTAGCAGAGTCACACTGAGTGGAATTAACTACAGAGGCTAAATCAGACAGGCTTTTTTTTTTTTTTCTCAGCCCCATATAGGTTCTACTTAGTTTCAGCCGCCAAGGCCATGGCACCGATGGCCACTGGTGGACGATTAGATAATGAAGGTGAGTTACATTTGGCCCTGTTACAATCAATCATGCCTTAGCTTCAGCGGAGCAAGAGCTTCACTCCCAACACTCACCAAAGAGGAGGCTGCTACTTGTGGCANTAGTTTCAGCCGCCAAAGCCATGGCACCGATGGCCGCTGGTGGACGATTAGATAATGAAGGTGAGTTACATTTGGCCCTGTTACAATCAATCATGCCTTAGCTTCAGCGGAGCAAGAGCTTCACTCCCAACACTCACCAAAGAGGAGGCTGCTACTTGTGGCATGAAAAGTACTCAGCAGTCCCACAATTCTTCAGTCCGTTTGGGTTTGCTCTCTTGCTTCAAAAAAACCAAACAAGTGGTAGTGGCACTATTTCTGTCTTAAAATCTGAAGACCTGAAAAGGTGATTTTGAAGTGGATTATGCTGGTGATTACCAGAACACATTTGTTTCTCACACATCTACACATTTCTTACATTAAGGTTTATTTTTCTAGTTAGCAAGAGATCTGAGTACAGTGTTTTAGCAAACACTTTTACAGGAAAATGTTATATGAGTATTTCCCTTTGCCCTAGATTGTGGACACAGTTAGAATAAACAGACTGCAATGGAAAAACGGTTTTACAAAAGAATTTATGCAGTGGTCATTTCTCCAGCTTCATACTGTAATTCTTTTAATTTTCTCCATTGCATTATAATAAAGTTTTTATCTGAATTTTATGTATGTTTTAAAAAACTACCTAAATGCTGTAACCAATGCTCAGCAATAAATACAACATAGTTTTTATTCATATTTTAAGTTAATTTCCTTTGGAAATATCTGCGGTGAAGCAAAGCTTGCTAGGTGAGCTGCCAGACTTACCACTGGGAGTTAGGGCTATTTGATGCAAAAGAAAAAAAAAATACCCACAAAGTTGTCTAAACATAGATTTTTTTTTTCCTAAATTAAGCATTCACATTTGAAAATTTTCATTTACAAAAAGACTTGCTGTTTGGGTGTGATAAAAGGAGCGTTTTGTCATTTTCTACAGATTTGTGGCACCTGTAAGTGCAAACAAAGATCCTGGGATGCAAATCAGTGTCATGCTTCCCAATCTTTAAAATTGTTAAAATCTGGAAGAACACATACTTTATTCTTATTTTTGTGTCGAAAATGTCTCCTGTTGCAGCTAATGAAAACCTTTTAGAGAATATCTAGGTCACAAGTAACTCTCAGCGTTAAACCCATCAGAACAGGCATTTCTTGTTTCATTTCAAATTGTTTTAAGCTGATGCACTTGCTCAAGGAGGAACGATACCGGCTTTGTAGATCCCTGGAGAATTTTACCTTGATGTTTTATTTTTTGTCTAGGATAGAATGGATTATCAAAGGTGCATTTAGTGACACTTCGATTGGTGTCCCGTAGGTATCTGAGCTATTTGGTTTGCTTGGGTTTGATTACATCTCCTGTTATAGCCTTTTCATTGCTTTGTCAATATAAGCCAAGTACAATCACTTAGCAAACACTGCTAAAAATATGACTCCTTGAAAATATGACAGAAAAGGTGAATTTAGATTGACAACACTTTTTTTGATGCTGCAAACAAACTCTTTCATACTTGATGAACTGTTCCGATTTTCAGAATGAATTCACATCCTGTAGAGGAATGAAAAATGAAATTTCGTTTAAATAAAATGTATTCATCAAAGTCTGACAAAACACGCCTTTCTGAACGCATAGCTCCAAAAGCAAGTTCAGTTCTTTAAAAATCTCAGACGTGAAATTCAGTTCAAATATGTATGTTTCTGGAAAAGGTAACAATTAATCCAAAGACAGAATATGTAAAAAGATGGTATTGCTGCAAAATTATTTTTTTAATCTCAAAAAATGTTTTTCAAGTTTCCTATCCACTTTAAGACAATGAGGGCTTTACACTCCACCTCTCCACAGAAAGAGCTGTTGTCGTGTTTCAGGGTAGGAGGCAGCGCAGTATCAAGCCCTTAATGTGTTACACTCTTCCACTTGAAGAAAAGGTTGAAGTGCAAGTCATTTTAAAGAAAGTCTACGGGAGAAATTTATGAGCTTTTTCTATGGGAGAGCGCTTATTCTCCGTGCGGCTTTTGTCAAACATTTTTAACAAATTGTAATAACTTTTGTCATATCTCATTTTCTTGCATAAACAAGTCACATTGAAACTATAAATGATGGAAAATTTAATCCACATGGCTTGCACTATCAAAACTGTTAAACTGTATTCTTTTCCATCATGTCAGCAGTGCATTATCTGTTTTATAGAAATGTTGAAAAGATTACTTTTTAAGGGAGATACCACAGGACCTGCGTAAATGTCCTCCTCACGCCTGCACTAGCCGACGTTTTCACTTTCAGTTCTTCCTGAAGCTAGGAAAATGCTACGGTGTTTGTCTTTCCGTATCCTATCAGAGAGGGTACTTCCACTCACCTCCAAGAACTGCCTGCTCAGAGACACCAGGAAGCGCACTGAGGCTGACAGGAGCTGTCAGGTTTTGTCACGGTTTGTCTTTGCTGCCTTCGTATCTTGGGCATGCACGTCTGCTCTGGGATGCGACGTGGTACGCCAGCTCTCAGTCCAACAATATGCATGATTTCTCTTCTGTGGCGACTTAGTGCCTTGCAAATCGTGTGTATATAAAACGGTAACTCCAAGTCCAGGAGATGCTGTATTTCTTTGTCCCCATCAGCTCTATGTTACACTGAAGCCGTGAAGTCTCCCTTTCTCACACACCAAGAGGCGTGAGAGAGCCGACAGCATCTAGCCAAGGCAGGGACCTCATGCAGGGCAACCTGCTTATCAAATATCTGTCTCTGTGCTATTTGTAAGAACTGTTCACCAAAACTAGTAGTCCCAATGAAAGTATAACCGTGCCATGAATGACTGCCTCTTTCCTTCCTTTCTTTATAGGGTTTTTACTGGATATCATATCCACTTACCTAAACCTGTAATGGATCTACTGGCGCTATACACCCACTATAATCTTCACCACATTCATTTATCTAATGCCTCACACAGATTTTATGCATTCAAGAGTTAAAAAATCATTTAAAGGTGGTACTTGGGTACTCAACTCAGCAAGATCTTGATCACTGTTAAGAAAACATGGGCACTGCTCCTGGCCGTGGGAAGGAATTACTTGTGGGGGGCTCTAATAGTCAAACCTTGTGAATGCAAACAACTTTCTGTAAATTTGCAAGCAACTGTATTAGTTCTGACTTTGTACCAGCTTTTTAGCAAAAGCTTTCAAACTTCTTCTACCTTCCATATAAAATCCAGGGTAATGGCACTGCCAATGGTTTGCAAACAGTTTTGGTCGTAATCCTGAATGTCCTTGCATTTATAGGGATTAAATCAGACCTCAAAGAATAATGAAACATAACTCTGGTGGTCTAATTGCTTAATTATGTCACTTTAACAGTGATATGTTTTTATTATTTACAGGAGAGGTCATAAAACTGTTTGCAGATGTGTAACTTTTGATTATTTTAATTCTAGCAGTAAATTATGTTGCAAAATAGCTTTTACAGATCTTCTCTGAGTGTATTTTTTATGCTTACAATATTCCCTGCGTAATGTTTTAACAATTGCTTTAAGCTGAGCATCCTTTTCCATATGAGCAGCGCTTAAATCACAAAATATAGTAAATTCTGTTGAAAAATAAATAAATGGAGAATTTGTAGTTCCTAATTAACCAGCAAGGAAAGTTTATGAGAGGTGGATTGAATAAATATCAAAGCTTCTGAGTTATATTATCTTTCATAAATTGGCTTTTCTCCAATTAGTGTATGCTTTTAGAAGCAGAGGAAGAAGATGAAAGGATCTGCATCAAAACTGATTACTGCTGAAACAAAATGGAAGTTGCTGCTTTTCATAAAATACTAGACTATTGCAGTGCTGGAATAATTTTACGGGAATTTGCTGCCTAAGGCATATGTTTTACTGTCTGATATGGAATGCATGAGGAAAGACCATCTGTTTTTTTCAACCTGAACAAATATATGATCCAGATTTAAGCACTAGAGGCCAAGCATAATTGCTCTGTGTTTTGCTTTGCACTACGGCCTACCTACAGCAGCATCCTCTTACATCGCGTGTCGCAGAACACAATTCGAATGCTGGCATTCAAAAATACTTCTTTCTCTATTGAGGGTTATAAAATGACTATCCAGGGCTTAATGTGATCCTCTACACTTCATCTGTCACTGGAGAAATAGTTCAGGATAGGAAAAAAACAACTTCTGATACACTTTGACCACCGTGGCATCTGAACCTTAGGGATTTATTTTTGCTAGACAGATCCGTGTTTAACATCAAGCCAGGTGAAAGGCATTCCTGTATTCCCCATGCCTTGAGTTCTTGCTGGGGGAAAAGAGAGGTGCTTTCACGGAATGACCTGAGTAAACAGATTAAATTAAAAAAGGTAAAAAGTTAATCCTGACCATTGATTTACTCTGAATGAAAGCACGTCAGTGGTAAATAAACTACAGAAAACATTCCAGAACACTTAATCCTTTTACTTCTGTTGCTAATGTTGTGTTTTACAGCACCTAAAAGTACGCTTTTAGTTTTGCAAGGCTAACAGGGCTGGGTTTTTACCCTCCTCCAAAGTGCTTACGATCTAATTTTAGACATAACGTACTGAATGGCAGTAAAAAAAGTGTTCAATGTTGGAGGGAGAAATGAGGGATAGAAGGGCAAGATTTGAATATGTGGGTGGATAAATGCAAACATTTTTCTTTTGTTCTTTAACAATAATAATTAATAACAATGCTCCATTCCTTGTAGTGTTTCTGGAAAAACTGAGAACAAAAGGTTATAGAGGTTTGGAAAAATATCTTTCCAAGACTATTGTGATGTATGGCCATGAGGATTGTCTCTGCTTTTCATGGATAATCTGCAGAACTATGTCTACCAGGTGTTAATCTAAACTGCACCTGGCTTTCCTGAATATTTACCTTTATTTTGATTAATACACTGCTTAACTGTACCGGTTCCCTCTCCTGACTCATTTTTCCCATCTATCGAGAATTAACACTTTGCCCACAGTGATCTTCTAAATCACAGTCCTGAGGAACTGTGGCAAGGCAAGTCATGAGGGAGGGGAGAATGGTTTTGTAGCTGCAGGGCTGGGCTAGGACTTAAAAGGTTCAGGTTTATTCCACATATAAAGACTTTCTGGGTAGCCTTAGGCAAGTCCCTTACCTTTTCTGTGCCGAGCTCTCCAGCTGTGATATGGGAACAGCAAACTTCCTTTTCTTCCTGCTGTGTCTGTTCTCTGTAATTGTGCTGTAAGAGATCTCTTCCAAGTGAAAACTTGCATTGTGTGTTTGGACAAGACCCAGTACAACTGGGCCTCCAGTTTAGTTGGTATTACTGGAATACAATTAAACAAGATCAATTTTTAATACCTAAACACAAAAGAAGCAAGAGAATATCACTTTAACTGATTCAGGACTAAAGAAATCCAGCAAAAGGAAACTACCGTAAGTTCTTACTCATTTCTTCATTTTATTTTGCCCTCTGTGCAAGCCTTAACGAGGAGAAACCACATTTATGTCTACGCTAGTAGGATGTAATTATAGGGGGGTTGCATCTGAAGACTGTAGCAGCTGAAACTACCAGTAATGTTCTCAGAGATTTTCCTTTTTAAAAAAAAAAAAATGAGGGAAAAGGGAGCAAAATTGCTCACAAGGTGGATTTTTGTCACTTGAATGAGTTTTTTATGAAACCTTTAATCATACACATGCTGATTTTTATCTTTCTTAAGTCTGCAAGACGGGCTTGCCAATGGTATGTACCAGAGACACCCTTTGCCCTCCGAGATACTTTTTTGTTTACAGTTCTTGATAGAGCTGATATGCAAGCTCCTACCAGGTTTGATTTTCAGAGTAGAACTTCGCCCCAGCAGTTAAGCTTATCGCATTGTACAGCAGATTTTCTAATAGGAATTTTGAAGAAATGGACTTACATTTTTGTCTAATGTACTGGATATATTACAGCACTATGGAAAGTCTATATGTTATAAGGGAAAGAGCAATTTTAGCTCCGGAAGTGCATGTGGGGGCAGATGCACTAATATATTAAAGTTTGTATCCGGTAGTTAGAAGCATAGGGGATTTAGGTTGGAAAAGGCCTTTTCAGATCATCTAGTCCAGCCTCCTGCTCAAAGCAAAGCTCACTTCAAAGTCAGACCAGGGCCTTTTCCAGCCACGTTCTGAATATCTCCAGGGACAGAGATTTCACAGCCTCGCTGGGCAACCTGTTCCATGCTGAACCACCTTCACCGTGACTTTTTTTTCCTTATAGTTAATCGTAATTTTCTTTCCTACAAATTATGTTCTCTCTGCCTTCTTTATAACCAGAATTAGGTAGCTGAGGACAGCAGTCAGAAGTCTCAGCCTCCCTTTGTCCAGGCGGGACAAACTCAGCTCTGTTCAACCCCTCCTGTATGTCATGAGCTGCAACCCCTGACCACTTTGGTGGCCCTCCACTGGTCTTGCTTCAGTCTTTCCATCTGTTTTTCGTGCTGGGAAGTCCCAAACTGAGCACAGCACTCCAGATGGGATCTTTCAGATGCCAAACAGGGGGAACTAATCACTTCCCTCAACATGCTGGATATGTTCTTGCAAGTACAGGTCAGTGTGCGGTTGGGTTTCATTGCCACTAAAGCACACTGCTGAGGGATGTTCAACTCGGCCACCAGAAACACCCACACACACCCCCTCCAGTACTTTTCTTAAAAGACACTCCTTTGTGTGTCTTCAGAATTATTGTGTTGGTTAATGGAAATACCATATTGAAGAGCGTATGCACCCTCTACATGCATCAGTACTTTCTATGCTTTTTCCCTTTGTCCCTGGAAGAGATCTGAGTCCCTTTTGTATCAGGACGGAGCCATTTGTACTTTCTTGCAGATATGTATCTGCATTAGTTACAGTACCCATTCATGTTGGGTTAGAGCATCTGCTAACCAGAGTCCCAGCAATTCAGGCAAAAGCCGAAGGCCTGCCCTTTGTTGGTTGACTCTTTACCCAGCATGCCTGGTATGTGTTTTAAGAAGGAAATTAGGAAAACACTGATAGAATCGATTATTGCTACTTGCAAAATCCAGCGCGAGAATTAAAAATGTAGAACACGCACCACCTTGCACTCATTCAGTGTGATGCCTGGCTGCTGCTTAGTCAGTTCATGGTACTGTGGGTGAAATGAACTTCTCTTCTGATGTGGTTCTTAGATGGTTTCACCAGCACACTGATATTATTTTTGGTGAAGCGGTACAATAGGAAAGGATATTCCTTATCATCCATGGTATAGGCCTCAGAGCAATACCAGCTCTGCGGGCTCATGTCTACAAACACCACATGTGCTGTGTGCTGTATGCCGTAAGAACCAGAGATGGGATATGCAAGAATTTCCACAGTGATTCCGAGTGTTTGCATCTTCCTCGCAAAGAGATTTAGCAGCATGCTGGTGCTTTGCTTTGCCTGCATGTCTTCATCAGTACCGTGAAACATGCAAGCTCGTGCAAGCTCAAAATTGCGTTCGTGATTGCCTGATTGTAATTGCACAACTTGTGTAAGACTTTCTTAATTCCCTTCTTTGTTTTAACTGTCTCAATGGATTGCATGATATTAAGTTTGTTCCCAGAACAGACCCTGTTCATTTAAGGCAGTGACGCCGTAATTCAACGACCTCTCAGCTTCTGGTCGTTTGTACATGAAGTCTGTTCCTCAGAAGGAAGCTGTTTCAGATGGGCAGTTAGGTGCAATATGTATCTTAGCTTTTCAGTAATCTTAAACAGCAGATATTTGTGGTCAGTTATAGGAGAAATGATTTTTCAGACTGAGGAGAGGACTCTCCCATTGGTGATCTTTCTTTAAAGCCACAAAGGGTATCCGACTGCATAAAGGTACAGGATTGTGATACTAAAAGTAGTGTCTGTGTATACTGGGTCATTTCTCCAAGAAAATCTTCTTTCTTGTGTTTGTTTCCGTTAATTCTACCAGTGCTGCTCAGAAGCATGTGGATTTCATAATGGGCTGTTCTAATGTCTTTAATGAACTAAGTAGGGGTTGAATTCTCTTCTGTATATGAGGACTGTTCATTGATAGTCTTCTATTAATGTTGGTGAAGTAGGATCTATATAGATACTGGGTCGGGGCTGTGACAATATTAACAATTATTAATATTCTTTCTTTTTCAGTTTTCTCCTTGTGTTTGGTTGCTTGATTTTGTCCGTGTTTTCTACTATTCCTGAACACACAAAACTTGCTTCTGGTTGTCTCTTCATTTTGGTAAGTGAAACTTCTAAATAAAAGACAATTTTATTTTTATATACACTCTAATCCTCTCCCTCACCATGGAGAAAGTAGTATAATTCCTGAATGCCTTAAGAAGCCAGGGTTTTCATCAGAATGATGAAAAAAATAATAAAACAGAGTATTCTACCATCTTTTTCTTTAAAAATAGGTCAGATGATAGTGTATGAAAGTGTTAATAAACTACTGTATTACATCCCCTTCTTTGCTTGAGAATTACTGCAGTTTATAACTGATAGTTTTTCAACTGCAGTTTGGCAGTGACTGAGCACGAAAGACCTTTGATACTGCTGCTGCCATTTATAAAGTCAGTATGTAGTAAGAGGCACTTATACTTAAAATAGGAAATAATTTTGGTATCTTAGATACCAATTTGTGCTAGCTATTGGTAGATACTGACATTTTAGTGGCAGTTGCTGCAGTAGGATGCGGTAGTTTCATTATTTCTTCATAATACATGCTTTCGTATTATGTTTATCTCTCCTTTTTCCCTTCTGAGGTAGATATAAATGGCTTTAATCCCTAAAAGTGCTTAACATTTTTCATGCATTGTATGGACGCCACTTTATTCATCTGCTTCTTGATGGGCCATTTAGTTCTGCAAGTGATGGCCTGAGGATAGACGGTAGTGATCATTAAAATGTCACTGTATACCAGAGTTACCATGGTTATTTCAATTCCATGTACATAGCAGACTGTGGCTCGTTAGGTAATGCCGAGGGTAAAGTAACTGTTGACAAATGCCAACATCTTAATTGTCATCACTGTATATATCCGAAAGCCCTGGTCTTCAGAACAGCTCCCTACCTAATTACAGCATAAGCAGGCCAATAAGCATAATTACGGTGTATGGTATGTCTCTGCAGCACAATGTGCCAGTGCCTTAAGATGCCTGAACTAAATGTCCAGAGCTGGCTAGGTGCAGATGTGTGGTGTTCTGCTCCATCTGATGGTTTCTTAGCAGGGCTAATTAGGGAGAGCTGTGCTAAATGTGGTGTTAAACCAGGTAGAAGTCATCAGATTTAATCCTACACTCATACCTAGTCCCATTATTTATTCATCTGAACAACACTTTGCAAATGGAAGTTTGAATGTTCTGCAACTAGTTATATTATTGCAATTACTACACTAACTGCTAAGATTTTCTGATATAGAAAACAGGAAAATTTGATTAGTCTGAAAATACCCTATTTCTAATAGCAGGTGCTTTTGTGACAAGTAATCTGTTTCCCCGTACACTTATGCAAATTGGTTGTAGAAATGCCATTTGTTCTGACATAAAATATGCATTTCCCATGGGCCAAGTATTTCTTGATTGTGTCGGTACGCTTACTGCCGCTGATTCCTCAGCTCGCTGATAAACATTCCCTGTGGACATGACTCTCCCAGGAGCTTGAGTGTGGAGGAGATCTGCGAAGTTCTGTGTTTGTTCCCAGCACCAGGCAGAAATGCGGGGAGCTCCGCTAGCGGATACATCAGTCCTTGTAGAGGTGTCCGTGAGTGGAGTTGCACTGCTCGGGGTCTGTGGCAGGAAACTGCGACACTTTCTGCTTGCTATGGCTTCAAAGATGGACTTTGTGCATCTTAACAGTTCTGCCTGTACATCCCGTGGCGTCCTGTGAACACAGAAATGGCCTTAAGGAGGAAGAGGATGGATGGTTAATTCTTGAAGCATCAATACTAGCCTCGTCCAACATTTCTATGCTATAGCCTAGGGTGTTCATTTCTATGCTATAGCCTAGGGTGTTCATTTCTATGCTATAGCCTAGGGTGTTCAACAAACCCCTGGAAGGAATAAATCTCGTGATGACAAATTTTACGGCTCCTGCTGTGGGTCGCTAATGGAGAAAAACATAAACACAGCAAAGTATGAAGTTCCAGAAGCAGGCTAAAGCTGACTGGTTTATTCCAGTTTGCTGATGCATTATTTGCTCCTTCTCTGCATGCTGAATCATTAACTGATATTAGCATTGTTATCAAAGTGGGCTTTTGCAACCACAAACCCAGAGAAAAATACATTTCTAGATTAACTCAGGAGCAGTTGTTTTGGCTGTGCCAACACATAACGGCAGTCGCTAGAGTTTACACAATCTTTTTCTTGCAGCGACTCACACAGCTCTTACAAATGTGTCATTTAGTAGAGACAGTTGTATTAACTACCAGAGATCTGGTTTAATACTGTTTTGCTTCGTGCTTGAGAAAGAAGATGTATGTTTATTTTCTAATGAAGTACTATACAAATACAACAATCCGTACAGCTGCCTGCTGGCTTTCTGTGAACTGTTTGCTTCACAGATTTATTCCAGATGGTTCCCCAGTACAGTCTGTGTCACTGGCTAAAAAGCTAATGTAATGTTCCTTCAACTTAATACCTGCGCTGCTGCCTGCGCTGGCACCTGTGGCTTTTGACATATCGCAGCTATTCGCAATTGCACACGGAGGTTTGATGGAGGAAGGGTAGATGAGGCGAGCAAACCTCTTTCTCAGAAAGGCCAGAGGAGCAGAGACTGTTACTGTTCTGCAATCAGTCAATTCTATTTATCTTCCTCAGTCTCGACTTACGAGGAGCAGAAAACATGTCTCCTAATCACTGCATCCTAAATACTCTCTCAGAAACATACAACAGTGTGCGATATCTCAAAGTAAATCATTGTTTAGGACAGCAGTATTAGCTGAGGGCTTCAGAGCATCAGCAGAGGTCGATGGGCTCATCCGGACTGCAGAAGCGCCTGAGCTCTGCTCATAGAGCCCGCAGAAACCTGCCCTGCTGCGTTGTGCCGTACCCAGCCAGGTCTTCAGTTCTGGCTTCCACACAAGTACTACTGTAGTCCTAGGCATCTCCTGCTTGTCAGGGGGCCTGTCAAGGGAAACACATTTAATATTTTAATTTTATGCTTTAAATGAAAGTCCTGCAGATAAGTTAAGTGCACGTTACATACAGCAATGTTGGACTGTTACAGCAGTAATTAGTTTTGTTAGATTTTTGTCCAGAAATAATAAGCCTAATCAGGGGGAGAGCATCAGATAAAACTCCTTATACCTACATTTGTAATTATGCTTTAGCCTTGTCTGTGCACCCAACTTCTGGCACTGAAGCTGTAGCAGTGATAAAGCCCAGACAGACAGTAGAATAAAATCCACTTCGACATCAAAAAAGCCACAAGCAGCTTAAGAATCCAACTAACACAGCAAGAAAATAATTTTTGGTATATTACTGATCTTCTACAAGTACGTTTACTGGCACTTTATCAAATAATAAACACAAGAGAAGTAAAACTTCGGCTGGGAAGGCAAAATCAAATATTTGGGGGAATATAGCCAAGAAAGAATATATCTGGAACTGGAGGTCATTCACTCTCATGACCAAACTCTCTATATTTTAAGATAATTTTCAACTAAAGCTATGTGAATAACTGGTTCACTTCTGTTTGTTTGCCGTCAATTCAAGAAAATAAGTAAAATATTTTGACTTGGCCCACAAAGATTTGGCAAATCAAAAAGTCAAAAAAAGTCTTGGATCAGATTAAATGTTTCATTTGACCTGGCATGAAATATTACTTGTGTATTTGAGCATTTTAGAACTTTTGGCTTAAAAGTAAAATCGAGGCTCTAGGAAAGAAGTGTCATTTTTATTTGAAGTGACAAAGCATTCCATTTTTTTCATAATTTTCATTTTTAGTCAAGACGGAAAGATTGCAAAACTCACGTGAATTTCTGCAGGACTGGATTTGTCACATTTGTTTTGTTTTTTTCTCTGAAAATGGCTAGGGTAGAAAGCTGTACCCAGTTCTGTAGGATAAAGGCTTCTGAAATGTACTCAAAGAACACATTCTTCAGGCAGAAATAGCTCCTGAAGACATAAAAGCAGACAGTGTACAGTAGATGAGGCTAGCTTCTACATGTGCTGTGGTCACTTACATGGATCCAAAACAAGCGTCTAGTAAGTGCTTCTAGCAATTAAGATCTTCCTAAGATTTTTCTCTTCTAACATTTTCCCGTAAAAGAAACATAGAAAGGGGATGAACATTTATTAAAAAACATAGGGTATAGCTGCCCGACAGCCGGCAAGCACGTATTTAATTTGTCTCTTCTCTAGGAGAGTGAATCCATCCACAGAGATGTAATCATACAAATCCGCTCCAAAATTTTAAAGCTGGGCAGGGTGGATTTTAAAAAAAGGAGATGGATAGTGCTTAAATCAAAAAGTAACATTTTTCAGTTTAGATTTATTGTCCCAGAACTTGAATGCTTTTGCAACACTTGGATAAAAGACTACCAGACATGAGCAGAGGGCTGGATGGATGGCTCTGTAGGACCAGTTAACAGTGCATAGAAGTAAAAACGGAATGATCTTGAGAGATTCTAAATACATTTCTAAGAAAGAAGGTAGGGTATAGACCGCATGTTAGCTGCAGTTATGTTGAGTCTTCTGAGAAAAACCGATTAACTGATCCCTGAGCTAAAACATAGATGATTGTCAAGTTTACTAGAGCTTGTCAAAACTCAGAATCAGTGTTTCTCAGGAAATACACATTTTCAGTGTTTTCTTTCATCCCAAATTAGAGGAAGTCTTCGAAATTTCAAAATTTCTACATAGAAATCTCTGAAAAATTACATCTGTTAGACATACAAAACTGGTATTATCAAAGACAGAATAAGAGAGGGAGATGCAATGTTGATAAGGTCAAAGCCTTCATGTTTTCAGTCTTCTTTGGATTCGTATAAACTAATATTATAATAAGGTGATAACATGAGCATAAAACAATTCAACTATGTCATAATAAACTACCTGTTAGCTTTGAAAGAAAATATTCTTACCTTATGAAAAGAAATAATTTCATGTCTTTGCTGATTAAATTGATACTCTCCCATTATGCATACTGATTTCAGGAAATAAGAGCTGACTGTTGTTATGAAAGTTTGGACCAGATCTCATTACAACTTCTTGAGATTCTTTTTGTGCAAGTACAGCAGACTTCCCATTGGAAATGTAAGTGCTGGTTGCACTTTTCTGAAACTAAAAATTATTAGGAACAAGTCTGACAGAAGGCAAAAATGTAACTGAAAAGGTAAAGTTTTTTAAAAACTTAACAGTAGATGTCCCCAAAGCTGTAATTGTTCTGTCAGAAGGCAGTGTTGGCACTTCCAACCAACCAACCAAGCTGTAAAGTAAATAAGCACACGCTGTAGCTATGGAGAGAGATGGAAGTAACAATAAAAATTATTTCATGCACATGGAAGAGGAGAAGACTATCCGGAGTAGTCAACATGGATTCACCAAGGGTAAATCCTGCTTGACCAATCTGATAGCCTTCTATGATGGCATGACTGGCTCGGTGGACGAGGGGAGAGCAGTGGACGTTGTCTACCTTGACTTCAGTAAGGCTTTTGACACTGTCTCCCACAACATCCTCATAGGAAAGCTCAGGAAGAGTGGCTTAGATGAGCGCACAGTGAGGTGGGTCAAAAACTGGCTGAATGGCAGAGCGCAGAGGGTAGTGATCGGTGGTGC
>VZSC01013949.1:205521-219483 GCA_013398225.1 Steatornis caripensis
AGGTTGTGGAGTCTCCTTCTCTGGAGATATTCAAAACCCGCCTGGATGCATTCCTGTGCAACCTGCTCTAGGCTAACCTGCTTTAGCAGGGGGGTTGGACTAGATGATCTCTAGAGGTCCCTTCCAACCCCTACCATTCTATGATTCTATGATTCTATGATTCTATGATTCATAACAAAGGGACATGGCACCACACATAAAACTGTAAAGGTATTGATGAAAAATCTATTGTCAACAGTGCTGAGGATGATAAATACACTTCAAACACATCAGAGAATAACGACCTCTTGACACCGGCAGAAGCCTGTTACTGGTATGTTTCTGGGTTTGATTACATTGTCAGTAACGTTTTGTCTGTTCTTTTATGTCTCTGTATTAAGGAGAAATAACCTTTGTAAAGAGAGGAATGAAAAATCACACATTGAATGGAATCATTTTTCTCTTGTAATGAAAAAATGCAACATATTACAGTTCTACTGGGAAAGCTTACATAGGTTTAATGACTAAAGGTGACTAAAACAGCATTATTATATGTGATCTGCAATCAGGGCAAAGAAAAATCTCATAACTGAATCACTTAAAGAAGGTAGAATAACTATGAATGGTTACCTCAAGTGCTGCAGCATTCAATAGCAAATGCAGTAGAAGGCAAGAGAGAGTTTCAGTGTTGCTGCCAAAGCATTTCCCAGGCAGGCAGAGCTACTAACCAGGTACACTCCAACAAGAAATCTTCATTTACTGTGCAACGTAAGTAAAGTAGGATCACTGGCGTTGCCACAAGTCCATGGCTGCTGGATTAAATAAAATTATTTTCCATTGCCTCTGAATGATCAGGGCATGTATAGATAAATTGGCGAAAGATGGATGGAAATAGCAAACCCACAAGCAGTGGTAATTGTAAAACAACTCATCACCTGCTACAATTGTAACATTAAAAAGCCTAACCTGTAGTAAGAGAGTCAGTGTTGATTTATTTAAATAGGTACATGGTAGTCTTTTATATTCTTGTTATCTGTTGTTACATAAGAGCTGTCGCTTAGCTTATCTTGTCCATGACATTATATGGCCATATGCAGGACAGAAGAAGAGGAGAGAGTAGTATTGTGAACAATCAGTTTTTTATTCCCTTTGTTTCCCAACACACGGAGGACCAGCATTCAAAGGTGGAGAACGTATTCTTAAGAGGGAAAAGACTGTCCATGTTATTTGGAAAAGAGCCTTTTAGCCAGCTATTCAAGGGGCCACTTTCTCTAGGAGAACACAGAATCTCTACGAGGATTTTGAGATGAGGAGTGGAAAATGGGGAGGATTAGACGTTAGTGGTGGGGTGTCAGGATTCAGATTAATAGGCATATAATTCTTTGAGGAGGGAAAAGCAGGACTCCTTTTAGGCTAATCAACACATTGTGCTACAGGACCAAATCAACTGTCCTTGACCTCCATTAAGGACAAATAAGCAACTCTCCTTGCACAACAACTACTCTTCCATGACATGCCTTCTTGTTTTATCAGTTTAAGTGATAACAAGGTAGCATGGGAAACCACTTCCAAGTCGTAAGTGTAACATTTTCCATAGATGTAGATCTGTAATATTTTATGCTAGACTCTGCAGTATTGAATTTTATTGGCTTCACGCCAGGGTTTGATAAGGATCCAGACTTGTTATATGGAGAGCAAGAGCTACCTCCTTAAAACAGACAACAAACAATTTATTTTGCAACAGTAAAAATGGATAGATATCAAACTCTCTATCAGAAATTAAGACCTGACCCTTGTTAGGGAAATTTTGATTTGCCAAATGGAAATGCAGAATATGTCTCCAGAGGAAAGCCGAAGTACATGGTTATAAACAATACATAAGGAAAAAGTCTACAAAACACTAAATTACAAAAGGAAAAGAGTGCTGGAAAAGGCAGAACATCAGTGATATGAAAGCTGTTTGGAAACCTAGGGAACATCCACCATCTGAGTAACAGGCAGAAACCATAATCCATTTGGCCGCTTTGCACAGATGTGGCAAAGCGTGCAAAGATATAGCTTGCTACAGTCACAGTGTGAACTTTCCTCAAGCGAGAGCAGAAATCTGTTCGCAAGATTCAGTATAAAAACTGTGAATACAGACAAATATCAAAAATATCTGTAAGGATCTGGAGCAGGCATACCTATAATACAAAAATCCAAAGAGAGATTAAAGTGTAGGTGATGGTAAATACACAGACACACACTGGAACTACGTCTATTCCTGAGGACAGTGAACTGTGAGTGAGCTACAAAGATGAATTAGCAAAATAAGTACTGGCTTTTTTAGACTTATAGGCTTCCACAGAGTGCCTAAGGAAAGGGTGTATGTCATGGACAGGATAATAACTTCGGTGTCAAATCTCAACCAGACAGGAATTGGCTGATTGCACCATGTGAAGATATGATCACAGGAAATGAATGTCTCACAAAGATATATGTATGTTTTTGAGAGGATGTGGAAGGGGTTTGTTCTTTTCTTTTTCCAAGAGACCAAAATTCCATAAGCCCTGAAAAAAGATAGTAGGAAAAGCTGCAAAACGTTCAGCAAACGGCATCATTTGTAAAACACAAGACTTGGTATAAGTTGTTGGGCTGAGAAGAGGGGACCAAGTCAATGTTTTTGCTCAGCCTAAGGATTTGAATAAAAGTATTGTAACCAAAGAGTTGTTCAAGTAACAGAAACTCTTCTGTCCCACTCTGCTATACAGCATGTCAAATGTTATCAGTTAATTCACATACATGTGTTCAGCCATAACAATCAGCCTAAACCCCTTGCATCAATGCAAAATTAACATGGATGCCAGAGCGCAGAAGGATTCAGAGTCTGTACTGGCTCTGGCACCCATTCTGTGTTTCTTTTGGACTCAGCAAAAGATATCAAATTCTTCACAAACATTTCAAAAGGAAGATTTAGCTGTGTTGCTACAGAGACATGTGCTTGAATGTCTGCCTGTAACATGTGACATCAGAAATGTGACTACAGCAGAAAAAAATGCATGAAGAAATCACACAGGAAATGTAAAGGCCTGAGTACAGCTGTACAGAGCTTCATTGCTTTCAATATGTGGATAATTTTAAAAACAAAATGAGACCATTTACTGCTGATATCTCGCTACACAGAAAGAAAACGTGGACAAGCACAAAGCAGGATACAAAAGGATTTGGAAAGTAGGAAATTATTCTGTAGTGTGAATTTTATGGGTATCACCTTCTTACAGGAATTCTCTTGGAAGTGTAGTTGTACCTGACATAAAAAAACGTGCAAAGCAGGGAGTGTAGACAGAAGGGACTGGAAAGAGCCAAACTTAAGAGCAATGCTCTCTCTGGGGAAGAGCAGGATAAATGTGATGGGTAGCGAAGTCAACATTTCCCAATTTGCGAAAGGGTTTTCGGTGATTACCAGGGATTTTCTAGAAGAACCACATCCACCAAAAGCCAAAAGGAGTTTTGGGATGTGTTTCCCATACACGCACTGACGTGGTAATTGCAGTAACTGTGATGGCCAGTGGTCAGGAGCACAGCTGCCCAGTGCCTGTGTGCCATTCATTCCTGTGGCACCAGTAGATCCTCAGCAGCCGGTCCGTGGTGGTGGTGGGATGAAGTGGGTCTGCTCATCTAGGGCGGCAGAAGGACGTCTGTCCTTGCTTTGTGGATGCTGAGGAAGGTTAGTGCAGTTTCAGTGCTAGGAATCATGTATTGGGTCTGATATGGTAAATACTTGTATTTATAAGACATGATGAAAAACATAATTAAATGGTAGCTACATAATTCTGGTGCGTGCTTTTACTGTCTGATTGAAAACTGAGTTTACCTGACATAAAAATTATAGGCTTTTTTCTGTTGTAAGCGAATAAAGAAACATGACTGATGGGTGCCATTTCAAGTAATAAACACAAAAGGCTAAAAGGGAGTTGGATAGCAGAAGTTCTATATAACATGTGGTGATTAAAACTAAGCATATCACTGGGATTTTAATATTATATCAGTAGGCTTGTAGCTATGTATTAGATTAAAAGGCACAGAACTGATTTCTCGATCATCCTCTATTAGCATAGAATTGACATGGGAAATCTTAATCATAATTTGGAAAAGCAAGTGTAGTAAAAGTATCACATTCATTATAAAACTGATAGATGACAAAAAGGTGCATAAATTTCGTTTCATGCTTATTGCGTCTTGCACTGGGAGCTGAACTGAAGGCTCTGGTTGTGATTTATACGCCACTAATAGGGTCTATTCTGGGTTATGTTTTCAGATTTATGGCCACTTCTCCCATTGTTAAACTGCAGTTGGAAAGAATTAAAACATTAGCTCCTTAAGTGTATATATGCACGCGCAGATATACTTGTTAGCTGTTTAGATCAAAGATCTCCCATTCTCATGCTGAATCAGGAATAATACAAATGTGTATTATTTTGAACAATAAAGTATGCACATATTCGTATCTGCTGATTTTAATCTGGAAACTGGCCGGTATAACAGAAGTGTCCCTAGTCCTCCACCAGCTTCTGCATCACAGCTATTCAAAGCTCAAACCTTCCTCAGGTTTCTCTGAGACAGACTAGTATTCCACTTCCCCTCACATCCCGATAGTATCTGTTGAAAGTGTAAAGCCCAACTCTAGTGCTCGGTACTTTGAATCAGTAGAGGTTTTTTTTGCTTGAGAGCGCGATGCAGAAGTTGAGGTGTTACGTTCTTGCTTTAATTGAATGAGAAAACAGTCTCATCCTCTTTGACGATGAATAATAAAGCATAGCTATTTGAATAGTATCAACTATTCATCATGCGTCACCGTAAAGAGATTTTAGCAGCTGGTGACATTCTTTAATCAGTCAGCTGTAGATTAAAGGATGAGAACATGTTTATTCTCCCTCTTTTCCAACTGATTTGGGAACACGGACCTTACCTGTTTATGAGTTTTTAGGGGAGAGGGGCCACTTCCCGAGCTCTATCAGATGACATTGCTCCTCCTATTCCTGCTGTTGTGCTAGCGTAGTGAGTCTGTGCTGATTTACACTGGATGAGCATCTGCATGCAGCTACACTGCAGAAATGTCTTCAGTAGGGAAACACTTGTGGCCTTATTAAAGCTTATTTCAGTGTCTTAACTTGATTTGTTCTAGTCCATTTCCCGGGCTTCTGACAATGTCACTTGTAGACCCAGTTCTCCTATGAGCTCAAGGCAGGCAGCTCCTTACATCTGTCTTCAGCTCTGTTGTCCTACTTTGCTAGCCTTTAGAATACTTAACAACAAAATTTCCATTCAAGAAATATAATTAAAATAACAGCAGAGCCATTGTCTTGTGGGCAGATTTCTTACATCCAAACCTCGGCTCATTTATGCATTGCAAAATAGCCAGAAGCATCCAGAACAGCATGGAGTGCTCAACTTTGGTCATTTTCTCATTTCGAAAATGGTTCTAATTGCAGAAATGATGGTTTACAACCAAGGCACTTGATTTCAGCAGCAGCACGTTATTTTAAGTTTTAATAAGCAGTTATGTTAATGAACAAGAAAGCTATGATAAAAACAGGTTTTTGCTGTTGTAATGTTATGCTTAGGGAAATCCTTATCATTAAAAACTACCTGAGAAGCATATTGTAGATAATTTCAACAAATCATCACCTGTATCCTAATCAGGGAAAAAAAGAAGAAAAAAATGCTCACCCTAGCTGGATTGTACAAAGTATGCTTGATTTAATTAATTATCAACCCTCTTCATTAGAGTCCTCCGGGATGGTCTGTTAATAGAAATCTTGCTCTGGATGACCTTTTATTTTCCTTTCCTTGTGTGGCTTTCATTGTTCCAGTGGCAAAGCAACCAAGACGCATGCAGATGTAAAAACTTAAGGAGCGCAGTGGCACCTGTGCTCCTTATGCCAAAAGCAACTGAATCTTTCAAGCCCATATGTTTCAGCCTTGCTTCTCTTGCATATGTCTATTTCCCCGCGACAACCGGAGTTGCGTATGCAGAAACACTTCAGAATTAAAAGTTCATCAGTCTCGATGAAATGTGCTTTGAGAAGGAAGACTTTCGACTGTCTGAACCATCAATGCATCTGCCTCAGCAATTGCTGTGGGGGGACTAAATGTGAGCTTACATACCAAAAAAAGTTACCGGTTGTGGTAACTGTGGTGCAGGGCCAGATGCAGCTGTGATTTGGAAAGGATGACAAGATAGGGGAAAAGGAAAAAATGGCGAAGGCCAAGGCATCCCTGCTCCACCTCGGAAGCGAAGGGTTAGGTTTCCGGTAAATCTGAACTTGCTCATCAGTTCAAATACAACCTTGCTGAGTTTTGAAGGAGGCCAGATTTATCAACAGTGCAGGATTTTCCCATTCTGAAGTAAATGTTGTTATTCATATCGCATAAGCAATCCAAAGTTAATGAGGTTCCATCATATTATACATAGGACAGAGATACTTGGCATGCAACATTTCTACAGCAAGCCTACAAATCATATGAGGTCTAATGATTTATTCCGTCACTTGTCTTTGCAATTATGTGCTGATTTTCTGTTTCAATTGATAACGATCTAAAACCAAGTTATTTAAAAGCCTAGACTTACGCTTAGTACTGTAATAAGCCATTCCAAAGGAAATTAAAAAAAAAGAAATCCTGATCTTCTTTGGGATGCATACTTCCAATTTTTGTCCATGGAAAACCAAGAACCTTGTGACTGTGCAGCTGTCATAGGAAAAAATAATGACATTCCCTGGCCTACATTAACCTTTACAGAGATTCGACTTCACGTTGTGACTGAGTGCACTGATTACTAAAACATTCCTTTTTTCACAGCGGTGTGAGATTCTTTGTTTCTCTCTGATTTCAAACTGGACCAATCCAAAATACAGTAAAACTGTCATATATACTACTATGAAGAGTTTCTGTTTCAAGGCACTCAGATTTTTCTAGAAAAATCCTTTTCGTTTAGACTTTCTTCATGAGATCTATTCCCTTCAAAACCAGTTGTTCTTTAAGGAAGTAGGAGTGATCAGGTTATGAGGATCGTTTTGAAACATCACTATTGCGGAAAGTGCAAAAGTAAGCGTGAAACCCCATCTCCACTTTATTCAATGTCTTTTCTGTTATTAAAGCTTATACTGTATTTTAAAACCTCCAGAAATTTGGTATGTGTGGAAGAAAATCTTATATAGTATTTTTAAAATCAGTCCTTCCAGCGTTCCAGTGCAGAGAGACATATTTACTGTATTTGAGTTCACTTGCTCTAACTACAGTGGCTGTTGTTAAACTTTGCTTAAGTAGCAGAAACTTCAGTTAATTTTGAGAGAATATTGCCATGCATAAATTCATAATGTTGCTAGAAATGGTACCGATTTTTCTCAAGGAAATAACAAAGACATTTCACATTGTGTCTCCAAGAAAAATCTCATACTCTTACCTCACTGTAAAAAAATATTCATTAGAAAACATCCTTTCGCTCTTTTTCTCTCTCAGAATAGATGCATCTCCATGAAGTTTCTCTTTACAGTACATGTATATGCATTTGTGTGTGAGACAGATAGGATTTCTGCCTTGGACACACCAGTACACCAAGCAGTACAAGAGACTCTCAAAACACCCGCTTCCAGCACACAATAACTTTTTTCACCTTTGTATAACTGCACAAGCATAGCAAATAGTAATTTCTAATGGCAGCACAGATGATGAATACAAAACTGTATAGCACTAACAGTAAACTACCAAAAAAATTTACATCTTTTCAACTTCTACCAGCAGTTTTGTGATACTAATTTAACTGAATTGAAGCTGCAGATTAGTCCTTCCAGAATCATTAAGTACTTTCTGGTTTTGCCAGTTCTCCATCAGAGGCCCTATTGGGGTGCAGAGTATGATAGAGCACACGCTCGTGAGTGTGTGGATCAGCTCCTGTAAGATGCCTGTGGCAATGTTCTTAGAAACCAGGAGTTGTTTCTCGTGCATCTGTACACACAGCATGTTTTCTAGGGAAACGAGAAACTTTAGTCGAATGAAATGTGATTAGATTTTAATGATGAAAACATTTTATTGGAAGCAAAGAATGTTTCATGCTTTGCTGGCCTCTTCTCCTTTGGTGTCTCTTACCCCAAAGAAGAAACTTCATCAAGAGAATCAGATGTCAAATGGCCTGGATGACTGCCATCAACCCCCATAAATTCAAAGACATCATCTAACAATGTGTAAACCAGATTTGTCAATTCATGATTTAACAACCACTATAAAAGTGGTAGCTAAATAACTAAAATACATATTCTTCCTTTTTTCCAACTGGCTTCTTGTCCATTTAATTCTTGGCCTACACAGAATTTCCTACAAGGAAACGTACCACATGGTAGCCAACTATTAAGAATTATTGTTACTATATGGAGAACTTTTTCAATTTTGCACATAATCCTTTCTAAAGTTGTGCAACTTTGTCCATGGAATTAAGTTCAAGTTTCTTGTAGCAGAACGAATGAAAAGCAAAACCTTAAACAATCAATCAATCACACTCATTTTTCCATGTGTTCTTTTCTAACAAAAAAATGTGACATTTCCTTCAACTGTGCTTTAGCAGAGGGTTCTCATTCCGCTTTTGTGATTTAGGAATTCATTATGAGATTTACAAAACCGGAAACAAAGACACTGAAGAAGGCCCTACAAACTCTTTCTATGTGACGTAGTTACACAATCTGACATGTTTTAGGACAGAATACTGTTTTCAAATTGTCCTATGACAGCAAAAGCAAATTAATTCATAATGATTCAATGTACTGCCAGTGATCATAAGCTAGTAAAGCACCATTACATGACACAATATTAATAATGCCATTTGTTCAGGTAAACTAATGCCCGAGTTGACAGATGTGGTATTTACAGACTTATTAGATCCCAGAGTTGTAGGGTCTCTCAGTCTAAAAACATGCAAACTGTTTATTGGGAAAAAGTCAGTATTGGATCAACCCTACCCTTGAAAATACTCCTCTATCTAATTCATTTGCAGTGTTTTCTTACCAGTACCACACTAGCCCTCATCCTGTAGGAACAACAAATTAATTGACTGACATGGAACAGCTTTCTCCTGGACATGGAAATACATTCAGCTGCCAAATAAAATACAACTTTTATCCTCTTCTTGATGAACTGCTTAAGAAGTTCCCTCAAGTACCTTTCTTCTTCTTTTGATGAACACACAAAATTTTCTTTTATCATTTCAAAACTCATAACTTTATGATGGCATTCCAGAAAAGGATCTAAATTAAGTTTATAATTTCATACTAGTGTATATGTACTATATCACTACATATTATAAGGATTCAGATTTCCTTAAGGTATGTAGCTGAATTCTGCTCCAAGTTCTATTGCTGCACCTCTGCTGACCTCACTGTTGTACTGAAAAATTTCTTCCAACAAAAGTTGAATAAATACAAGTTGATGCTATTGAAATGGATGATCTTAAAGAAGGTTCCAATGTGAAAGGAAAGCAAGCCAGACAAACAAGGCGAGATTTTTAAATGCTTTCTTTCGCAAATTGTCCAGGGAAAATTATGCCTAGTGTGAACATTCATTTATTGTCTTACAAGCAATTACATACCCATTGTATGTAATTACACTTGCTTGTATCTTAACCTACTTCTGGGAACAAACTGATTTCCTAAATTCTTCCGCATCATCTGAATCACTTCACCTGTATGTTGCTACAATGAGAATATATCTACCAAAACATTCAGCCTTCAAACTAAGAACTAGTTTTATGGATGTGGATATATAACATATTCTTCACTAGCTGTCTAAATTAGCTGTGGTCTGATCCTCATCATACAAAAATCACTGAAAATTTTGCTTTAGTATTTTTGGAGTATGCTTCAGTCCTTCAGTGTTTCATAGTCAGTAGCCAATCTTAGCATATAATTAATGTTATTCAGATTAGATTTGGAGCCTTCACCAGGAAGCTTCAGGGACTTTGTTTTGTGTGTAGATATGTAACTATTCTGGGGAACAGGGTCCCAAGTTTGGTTTGGGATCTTCAGGTGTTCGAGGTATACTGGTAGACACACGCAGTGGTTGAAAGTTTCCTGATGCTTCTGTACTGATTATCTGTAACAGGCATTTTTCTTATTTTCCATTTCTAGGAATTTGTCATGATTGTTGTCTTTGGTTTGGAATTTATTATTCGTATCTGGTCTGCTGGATGCTGTTGTCGATACAGAGGATGGCAAGGAAGACTGCGCTTTGCAAGGAAACCGTTCTGTGTAATAGGTGAGCGTCCCAGCTCTAGTTTGTTTTAAGAGAAAGTCAAAGGCCTCCCTTTCCGTTTTGCTTCTGAATGAAAACTAATGGAATCAGACTCTGTTTACAGTAACCGGGTATAAATCCAGCATAGCTGTGTGTCACCTGTCATCTGCCCAAGGCTTTTCTAGATGTAAAATCACAAAGTCCCTAAATACCAGTCAGCCCATGTTTGTTACGTTCTCCAAAAGAAATCTTCCTGTGCGTGTCGTACAACTGGCATGTGTATTGGAAGAATGAGGAACTGAGAGCTAATCTCCTTAAAAATCCTGGGAGCTGTATGCATTTAGTGGGCATGAATATTAGGTGTCTTGTATACACATGCATACATACCATGAACATGTGCGCATGCATGGTGTTCTCCTTATTTAACCTCTGTGATCAGACGTCTATGTGTACACTGCAAGAAGTTTGAAAACCTACCTAGAAATGTGTTCTGACACCATTGCTGCTTCCTGTGTTGCTGCTTCTCTGCATGGCAGCCCAGGTTATCTTCTGTGCCAGTGACTCTGGCACAGCATATAGCACCGTTCTGCAACGATTTCAAGAGACTCTTCCTTCCCTTCTTTGCTCTAGAAGTTCTCTCTAAGAATGGTGAATATGCCCACAACCAGTCAAAATCCTATTTTTAAAAAGCATCTGCAGGCAAATAGTTTCCCAATAAAGGTCGAAATCAAGAATGGCTAACCAAATTAATCTGATAATTTCTTATTTCTGTAATGGTTTGGAGAAAATGTTTCTCACGGGACATCTGTGGAACTTCAGGATATCAACATCCCAACTTCTGTCTCAACCTCCTTCCTCTCTCCAGCCTTTAATTTCATTTGCTTGTATCTTAAATTAACTTATAGATTGATTGGGACAGGAAACACTTTCTCCCCAGCAGCTAGCACAACAGAGTCACACACTTGCAGTGGTTACACACGCAGGTCTCGGTGTAAAGTGCGAATAACAACATTGTCATGTAGATTAATGCAGTCCTGGTCTAAAAAAGAGTTATGCAGTGTCCTGTGGCATAGCAGACTGATGCACCGGTTAGGGCTAATGTGTAAAGCAAGCTTTTGCCTTCTGGCTCATTCCCTGGTAAATCCACACGTTAACCCACTGAGAAACTCCTGCAGTGGAGAAAGGGACTTCAGCAAGAGGAGCGTGAGTAGGTGAAAAGGCATCACAGACTGTGTCCCCCTCAGAAACAATCACCCCATCTGTGCACTTGTTTTGTTCAGGCAGCAGGGGAGGTGGATAGGTGTCTTACCCAACCCTGTCCAGCACCAGGTCTCACACTTGCCCAGAGATTCCTTCTCACCAAAAAGAAAGTGGAAGAAAATTCAAAAATCTTCCCAGCCTTTGACAGTCACCTGTCGAGGGAAAGCTAGAAATTCGGACCTGCGCTCTCCCTGGCATCAGCAAACCTGGTTGTGGTCCTTAGCCAAACTTACTATTAGTCCAAGATTTTGTGGTGCACCTGAAAGTTTGCAGTACTCTGGTTTTGTCAGCACACAATCATAAGCACTAGACTGTTAATTTACTAAAATTAATCTACTTTAATCATTTAGAATTTACTAGAAACATATAAATCTTTAAAGAATTTGAACTTACTAGAAGCGTTTGACATCTTGGAGTGGTTTGCTGCTCTCCTGCATGCCGCTGTGTGGAAACACTAGCAGTTTGTTCGATTCAGCTTTCGTTTCTCCTCCCTTTCCTGTCTCCATTCAACTGGTGAGTTTTCGGTCAGCGATTAACTGCAGCCTGAGGTGTTAGTTTCCAGCAAAAGTGAATGAAGGGGTTCTTCCTTGTCCAAAACTCTGCCTGTTAACATGGGGTGACTGACATAGATTTTTCCCCTTTCCTTTAAACAGCTCATAGCTACCCTCCTACTGTTTGTTAAATAGTTCGACCAGGTCTCCTGGCACTGGCCTCGATGAGTGTTGGGGTTTACTTCACTTGCTTACGTTTTTTCCTCCTTTCTCTGGAGTTCACCTGCTCTCCTTGTTGCGCCTATATTCACGTAGGTGATCTCTAGCTTTAAGAGGATCTTCTCTGTCCTCCTCACAGCTCCATCACTTGCTGGCAGAACCAATTAATAGACAACAGTCTTTTGCTTGTGGATGTCTTCCCATGCTGGTTCGCTGGATGAAAAGGGAACTCTGTTCTGCAAAACACTATACAACTACTAACAGAGCTTCTGGAAACTAAACCAGTAGCTTGAATTTCTTGCTATTAATTATTCTCTGTCTCTCTTCTTCTGCTGTTTGATTTTTGTCCGTTTCTGGACTTTAGCATCCCTGAGTGGGGGTTTCAGATGTTCAGCATCACTCCAGATTTGATCTTTTGAGGAAGAACCTGTAGCAAGTCATAACGTAACTATTTATTCGCCTGACACCTCGGCTTTGCAGCCATGGCAGAGTGTGCCCTAGCAGCAAGGGCCAACAGGCTGTATAACTAGAGCACCATCAGTAGATTGAGACACACGATTGTCTCCCTTTACTCAGCATTAATTAGTCCACACCTAAGATACTGCAGCCCATTTGCCCCCTTCAACACCGTACATGAAAGACGTCAATAAACTGGAGTGTGTTCAGTGAAGGCCACCAAGCTAATTGGGGCTGGAGCATTTGCCCTGTGAGGAGAGGCTGAGGGACCTGGGCTTGTTCAGCCTGGAGAAAGGATGGCTTCAGGAGCAACTCAGTGATGAGGTCTCCTTAAAAGCACGTGGCCAGTTTCAGCCTATTACTTTTCACGTGTTTGTTTAATTATTTACTTACTCATCCATTCAGTTATTCTGCTTATTGTTACAGTGGAACAATAATACTTTAGAAGACTTAGTCTGTTTACTATTAATTAAGTTAGCTATATATCTCCAGCAGATCTGCTCTCTGATTATTTTTGTGATCAAACACAAATCATGCAGAGGAATGGCCTAAGGGCTAGAAATAATAAATTCGAGGATTGCCTCAAGGGTCACATTCAGACAGTCTTTATTTTTTTCCATTAATAACCTAATAACCAGAAAAAATTTATTCAGGGCCAAAGCTCTGTGCGTACGTTAGTGTGCGTACAATGCCACTACCCTGACGAAGTAGTTCATCAAGCAACTCTGTGCGCTACCTGGTTAGTAATGATAACTATCAAATTATTTCACAGGTTTGTACCCTTATTTCTGTGAAAAGAGGAATAATAGTGGAGTAATAAGCCTTGATTTTTATTTTGTTCTGTGTCAGGAGTTACCTGCCATCCCTCATTTTCTCTGACTGTGTATGAGCTTGTGCACGTAACACAAAGGGCATACCAACACACCCTCCCAGACACTTAAATTATGTACTTAAAGATGCACTTGCATCTGCAAATCCTACACTTCCTGCCCACATCATGTCTGAAGCTTGGCTGTCGGCACTGCAGAGCAATGTTGCTGTGTTACACGGTGCAAAAGAGCCGTAANGTGTCAGGAGTTACCTGCTGCCATCCCTCGTTTTCTCTGACTGTGTATGAGCTTGTGTACGTAACACGAAGGGCATACCAACACACCCTCCCAGACACTTATATTATGTACTTAAAGATGCACTTGCATCTGCAAATCCTACACTTCCTGCCCACATCATGTCTGAAGCTTGGCTGTCGGCACTGCAGAGCAATGTTGCTGTGTTACACGGTGCAAAAGAGCCGTAATCCAGG
>VZSC01013949.1:223029-266880 GCA_013398225.1 Steatornis caripensis
CCTCCCAGACACTTATATTATGTACTTAAAGATGCACTTGCATCTGCAAATCCTACACTTCCTGCCCACATCATGTCTGAAGCTTGGCTGTCGGCACTGCAGAGCAATGTTGCTGTGTTACACGGTGCAAAAGAGCCGTAATCCAGGCACCGCATCACCTGACTGCTGCCTCTGGGTGCCAGGGCCTCCGATGCCCAGGAAAAAATCTGTGTTTGCCTGTGCCTTAGGGGGATCCGTGCTCTCTGAAGATCCCTGAGATAAAAGAGGACAAGTCTGCTAGTCAGGAGGAAAGTATGCCATCCCCTCTCTATAAAGTTAGTCAGGGAGCATATGACATTTTTCCCAGGCAACTGGAATTCCTGGTGGTCCAGCCCAGTGAAAGATTTCATGTATTTTGGTTAGTCCATTAGCAGTTTCCCCACAGCTGCTTCTACTTTACCTCTAGTCAAGCTACGGCATGATCAAAATGTCACAAGTTCAAATTCTGTTGAGGCTGCAGAATACGCAAATTCCCAACAGGAAGCTTAAGTCCATTATCTGTAATCAGGCTCTTGAACTTCATGGCTTGCAAGCCTCATTTCAGAGCATTAAGTGATAGCAGCGGCTGTTGCATATTACTGGATCTATTTTTCATTAATTAGAGTGGTAATGAACCATCATATGGCACTTTTGTCAAACCTTTATAAACAAATCCATGCCTAGAGAGTTACAAGATCTGTTGAACCTTTAATTTGAATTAATTCAATATATTTACATAATGATACGTTGTGTATCTGTCACCTTGGTATTTAGACACATTATATAGTTTAAATACAGACAGATAGTAAATCTGCTGGTCATGATAAACAATATAAACAGCCCCGTTCCAGTATAATTTGAACTTTAAATAACCCAGTGATGGTCTGTAATCAAGTATGTGCTTGACCAAGGAGACACATCTCACGTCACATCTCATTATAAATCCCAGCAAAATCAAGTTCCAGCAGCAGCAAATTCTGTGTTCGGGGCGGGGTGGGGGAGGTTCCTGTCAGCCCAACTTAAACTCATCTCAGGGACACGCTGCCCACTGCACTCCAGAAAACACTCTGATAGTAGTAGTAGCATTGAAAGTGGAAATTTAAAGTTCCTCAGACAATTTCAACGGCCATAATTATGTGCAGTGAACAGATGCGCTCTTTAGGTGAAATCAGTCCCAAGTTGTGTAGGTTTTTAAACTAGTATGTAGTGGCTTATCTTCATGCTTGACAATCCTGGAAGTACAGTTTTTAGTAATGTGTAGGAAAAACAACGTCTTCCAAATATAATCTATGGGCCTTACTCTTTCACATTTACTTTTGCCGACTGTTAGCCCCCCTGGTGAGAAAGGTACGATTTGCTACGAGTAAAGAAATCAGGCTCTGATCTTCTCTTTCTGGAAGCTGTGTGCCTGCTATTCAGAAGAAATCTAGTTTGGTATGATACAGTTCATGTTGAAATTTCTTTCTGGTATGTGCTAAAGAATTCAACAGCCTGCATTTGTTGATTGGCATGGTTTTTTGATCTTACACTCTGTCACTATCACGTTATTCTGAGTAGAGGAGCACCTACCATGAATTGGGCAACCTGAGTGAAGTGTGTATAGAGACTTCTTCTTCCCCACTGGGGAGCTGTGGGTAATGTCACATTGCATCTTCAAGAGGCTTGGAAATTGAGGTTTTGATCTGAGGGCTGAGCTTTTTTTGCATCTGTATTCTGTGCATCTGCTGAGATATCTGCTGATGAAGAAAACCAACAAGGCTAGTGTAAGATTTCCGATGAAATGATTTTTCATTGAAAAATATTGATTAACTGAAATCAAATTAATTCATGGAAACAAACCAATTCCCTCTTCCTGAGGAAAGGCATTTTATATTGAGTCTAGGTCTTTTTCTCTTCATCATCAAAATTAGATGCACTCTCTATCCCAAACGTGCAGAATAGCCAATAACACAGTTTCTGGTTTCTGGCTAAAGTATGGTTAAATTCTTGCTCTGGGAGATTTGAAGCAGGAAATTACAGTCTCTCCGCCCCACTGAAACTACCCAAACATCAATAAATGATTCTTAATTGGTCCGGAGAGAGATACTGATTTACCCCATCACCTGGTGTTAATTGTAGTCATCTGCTATGTAAACTTTGTTCACCCAAAGAATAATCAGTCATTCACAAATAGACAATTCCAGCAGAAGAAATTAGAAGAGATTCACATCAGAATGGATGAAATATAGTTTAGAGCACTGGGATGTGAAGAATCAGAGAATGAAGACAGGTTTGTGATAGAAAGCCTGTTAAAAGCCAGAGGTCTTTTACTATAAAAAAAATTTGTGATATTAGAATTATTTCTTACAAGGCTATTACTTTCCCAAGCATGAGGTAGTTATGTCCATTCCAAACAAGACTGATGTAACTCAGTACCTGCACTGAAATGTTTAGCGATTCCTAATTCAGTTCACTTTTGTTAGGAAAGTGTCCTAAAGCCAAATGTCACAGTCAAATGATTTAGAAATAAAGAGGTTCTCTGTCCATCCTCATCCAGATTCCATAAATTATTTATGTAGTCTTTCAAATGATTGATGATATCTGGTATTTGAATCTCAGAAAATATATTGCAGTAGTATGATTATAAGAATAACTTGATATTCTTAAGTAAGTACTGTATAATATAAAATGTTATATATTATAAATGTATGCTATAGAACTTCCAGTGCTGCTTATGAGCCACAAGGTTTCAGTTACTTTGAAATGTACTGTAAGAAGAAGGTAAGCAGCTGACAGACCAAGAAGCAGTCAGCATTTTCTGGTTTTAGACTTGGTATGTTCAGTTTTGCTCACATTTTTTAGGGACTGGCTTTGAACTTGTTGCTACTAGAGATGCCCAGTATATGAAGATGATTGTAGAAATGCCTTTCTTTTCACTACTTGTCTTTATTAGATTTGTGATGTTAATATCCTGCCTTACTGTGCTGAATTCCCATCATATCCATAGACAAGATAGTTACTCAAATTTCCATACATACACGTAAATTCTCCAATCCAAAACTAAGTAGTTGTTAATGTAAGCACTGATATGGAAATTAGAGGTAGACAGGTTGTGCCAAATTCACCTATCCCTCTACCTCAGCATATGGAGTCTCAAAAGCAGTAAAATAGTTGGTTTGTTTTTCCAATTTTATCATTCCTAGCATCTAAAAACATAGATATTTTTAATGAAGTGAATAACATGTAAGACCCTAATTGATATGCAAGGAAATACTCAGCTTTCTTGACTTCTTTCCAGATGTTGTGCTGCAGATCAGCTGCTTCAGTGTGTGACACTCCTTGTAAGGCCCGTCCCAGGTCATCGTCAGCTCTTCCTGTAGCTCTTCTGTGAGAGGAATTGCTGCTTTGGTGGCTGTACAAGTTTTGCTTTTGCAGCAGTAAATTATGCTCTCCAGGCAGAAATCTGAATCATTTAAGAACATTTCCAGATTGGTCCAAAATAGCATCCTATTAGACTAGATGTTTGCTATTTTGGACTCTTGCAACTGCCCATTGCTCTATGCTTGGCATACGTGCAGCCTCTCATGGGACTTGATATCCCTAGCTTGTAGTACTGCTCTATTTCCAAAGCCACTTACAGTGTGTCTTCTATTTTACCAACATGCCTATACTTACTTAAGGGTGCTTTGGCAGCGCGTTAACATAAATTTCAATGCTAATGCCTCAGTGTAGTACTGTCAATCTGACTATTATTTGAGCCACAATTAACTACCCTTGCAGGTGTTAGTCAATCAAATCATGCTTTCTTTCATGGTGTTCCAGCCTCACCCCTGTCAGCCCAAATGAATAAATTTGAAGACATCTAAGTGGAGTTATTGGCTTCGTGTATACTGCAGGAATCTTTCTAGAATGGCTTGAAAGCACTATGCAACTAGGGGAAACATAGTGACGTGATAAAGTAGAGTAGAATAGAATAGGCTAGGCTAGACTAGACTAGAGTAGAATAGAATATTTCAGTTGGAAGGGGCCCACAAAGATCATCTAGTCCAACTGCCTGACCACTTCAGGGCTGACCAAAAGTTAAAGCATGTTACTAAGGGCATTGTTCAAATGCCTCTTAAACACTGACAGGCTTGGGTCATCGATCACCTCTCTAAGAAGCCTGGTCCAGTGTTTGACCACCCTCTGGGTAAAGAAATGCTTCCGAATGTCCAGTCTCTAGGGTGATCTATCTGATCACCCTAGGTATTGTATTGTTGGCAACTACCTCATTCACATTTTTCCGTAATAATTACAGTTTTGCTAATTCTTGTGCCCAGATCACTTTGTTCCTTTCACATTCACCCTGCAGCATGCAACAGCAGACATGTTGCTGTCTCGTATTTGCAGTACGTCTTTCCATCTCTTTGGTGCTTTTAGTTTGTAGTTATTACTCTTATGCCTGTTAAGTGCTGTGATTTTATTGCTGTCTTTGTTGAAGACTGGTTTATTTCTGTTCAGGTCATGTGTGCGTGAGGAAGGTCTCCAGGAATGGGGTCGTAGGCGCAGTCAGTTAAAAACAGTGGTTTCATTTTGATTGGCTGTATTGTCATTTAGAAACATAGGCGTTTTCTGTTGCTTTATGGATGGTGTTTGTTTCTTCAAATGCAGTTTTCTAGTATCTGCTCAGCTTTAATTTTTGAACTGGCAATGCTGACAGTTTAAAACACAAGCTTTGCCCACCATTACGTTCACTACAGTCAAATTGATTGCCAGGTGTCTTCATCCAGCCTTGCAACTAGCTTATTAGTGATCACAAAGCTTGAAGATATTCAGTTTCCACAGGTGTTTCCATTCTTTTACATCCCTTCAGAGAACTGTGTGTTGCCACCAGCACTGCTGAAGTGACTGATGGGCAGAGTAGTCCAGTGGGAATTGCAGGAAATCTCTATTTTTATGAACACGCCTCAAATGGTTACACTCCAACTGCTACATTAGAAAAAGACTTGCGTACAAGAGAGGAAGTACAGGTTTTTCATTCCTCTTTTTTACAGCCTCTGGGTTAAATACAGCAATTAGGAAGGATTTGACAATGTAACTACATTGTTACGTTGTGTAACAGAGTTACAGTATTTGTATCTCAAGCTTAATATGGCTAAGTAGAAATATTTGCATATATCTAGATAGCAAATTGGGCATGTTCTGCATATTTCAATTTCCTCCCTTCCTTTCCCACCCCTAGCACTTAAGCATCAGGCTCCCATAACCTGTAGTCTCCTCTTAAAGACAAATTAAATTTGTTACCTTTAAGCTTGTGTTGATAACTCTCAAAAGTGAGGATTTGACCTTTCCACTGCTAGATGATATTGCTGTCAATAACAGATCCAAGGAAGGTGTCCACCAGATCTATTTTGCTTCAACCTATGTAAGCTCCGAAATGGTGTAAATGCTTATCCGAGTCTANATGTAACTACATTGTTAAGTTGTGTAACAGAGTTACAGTATTTGTATCTCAAGTTTAATATGGCTAAGTAGAAATATTTGCATATATCTAGATAGCAAATTGGGCATGTTCTGCATATTTCAATTTCCTCCCTTCCTTTCCCACCCCTAGCACTTAAGCATCAGGCTCCCATAACCTGTAGTCTCCTCTTAAAGACAAATTAAATTTGTTACCTTTAAGCTTGTGTTGATAACTCTCAAAAGTGAGGATTTGACCTTTCCACTGCTAGATGATATTGCTGTCAATAACAGATCCAAGGAAGGTGTCCACCAGATCTATTTTGCTTCAACCTATGTAAGCTCCGAAATGGTGTAAATGCTTATCCGAGTCTAGCCTAAGCTGTCCCTGCCGCAGAAAGAGGCAGCTCTATCTACTTGCTTCAAGCCTCGTGCCGCCTGGTCCTGGTGCCCCAGCACATGTGTATATGACCATCTTGGCAGCAGCCAAGGTGAAGGCAGGGCCCCTTTGGCCCCAGGGCCCCGCTTTGCCAGCCCAGCCTGCTCATAAGACCCATTTGTTTCAAATGAAAACGTGACGAGGCAGAGTGGAGAGGTTGTCACACAGAATGGCGTCATCTACTGTATTTAAGATCTCCTTTTCGGATTGCCTCCTGTTGGGTTTGTAAGAGGGTTATCAGATAATGTTTTTTCCCCTCTTGGACAAGCACTAAACAGAGCTAATATTTCTTTCTTCACATCTCCCACACCAGGAATACTCAAGGGTGGCTGCAAGGTGCCCCGCACTAGTGTTGTCTGAAACATATAAAGCTTCTTGATGGCACAGTAGTCCCTTTTTGGCTACTCACCCACAAATTGCAGGTGGAATAGCAGCTGAGGTTAAAGACTGGCTGGAAATCTCTGGTTCTGTATCATCTGAGTAAAGTCTGTATTTACAGAAAGAGAGGAGTCCCAGGAGTCACTCATACTGGCTGTGCAGACATCCAAAATAGTTGTGTAGGTTAGGAATGCAAGGCCTGGGTTTAGGCAATGGGGCTAAGTATACGCCTCCAGAGGACGGCTCAGAAAACTTCAGGTAGGAACTCGTCTCTTTCAGTCAATGCTGAGGGACCCATGTTCCTGCCTTCAACACCAGCATTAGATAACTCAGCTAGATATTGGATACCTCCTGTTTCCCCCTACCCCCTGCATTTGAAAGCAGTTTATTAATACTGTCTCTTCCCCCTCCACCTACAAACAGGCTTTTCCTCACCCTCAGATACGTTCGCTTCTTTCCGCTGCTCTTTTCGGCATCTTTACTTGTCGGTTTTTGCCTGTCCACTTTCACCCTCACACCCAGGATTTTTCTGTTCCCATGGTTTTTTGGCCTTTTCACTCCCATACCACTGCATCGCCTTCACTTTATGCACAACCTGGGAATGGGTTAGGACACTTCCAAGCATGCTGCCCGCCTGCCCCTCCCTGAGATTTTAGAGTATGATTGAAAAGGCCATGAGAGTGAGGGCTTCTGCCTATACATTCCTACCTGTGTGGTTACAAGGACCCAGCACAGAGATAGTTCCGCTGCTAGGCTGGGTCACATAGGAGCCCCATTTGGTTTCTTTCTACACGTTGACTAGCGCCAGATACCTATAAAAAAGGTGTTAATACCTGTAGCCCAAATAGCCAATCACACTATATTTTTATTTGGACATTAGGTAGTCAGTGACTGACTCACACAGGAATTTGGATCACCTGAAAAATCTAATTCCAGCAATTCAGGAAGAAACATCCAATCTTGTCTTTAATTTTCCCTGGTTAGTCCTTTACATCCCGTGGCAATGAATTTTACAAGTTAATTGCATGTTGTACTTCTTTTTATCAGATTTAAATTGTCTTTTGATCTCACTTTTATAAGGAAGGGTAAATAGGAGGCATCCAACAGACCTTCTTATCTTCCACTAGTTTGCATACCTTTATCTGCCATCTCATATTTGTCTTCTGACTAACCACTCCTAAATTATTCAGCCCTTTCTCCATACACAAGTCTTGCCATGCCTGTAGTTATTTTGGTTTTTCTCTTGCTGATAAATTTGTGGTTTTCTTGCAGTCTGATCTAATGAGCCTCTTCATTCGTCAGGGGTGTGTGCGTGTCTGGCTATCCATCCATCCTGCTGTCTGTCCCTCTAGAAATCTTCAAGTTTTTTCCTTTCCGCAACAACAGCCTTTTTCGCTAAGGTCTGCTATTGTCCAGTAAAAACCTTCAGATGTAGTAAAGTGAGGGAAACCTTGTTTTCCCTAGGCACAACACAGTTACTGGGCAGAATAAGGGAAGACTTATGGGAAGGATCTGCGTGTGTTGCTCGTGGTTTGGTCCTTCGGCTGGACACAAATTGCGTTGGTGAACACTGGGTCAAAGATACAGTTTTAAATGTTTCTGTTAGCCTGTCTTAAAGACAAATAGAACTCCTACTGAATAAATAGTGCTTTATTTCTTCTGGCAGGTGCATATTAATAATGTTAAAGATCAATTATTGGAAAAGGCTAATAAAGTATAAATCCATTATAGGCTTGCAATTAAACTTAATCTTAGCTTGCAGGAGGCCTTTAGATTTTGAAGATTTATTGAGCCAGCTGTTAATAATATAAAGATGTTTGCTGAGGACTTATTCAGCCCATAGAAAGAGTGTGTACTCAACGGGGCCATGAACTTTCATTGCTAACAGTACAAAGGCAGGTGAAATGTTCCCATTAATGTTGTTATTCTTATCCGGACGGAATCAAAAATGGTAACCATAACTACAATTTAAAATTCAGTATTTGTTGAGCTATTGTGATTCTCAGCTCACAGAGAAGTATTTTAGCTACCTACAACAAAAGGTAAAATGACATTATTTTGATATATTTGTCATCGTGGCCTGAAAGTGTGCTACTTTCACGCAAGAACAGTGTACATATACTTTTAGTACATTGGCATAGTAATGAGTAACATCAGTTGATTCATTCTTGGGGATGGAATTAGGATCTCATCATAAACCTTGGTTAAAATATGACAAAACAAAAATCTGACCCGTCTTCCTCGTTCTGGAATTTCGTAAGGGAATATTTAGCTTTCACACCTAAAAAGTGTCCAAAAAATGACTTACTGAAAATATTCCTTGTTTTTCTGTTTCAAAAATTGTTTGACTGACTGAGTCCAAATTTGTTTTATTTGATTACCTTTACTAACAAGTGTCTTTGACTTGTTTCCAGTTTTGTTTCATTTTGTTTGGGGCAGCATATGATTGCATTGTATGGTAAAGAGCTTTACTCAATGTGTAGCGTAGAATCATAGAATCATAGAATGGTAAGGGTTGGAAGGGACCTCTAGAGATCATCTAGTCCAACCCCCCTGCTAAAGCAGGTTAGCCTAGAGCAGGTTGCACAGGAATGCATCCAGGCGGGTTTTGAATATCTCCAGAGAAGGAGACTTCTTAGCATACTAAGGTGCTTGTGAAGAAAGGGATTTAATGGTGCTGCTGGGAGTATTCATAGGTAGAAGAAACATGGGATAGTTGTCCTCCTTGACACAGAAAAACTAGACAGCTCCTTTCTGTGGTTGAGGCAAGAAATCTCAAGCTACTTATGTATCATTAGGATCGGCTGAAGAAATATGCTAGGCATGGGACCAGCTTAAAAACAAAAGTTTAGCAGAAGGATGCGTGAATTCAGTTTTAGGTGACAGGTTGGTGACAGAACATTCTCCTGGTCCACTTTGCTTCGCAGTGTCTATGTGTGCGTGTGCCTGGGAGTCGGTGCAGGGATTTACATGCTTATCCATCCTGTTCGATGTGCCGCGGAGGAGTAAGCTGAGCTGCCACCATATCGCGTTTCATCAGTTACTGCTAACCTCAGCCAAGCAGACGCTCTTGCCCCAGCTCAGGTACACTCTGAGACCAGTGCTGGGATGTGGTGACATCTCCAGGTGCCGGAGTGAGGTCCCACACAGCTTGAGTTTGGCTTGGCGCTCAATGTAGTCTGCCCTCGCATGGACAGGCTTGCCAGTGACACGCCATGGGGTATGGCCCCATTGGCACATGGCTGCTTTGCAGAACTGGCCTTGTCCCCAGCACCAGGCTCTGGGGGCTGTCATCAAATCTGAGGTTTCTGCACCAGGACATGGTGCTGTAGCTAATCCTCACAGTGTTTGCAGTTATAAAATCTTTTAAATGATCTCTTAAGGCATGCTTGCAGTTTGATGCATGGTTTGTTTTCCATGGCACTGAAAATACATGAAACATAACCTATTTTATATTATATTGTGTCATGGTTTAACGCCAGCTGGCAGCTAAGCACCACACAGTAGTGCTTTTATAATATAAATGCATATGTATTTTATATAGTATATTATTTCATTATTACGTATTATATAGGGTTTACACATCTTGTAAATAATACTATATATTATTTTGTATGCAAGTTTTCAATTTTAATTTAATTTATCTTAAATAATTTTAATTCCTACCATTTTTTCTTTGACAGAAAAGATAGCTTTACATGCTGGTGAGCTGCTTTCCTAAATAAACCCACTTTGGCTGCATAAAATTAACATGTACCCTAGAAAGAAGTTGTCTGTATTTCTAGGAGATTGCTTTCATTTCACATTAAAATGTTTTGCTTGCTCAGATGATTCCAATACATTGGAAATGAAAGCTATAGATGGAGAGAAGGGTTCAAGGTGGTTCATCTCTTTTGATCTCTTCACTGGAATACTGCTCAGCTGATGAGTAAGAAAAATCCAAGTTTCTCTGCACAGGTCAGTTTGACTGGACTCCTTAGAATTGAAGATGTCAGTGACTAATGTAGCCATTTTCCATTGTTAGAACAAGAAAAATAAATCAATAGAGTAGAAGTAGTAACATCTGGATTTTTTTTTAATTCCACTTCAGTGCCTAGATAGTATTTCACATTTTTTAATAACTTCTTTCTCTTCTATGTGCCGCTGCCATACATCCCTGTCTTCCTGTTTTTCAACAGCAATAAAAGTCAATTTTCACACTCATCTGTGTTTATCTCTGTGAATTATCTTGATACGCAAAACTATTTCACTTTCAAACTTCTAAAAATACCAAGTTGTTTTGCATCTTGAAATAAGATTACAAAAGGAAGGAAAATCACCAACTTGTTTTGCCTGTAATGACAATTAAGATGGTTTCCATCCAGAGACTGTTATATATTTGAAAACACAAAGACCTTTTGGCTGGAGTGACAGCAACATCTGCAAAAATCAAACAGCGTCATCCATCCTAAGAATTTCCTGAAGATATCCTGCCAATTACTTTTGCTAGTAGGTGATGATTTATCATAACCTGTCTGGCATCTAAGCAAAGAGATCTGATCCCTGACCAGAAAGAAAAGCTGTACTCAGACATAGCTGAAAGCAAATTTTGCCAGGACTCAAGATCTTGAGCACCATTATTTTTAGTGTATGCAAAACTCAGATTATCTCATGTTGCTTGGGGTTTTTTGTGGTTGATGGTGGTGTTTAGGCTTTTTTTCTGTGTAAAATTGAGGCCTTATTGCTGTAAATCTGCTCAGATTTTTGTGGGAGGTGCAGAACTCAGCTTCCTGCCTCTCCCAAATTACGCTAGAGATGTTCAGTGATATGATTCAATGGAAGACATTAAACTTTTTTTTTATAGGCGGAGAATAACGTTGGAGCGTATTGTATTTCAGAGGGTGAATTCAGGTGACCTCAAAAGATCATGTCTCCAGAGTAGTCTCTAAAAATCCAGTTTGCAGATTTTGGCAATATCTTGCACATACTGAACTGTACTTTATCAATAAATACTTCTGCTTCTTCCAATGGGATAATTTAGAGAATGTGACAACATCACTCATCTTTCTAAATATGATAATATTGATCATCTCTCTGTTCAGAGACGTAATTGCTGGTTTAATGCTTTAAAAAAAAAGTAAGATTCTGGACATTTTAAAGATAAAAATATTGAAAATTCTTGGTTCCTGGAGCAAATACATATGCAAGGTCACTGGAAGTTCATCCCATACTCGACCAAATTTTTCTGCCATAACTATGGAAAATATCCTACTGATTTCATAGCAAGGGGACTATTCACACAGCAAAGGAACTGCCACCTGGTAAAAACATTACAAGTTGCCTCTTTTCCAATTAACTGTTGCAGCATACTCTAATCATGATTTTTATTCTTTGCCCTCTTGAACCAGTAGAGGGAAGTGGTTAATCCCTTGTTTGAAGCTGAAAGCATTTTTGCAGCCTGTTATGATGAAATGACCTTTTCCATTCTATGACCTTTCTCAACAAGTGCTCAAGGAATAATGATACAATTATTTCCCTCTCTGAATACCCCTCTATTAGGGTATTCAGAAGCCTTAAACTCTATGAATGCCTTTTTCTTTTTTTATTTTTTTTTCCCTTTTAGCAAGCCCACAGGAGCATAAAATATGCCAATGCAAAATACATTACTAGTCTGTGCAAAAAAGGCTGCTGTTCGTATAGACGAGTTTGTATAAACAGACATTTTAGGGATCTGAAAAAGAGCAACCTTATTTTCACGTACTGATGTATGGCCTAAGTCAGGTGTCAGTCATCAGGCTATACCTTAAACTGCTTTAAATTGCCAACTTATATCAGTTTAGCGTACAGTCCATTTAATATATTTTTGTTAACATGCTTCTGCAGCATGACATGCTCAAATACAGTGCTACAGAATGTGTGTTGTCTTAATTTTGTGCTGTAGTGCCTGATTAAAATTCAAAGTACATTTCTACGTTGATTAGGTGGTACCCTCCAGTCCTGGCCAGCTAGCTGTGGAGATTGTTGTAGGCAAATTGAAGGGAGTTCTGAGGATAGCAATAAACACAATGAAGCTACTGGAAGGACTGATACACAAAGAGACATTAGAAAAGCTAAAATGCTGGCCGTTCCTCCCCTTCCACCACTCACACCTCCTAGTGACTCAGAATAGAAAGTTGTTAATTATTTCCATGTAGTTGTTGTTGTCAATCTGCACCAAAACTTATTTAAACTCCTCAGCGAGTGAGAATAATTGCTGAGTGCGCTGCAATATGCAAGTATAACCTGTGTCGTGGTCAGCAGATAGAGCCCATGTGAAAGCACCTTTGGGGCTCTTAGTCGATTGTGGATCCCAGTGGCTCTATAGCACCACGGAATCAGAGTGCTGTTTTTTTTCAGGAGTAACTTTGAAAGTTAGGATAATGAACTGTCCTGAGAACTATTCATAAGAAATGACCGCTACAAGCCATGTCTTTTCTCTGGATCATACATAATAATAACTCTAGCCCAAAGTTAGACTTTAGAAGGACAGCCTAAGGGTAGCTTAAATTTGGTCATACAGTTGCCAGTTAATTTCCTTTGTGAGTTAATACAGCTGCAGGCTAGATAAATCACGCTCTTGAGATTTTCTGCTTATTCTTGCAGTTTTGGGGGCAGTTGTGCCTTACTCTTGTCCTAGTTCATTGCAACTCTGGACTGTTCTGTAGCCAGAGCAGACACAGTGATTGACAGCCATTGCAGTTTCCTGTGTATTCTTAACATGGATGTGTAAACTCAGAGCATTTTCTGTGAATATACAGCAAACACTATTTTGATGACATAGGGATGATCCTAAAATGATTAAATATTGCTCATTTTCTATTCTGATAAAATCAGAGAAAAAAACATCACAAGATTCATTTAATCTGTATTGGCTCAAAGTGTCATTTTTATTTCCAAAGAGAGGGCATCCCAACACATCAACATTAAATGCAAGCTAGAGGAAAATCTCTCACTAACATCTTCTTATACACTAAAACTTTGAAGAATATGAAAGAGAGAAATCCTCCCCCTCTACTGTGCCCTAGTGAGGCCGCATGTGGAGTGCTGTGTCCAGTTCTGGGCTCCCCAGTTCAAGAGAGACAGGGAACTACTGGAGAGAGTCCAGTGGAGGGACACAAAGTTGATTAGGGGAGTGGAGCATCTCTCTTATGAGGAAGGGCTGAGAGACCTGGGTCTGTTCAGCCTGGAGAAGAGAAGGCTGAGAGGAGATCTGATCAATGCTCACAAATATCTAAGGGGTGGATGTCAGGAGGACGGGGTCAGACTCTTCCCCGTGGTGCCCAGTGACAGGACAAGGGGCAATGGGCACAAACTGGAACACAGGCAGTTCCACCCGAACACAAGGAAGAACTACTTTAGTGTGAGGGTGACAGAGCACTGGCACAGGCTGCCCAGGGAGAGGTTGTGGAGTCTCCTTCTCTGGAGAGATTCAAAACCCGCCTGGACGCGTTCCTGTGCACCCTGCTCTGGGGGCACCTGCTTTAGCAGGGGGGTTGGGCTGGGTGATCTCCAGAGGGCCCCTCCAACCCCTGGCGTTCTGTGATTCTGTGATTCTGTGAAGTGAAGATTGCAAGAGCTACTGAGAAGATCTGAAATCTCAGGCTGGAGTTAATGAGGGAGGACACTATCTGCAAGGATAAAAATATGAGAGATATTTCTAAAGAGTGAATAAAATCAGCATCATAGCTGAAGAGATGTTTAATGCTTTGGAAGACCATACACAAGCTATTAGCTTGGAAAAATCAGAGAAGTAAAAGTACATCAGAAACTTTTGTCTTCTAATAAGTCATTACAGAGAAGTTTGGAACTATACTGCCCATTACTTGCTCTCACATCCCAAACATTCCTAGTGCTTTACAGCAAGATACAGAGTGAAACTTGAGTCCGCATTAAATTAATTGAAATGTTGCTGTTTACTTCTTCCTGATTTCCCAGTTTTGCCACTAAAAGAGGAAAATACTGATAGAATTTTGCTAAAGCCTTCATAGAATACAGAAATACCATGGAGATTTTAGCTAAATTTAAGTGGAATATGAAAGGAAGTTCAGAAGAATACTTTCCTCTTTTGCTTAAAAGAGGTCAAATGGCACCTGAGATATGTTGGATAAAAATGTGGCAGGGAGAGACTCATAAAGTACTTAACTTTTTCTTTTTTTTCAGGGTATGCTTAGATAAGAAATCAAGCAAGTTTAACATATCCAGAAGTTACTTTCAACTGTTGTAAACTTTTCTTTGGACTCTGATTTCATTCCAAGAAGGATTTATTTTGATTTATCTTACACCTGTTACTGGCAAGTTAAACTGCACTGAAATAATGTGCCTGCCTTCCCTGCCTCCAAGGGAAACACAGCCAGAGCAACGGACACACTCTTTCCTTCCCTATTCCCAGCCTGAGGAGTTGGGCAGGTGGTCTCGGAGGGGGTGTTGTGAAGAGGTGAAGAAGATGAGAGCGCAAGGTGTGAAAAAAACATCAGAAGGAAGGCTCTCTTTCCTCCAACTGTTTTTAAACATGTGCCAGTGTATTTTCTACTCCTCTGTCTCTTCAGCCTCTCCTCCCTTTGCCTTTCCCCATCACTACCCTCCATCTAGAAGGGTATACACAAGTAGTTAACTGCCTTAGATCAATACTTTTAAAAAGGGACAAGAGAGCTATGCTGCTGTTGGCTTCTTTGTCTCTCGCGGTCAGAGGGGATCAGAGACTCTCAGAGACGCAGAAGGTTCCCAGCAGCACAGGGTAAATGCAGTGCGGTACTGGCAAAACTGAATTAATTTGAATATTTTGCAGTGAGGGACCTCCAGGAAACTCCATGTTATAAGGAAAGCTGTCAAGAGTTCCTGGAATGAGCAGGAAGAAGGGCAGGGACAAATCATTGGCTTTTTTTTAACAAAAGTCCTATTGAGAGTGGTTGAGGGTCACCAAAACCTCCAGTAGGTGCTTTAATAAATTCCAGACCAAATGCATAATTCATAATATTTGGGTGACCTTACTCTTTTTTGAGTTCTAAGAATGATTTACAGGAGTGCACATTACTCTTCTAATTACATCTGATTTGCTGCTAGCTGGTCAACACTAATTAAAAATGGCTGTTACGTTGCGGCCATGCTTGGAGCAGCATGGGACAAGCCAAGCTAACCTTGCCATCATGTTTGTTACCAGGGACACTCTTTCTTCAACACAGTCCGTTGTCCTGGTTTGAGCTAGGACAGAACCAATTTTCTTTTTAGTAATTTTACTTTTCAGTTAAGTCTATTCTAAGTGACTGCACCATCTGAATATAACAGCATGCTTTTCAGGCAGTGTCTGCTTCTAGAAGTGATAACACTTGATGTTTATAGTTATTGCTGGAGTAATGGTATGAATGGTATGCAGAATGGCTCTTGCTTATACTTATTCCTATGGAAGCCAAGGTCAGTGCTTGGTTCTGCTAAACCTCTTATGTGCTGGACATGAAAGGGCATGAAAGGGTCGCACCTGCAGGGAGGAACGGGTCGGACAGGTGACCCAAACCTGACCAAAGGGAGTATTCCATCCCATACGCATCATACTCGGTATAAAGCTGAGGGATCGCGAGGGTCAAGCTCTCTTCTTCTATGGCCAGCATTCGAGGACACTCTGTCCATTTCTGCTGCCTTCAATCCCGATCCGTATATTCCTGAATTCAGTTCCCATCTGCTGCTGAGTACAGTCTGGGACTTTCCCAGGGCCTGCCCTGCAGCGTCCAGGGTGACGTGATCGTCATGGCGGGGAGCACGATATTGGTTTTGTAACTATTTGTATATATTCCATTATTTGCCATTGATATTTAATTTTTATTGTTATTGTTTCATTAAAGCTGTTTTAATTTTTCTAATCTATAAGCCTCTCTCCCTTTTCTCTTTCTCTTCCCACTTCTGGGGAAGGAAAGGGTTAATAGAGAGCATCTGTCACCCATTTAATTGCCAGCCCAGCCTTAAACCTTGACCTCCATATTGCTCAATGCTTTCCAGCACACTCTAGCCTCAGATCCAGATAAACACACCTAAATACAGAAGTTTGCTTGTAGGTGGGTACATGTGTGCTATATGTCTATACTACCAGTATAGTCGGTTGAGATCTAGGGCTTAGTTCAGCAGAGTACGTAGAGGTGTCCCCTGTTACATGATATTCTCTCCTCTCCAGCGACTCCTCCTGAAGGGCACAGCCTTCTCAGGTCTGAGAGCATAGCTGCCAGACCTAGGGGATGTCTCAGATACCTTAAGGCGTCTCAGATGACACAGGACAAATATATTTGGGCAGCTGAATCGAGCCTTTTTTGTACAAAGCCCAGAGCACAAGTCAGCTGAGCAGCCAGCAGGAGCCTTCCTGAGGATTAGCTGCACCTCTCTCAGTTGACGTGATTTCCTTGTGCTGCATGGGGAGTTTAGACACCTGCTTCACGTGTAGACACCTAAATTTAAATGTCTTCACACAGGGCTGCATCCCACCACGTCTGTTTTTCTGATCTCCATTAGAATTTGTGATGTCTCTAATTTTCCTGGTCAGTTGTCCTATTTCTGGATTCTCATCCAGACCTCATGCATCTGGTTTTCATGGTCTTGAGGCTTGTACTGTGCTGAGATGCCCCAGGATACTTATTCCATTTCTGTCTCTTCTTGAGCTCTGAACTTGTTAGATTTACATCTAGAAGCAAATTCAGCTGTTTTGGTAGCAAATTATATAGTAGCCATCTACCATCCACCTATGTAGTAGCCAAAGGCATTTTAAAATGTCAGAGCATAAGATAGGCAGAAGGCCAGCCTAGCCTAACTATGTCCAGTGACACTAGCCAACAGTGAATGGCCAGGGATTACAGAAGCAGGGCAAACATACAGCGATATTTCTCCATAACAGTCTCTAAGCCTCCAACAGCCTGCTACTTGGAGGCATCTTGAGCCAGAAGTGGGCTCTTGCTATTAATTAGCCCAAGATTAAATCTTCTCCCATGAGATCATCCCACTGGCTTTGAACCTATGTAAACTTTTAGAATCTTGTGTCAAGGATTTCCACAATTTAACAGGACACTCCTTAAACCACAGGTTGTCTGTACCCTTAGTATTGTAATAAGAGGACAAAGCCATCCATAGGTGAGTTCAGAGAAACCCAGCATGTTTGCAGGCAAGGGTACGTGGACCTCAACTTACTTGGGTGGCTGAGCAGAATGAACCAAGGTTATTTCCTTCTGTGCTGAAGCAGGCTAAGGAAACAGTCTCCTTCTTGTAGATACAGCCAGGCTCTCTCACCGCTCACCTGTGGGGACCGTTTTCACTTACTGGGTCATGCTTGACTTGTAGGAGCTATGCTTGGAACAAGAAGAGTGTTCATACCCAGGACAAAAGAAGTAAAACTCATGTCAACAAGAACTTGCTTTGATTTCTTCACTGGCAAACATGGGTTTAGATTATCCTTGCAAAGAAACATGCAAACACCACAAAATCCTAAGATTTAAACCAGATATTTCTTACAAAGGCTCTTTAAGCTTTTAAAGAAGGTCAGGAAATTAATTATGAGGTGACGAAGTAACACAGAGCTTGTTCTGTCCTTTTCCACTCTGTGCACACCAGTATGTCTGCCCCGATCATCGTAAAAGAACATTAAGCCTTCTCACAGCATCTGTGTGCCATCTCTGTGCTGCTTCTCCTCATCTCCCTTTAAATGCTGTTCTGGCTCTAGGGGCAGTTGGCTGATTAGTTCATGCAGAACAAACTCGCTCTCACAGTTCGAATCTGTGACCTGAAGAAATAAATTCTAACACTTGCTGGGCTTCAACAGACTTTCCAGGCTGCCAGCTAAAAGAATGCTTCTGAGTACCCAGTGCTGTATTTCCTCCTTTCCAGGAAATGGTACATCAGGCAAGTTGTGTGCAGAAACTGCATGCCTCAACCACGCAGTGTTTGTACTCATAGAAATTAATGTGTTCTCTTGTAAGCTTGGTTCCACTGGACTCTCACCACTAGGGCTGTTCTATGTTTTTCTTCCCTTTGTTTTCTTTCTTTGCCTTTTCATAGGTAAGTTTCTATGGGAAAAGATATAAAGGGAAAAAGTTATAATCCATCCACTGATTTGTACGGTTTGATACATCAGACTTCAGAGCTCCTACATGAGGTTCCTTCAACACTCTTCCTCTTATCAATGTGTTTTCAAAATTACTACCCTCAGTTTTCGCCGTGGAGGCTCTCGAGCTAGTTTTTGACACTAGCCCTGACCTCAGATCCTTATCTCAAAAAGGATTCTCAGCGCTTCGGATTCAAAGCCATAGCAAGATTCTCTCTTTTGTCCCTCATTCAGCTCATGTACATGTATGTGTTATTTATTGGTACTTGGACATTAATGTTTTCTGTAATGTATTTCTTTCAGACATCATTGTTCTCATCGCTTCAATAGCAGTTGTTTCTGCAAAAACTCAGGGTAACATTTTTGCAACATCAGCACTGAGAAGTCTTCGTTTCCTACAGATCCTTCGTATGGTGCGCATGGACCGAAGAGGAGGCACTTGGAAATTATTAGGTTCAGTAGTTTATGCACATAGCAAGGTACGTAATCCGAGATGCTGGTTGCGTCCAGTTGATATCTTCACTTGATGTGATTCAACAAAAGGCCAAAGGAACAAACATTTATCAGTTTTGAGCAGAATACCTAAAATTTTCTGAAGTAACACCACTTGTAACAGGCATTAGCACAGATACATCAGGCCATGTTACATGGTAACAGTTTTTAGAATATGTTGTAAATATTGTCCTTGATATGCAGTTGTAATTTGATATGTATTGGTAAACCGATGCTGAAGCATCAAACCATAGGAGTAGTTCAGCCCACTTTCAGAGAAAATTTGCATCCGTAGGGAAGCATGTGACTTTTAACTGCTCAAATGTGAAAAAAGTGTGTAGATCTTTTCATTGTTCTGGAGTGCATAGAGCTCTGCCTGAGGATAGATGAGAGCTTATGGGTCAGGATTAAAGGGAGGGCAGGGGCAGGTGACATTATAGTGTGGGTCTGCTGCAGGACACCCGACCAGGAAGGCTGAGTGGATGAGGCCCTCTGTAGACAGATAGGAATAGCCTCACATTCACAAGCCCTGGTCCTCATGGATGATTTCAACCACCCTAACATCTGTTGGAGGAACAACGCATCAGGGCATAAGCAATCCAAGAGGTTCCTGGAATGCGTTGATGATAACTTCCTTCTCCAAGTGAGAGAGGAGCCAACAAGGAGAGGTGCTATGCTGGACCTTGTTCTCACCAACAAGGAGGCACTTGTGGGGAATGCGAATCTCAAGGGGAGCCTTGGCTGCAGTGGCCATGAAATGGTGGAGTTCAAGATTCTTAGGACAGCAAGGAGTTCATGCAGCAAGTTCAATACCCTGGACTTCAGGAGGGCAGACTTTGGCCTCTTCAGGGACCTTCTTGGTAGAGTCCCATGGGATAAAGCCCTGGAGGGAAGAGGGGCCCAAGAAAGCTGGTTAATATTCAAGGATCACCTCTGCCAATGTCAGGAGCAACCCATCTCAACAAAGACTAAGTCAGGCAGAAAAGCCAGGAGGCCTGCATGGATGAACAAGGAGCTCCTGGATAAACTCAGGTGGAAAAAGAAGCGTACAGAGGGTGGGAGCAAGGACACGTAGCCTGGGAGGAATAGAGAAATTGTCTGAGCAGCCCGGGATCAGGTTAGGAAAGCTAAAGCCCTGATAGAATTAAATCTCGCCAGGGACACCAAGGTTAACAAAAAAGGCTTCCATAGGGACTTCAGTGACAATAGGAAGACCAGGGAAAAAGTGGGCCCTATCCAGAAGGAAATTGGAGACCTAGTTACCCGGGATATGGAGAAGGATGAGGTACTCAATGACTTTTTTGTCTCAGTCTTCACTTGCAAGTGCTCGAGCCACACCTCCCAAGTCACAGAAGGCAAATGCAGAGACTGGGAGAATGAAGAACCACCCACTGTAAGACAAGATCAGGTTTGAAACCATCTAAGGAACCTGAAGGTGCAGAAGTCTATGGGACCTGGTGAGATGATACATCCATGGGTCCTGAGGGTGCTGGCAGATCAAGTTGCTAAGCCATTATCCATCATTGTTGAGAAGCTGTGGAAGTCTGGTGAAGTTCCCACTGACTGGAAAAGGGGAAACATAACCCTCATTTTTAAAGACCCAAGGAACTACAGGCCAGTCAGCCTCACCACTGTGCCCGGCAAGCTCATGGAGCAGATCCTCCTGGAAACTATGCTAAGGCACATGGAAAATAAGAATATTGTTGGTGACAGCCAATATGGCTTCACTAAGGGCAAATTGTGCCTGACAGATTTGGTGGCCTTCTACAGCAAAGTTACAGCATTGGTGGATAAGGGAAGAGCGACTGACATCATCTACCTGGACTTGTGCAAAGCATTTGCCACTGTCCCGCACAACATCCTTGTCTCTAAATTGGAGAGACATGGACTTGACAGATGGACCACTCACTGGATAAGGAATTGGCTGGATAGCTGCACTCAAAGAATTGCAGTCAATGGCTCGATGTCCAAGTGGAGACCAGTGATGAGTGGTGTTCCTCAGCAGATGGTGTTGAGACCGGTGCTGTTTAACATCTTTGTCGGCAACATGGACAGTGGGACTGAGTGCACCGTCAACAAGTTTGCTGATGACACCAAGCTGCGTGGTGCAGTTGACAGAGAAGCCATCCAGAGGGACTTTGACAGGCTTGAGAGGTGGGTCTGTGCGAGCCACATGAAGCTCAACAAGGCCAAGTGCAAGGTCCTACACATGGCTCGGCGCAATCCCAAGCACAGATACAGGCTGAGCAGAGAATGGATCGAGAGCAGCCTTGAGGAGAAGAACTTGGGGGTGTTGATTGATGAGAAGCTCAACATGAGCTGGCAATGCACGCTCGCAGCCCAGAAGGCCAACTGTATCCTGGACTGCATCAAAAGAAGTGTGGCCAGCAGGTCGAGGGAGGTGATTCTCTCCCTTTACTCCCCTCTCATGAGACCCCACCTGGAGTACTGTGTTCAGCTCTGGGGTCCCCAACATAAGAAGGGCACAGACCTGTTGGAGTGAGTCCAGAGGAGGGCCATGAAGATGATCAGGGGCTGGAGCAGCTCTCCTGTGAGGAAAGGCTGAGAGAGTTGTGGTTGGGGTTCAGCCTGGAGAAGAGAAGGCTCCAGGGAGACCTTACAGCAGCCTTCCAGTGCCTGAAGGGGGCCTACAAGAGAGCTGGAGAGGGACTTTTTACAAGGATGTGTAGTGATAGGATGAGGGATAATGGTTCTAAACTGAAAGAGGGTAGATTTAGATTAGATCCTAGGAAGAAATTCTTCACGATGAGGGTGGTGAGACACTGGAACAGGTTGCCCAGAAAAGTTGTGGCTGCCCCCTCCCTGGAAGTGTTCAGGGTCAGGTTGGATGGGGGTTTGAGCAACCTGTTCTAGTGGAAGGTGTCCCTGTCCATGGCAGGCGGGACTGGAACTAGATGATCTTTAAGGTCCCTTCCAACTCAAACCTTTCTATGATTATATGATTTCATGATTCTGTCTTCCTTGAAATGCCGTTCTGTTCAATCTTTCAAATGGATATTGATCTCTGATTTCTTTTATCTAGGAATTAATCACAGCCTGGTACATAGGATTTTTAGTACTCATCTTTTCATCTTTCCTGGTTTATCTGGTGGAAAAGGATGCAAATAACCAATTCTCTACATATGCAGATGCTCTCTGGTGGGGCACAGTAAGTACAGAAAAATAATACGCGCTCTTTAACCAGTATGCTAGAGCGCTTTGAATTTCACCTACTGTGGATTTTAACTTAGTGTGCTGTTCAGTGCATTGTTTTTACTGGCAGAAAACTAGTCTGAGAAGCTCCCTCCTCCAGCTATTCATTTGCACATCCATAGTTCATTTCACCCCATCCTACAGAGCAGCTGTTTGTGTGTTTCTGCTGCAAACGAGACCACTAAATCTTCAAGAGAAGAAAGCATTTTGGTTTTTAACTGAGATTGTTTCGGTAATACGGTTTGTAATATGGTCCCGCAAGGACCTGCTTTGATCCAAATCAGAGGGCTGTAAGCTGCAGTGCAGGAAGAGGAACAAGTGTCAGGAAAGAAAGGGGGAAAAATTCTTACATCAGCTTTTCAGTGAAGGGAAGAGTATGATCAGCACCCTTAGAATGATGTTGTTTCTCATTCCTCTGTACCTCGAGCACAAAAAGTGAGACTAAATAAACCCATTCCAGTTCAGCAGTGTTATTTTTACAGGTGTAAAAGCACTGAATTAGTTGAGCTCATGCTTAACTATCAAATCAATTGTTTTTACTTTGTTGAAAACTGTGGAATCTAAGTACATGCCTGACAGTTTTTCTGAAGGAAAGGGGATTATGTGAATGCTTAAATGTTTAAATAAACTAGGCTTTAAATGAACAATGAAAAACTAGGTCTGAAATTTTACATTTTTTTAAATGCTTTAATGTGAAGTGGGTTTTGCTTAAAAATGCCCTATAGTGAGCTCGACTCCTGCACTGTGTGGGAGTTACTTAGGCAGCTTAAGAAATCTGCCCTAACAAAGCCTATGGCAGAGCTATTGTCAGGCAGTATAGAACTGCTTTTCTTTTTCCTCAGATGTAGTAGAACAAACACCATGAGCTCTGACATTGTCTGGGTAGCGAAATGATGCCTGTGAGATCATTAATGCTGACATAACCTAGAGCACTCAGTTTTCCCGGAATAAGTGCGAGACCTGAAACAGCCTCTGCCGCCTTTCTTCATCAGAGGGACGCAGAAAAGAAGCTTTCCCACCTCAGACTGTCTGCTGACAAGACTTCATTTGGAATGAGCAGTATTCACTGGTTCAGAGCACGCACAGATGGACTGTGCGAAGACCTTTCCAAAATGCTTCAAATCCTTGAGAAATATTTTTAACAAGTTTTGTTTACATTTTGAGCAAAGGTCAAGGTCATTTCCCATTAGTAGGACTAGTTTGTGTATTTTAAATTTGTTCATCTAAGGGTTAATCATTTGTTACATGTCTTCCCTAGAGACTATACTTCTGTGTTATCAGTGCACAAAATTGGGAGCTTGGAAAAGCCAGACCTAGTAGGTCTTACTTGTGCATTTACAAGTATAGAGAAATATTTCTCCTTAAACTTGTTGCTTTATCTCTTATAAAATGCACGTTTTTATCCTGTAATCCAAACACATATAAAATTCGTACTGGCTAAAGTCATGAAAGAAGGTCTCGCCCTCGGTCACATCACTGTAATCTATTTTGTTTCACTTTTCTTCAAAAGCTGAGGTCTAGGTTTGGCTTAAAGCTTTCTAACCTGCCTGTATTGACACGGTTGTGAAGCATCCGGCTTGGGATGCTGGTGTCCCTGCTGATGGGTACCTTGGCAGTCTGCAAACATCATTGCCCCTTTGGAGGTGGCAGTGGGGATGTGGTACTGCAGAAGACCCCCCCGTGGCAGTGCATGGGTCTAGGAATGGATGTTTTCAGCCATTCAGTTCTCCAGGAAAGACCCTCTACCTCTCTGTAAAGCCACATGTGACTTAGCACTGCATAGGCAGGGAGTTTGGGCTAAGCAGAGGTTTGTACCCACCTGCCAGCAGGCACCCAACGAGGGGAAACATATGCATGAGGAATGGGAAAGTCCTAGCAAACTCAGACCTCAGAGCTGCGACATCTGACTGAGGCTCATGTTAGATCCAGATCCCTCTCCCTGAGCAAACCTAGCAGTAGGAACAAGATCTTTATTTTAGAATTTGCTTTTCCACTACCTGCTGACTGCTATTTTTTAATGAAAAACCCTGCTAAGAAATAATCATTATATAAAGTGGTGCTTAAAATATTTTGTACACTATGAAATGAAAATGTATGACTCATAGGTCAGATAAGTAGTGCAACTGAGAAAATACAAATCTTTTCTTGACATCAGCAGGAAAAACAACAAATTGTAATCAAAAACCTGAAAACAATCTATATTGTATATTTCCATATCTTTTCTTCTTTCCTCAGCGTGTGACATGAAAACTTTTAGATTTTTAATGTGCTTAAGTGCACAAAGTTACTGAAAATCAGTGTTCCCTCTTACCTGTTATCTGTGCCATTTTAATAATAGTATTTTTTGTATAATATGTAAAACAGTATGTGGGAAATGCATAATGTGCTTCTTAGTCATGGTTGTTTTTACTGCCAGAGTAACCCACATGCAGATTTTGAAAAGGTCAGATTGTGTGGCATTCTAGGGGAAATCAATGCTTAGTCTCATTGATTTGTTTATTTGCAAAAGTCTTTCTAACTTAAACCACAGACTATCTACCAAATCCCAGACTGAATTCTGTGATGGCAGAGGTACATGAAGGAAGAGACTGCATTGAGGTCAGGCACAAATAGTTACCTTAAATTTCAAGCTTTTAGAGGCATTTATGCAACCCCTTACAGGACCAGACCCAGCATGCAGCAATTAACCCATTCATTAATTCAGATTATTTGAGGGCCATATCCTGCTATGGTCATTTCACTGCCTCTATTTCTGAAGCCCATATTTTTACACCGAAGTGAAAGGCAGGATAGAGCATCCTAGTTTACATATGAATACCCCACTCTATGTACTGTGCAACCTGCAGTTTAAACATCCTGCTGATGTTACTATTGTGAATATTCTTGTGGTCAGGGTCCCCACAGTGCTGCCTAACACAGCAGCACACAACGGTGTGTGCTATATGAAGAGCTCAATATCAAAATTTGCTTTGGTAGACAAGGTAAATTCACTTAACAGAATAAAATAACTAAACTGTATGGGAACAAAAGGTCAATGCAAAAACTGAAGTATTTCAAAACCAAATCATGCTTGGTTTTCTGAAAACTGTGTTAGCTAGAACTGTGTGTGCTTATAGGTTGTATGTTAATTAGTTTTACCTGCAAATGTAATGCAACTAAGATTCCTGTCTCTCTCACACATTTGACAGAGTTTCTCTTAATAAGTCATTAGTTTCTAGTAGTATCCAGTAGTTACAGCTGAATACAGAACGGCTCTGGCACTCCACAGTGACCTGTAGGTGAACAAAACATATTACAATGAATAATATTGTCACAATTACTAGCTCAAATGAGTTAATATTGATGACGTTTTTCCCATTTAATATAATGATAGCATGAGCAAACTACATTTTTTTCAGTTAATTGATGTCAGGTAAAGATTCAAAAGGTAAGTACTGCTAGCAGAACATAAAATGACATCAGAAAGAAATATTAGGGTAGAGGAGAGCCTCCTGGGTCCTATCTCATCTAATTGAAGGCACTTAGGTTATATAATCACATTCATTATTATATTACCTCACTTACTATTAGCATATCTTTTAGCTCAAGCAATGAGATATAACAAAAGTTGTATCATCATGAGTTTTGAGTCTAGTCAGGTGACACTGCCTGCCTTGGCTGGTCTGTTCAGACACCTCATTTATAGAAGCAACCAAAATGGAGTATTTTGCATCTGGTACAAAAGATAGAACTCAGCTAGCTCATTTAGCCATGTAGGAGTGTGATTCAGTTGCTTGAACATGGGCATACAGTGCCATGGAAGATCTGTCGGAGAGTCTGCTGCCTCTCCTGCGGGTGGTCCCTGTTCAGGTGCCTTAGGGCATCTCAGGTGGCTCTAGATATTTGTTTTCAGGCAAGCCTAAGTCCTACATTTTAGGATCGGATGAGTTAGTTACCTTCTGGAGGAATCTCTCTTTCCATTGTGCATGTTGCAGGGACCAGATCATGCTAAACACCGAAGCATTTTATTTTTCAAGTTGGGTGAAGTGAATCCTATACAAATAAACTCCAAAAGGTTTGGTTTATTGCCCTTGTTCATGCTGATCCAGGGAACACACACAGGGTGATCAAGCACAGGTCATCAGGCACAGGGCTGCTCAGCAGGTATCCCCAGAAAGACGTGATTTGCATACCTTGTTATTTCTTTTACTGTATCTCGATCCTCTTTTTCACCACTTTACTTCCTCAGAGCTCCTCTCAAATAAACAACCTGCCACTAGTTACCTCCACAGGTTTGCTACAGATTTTTTTCTGTTACCTAGTCACTCTTGGCCTTGTACGGGACTGCTGATGCAGTTGCCCAGGCACTGTTGTCCTCGCAAGATTGTAATCCCTGAAAGCTCCCAAATAATTTCCTCCAGTCACCTTCTCCCTTAACCACCCTTGGGATCCAGCCTTCCCTCACAGTGCTAGCTGTAACTTCTGTCTGCTTCTTGCATCATTATCAGGGACGTCTAGAAATTTCTCATGTCATTATGGTCTCACGTCCAGTAGTTTTCCACACCCTATTCAGTTAATTTAACCTCAGGATTACACCAGTTAGGGCCTGGCCGGTGGTTTAGTCATTTGCTTGCAGCACTAACAGTGGAGGAGTGTTCCTGAACTTGACCCTGAAGTTATCTGGAAAAATATTTTCTTAGTTGTGTGATGAGAGGTATATAAAATGAAGATCAAACCCATTTGTTCAGTGTTGAGCAAGACGATATGGCACAGTGCTGACACCTATACGCCCATGTGAAGACCATCCTGAGATAAAACAGCTCAAAGTGAGCAAGAAGCCGCTGATTATTCTTAATCATAGGCTGATACCATTAAGACCTCAGGACCTAGAAGAATGGGGGGAAAGGCTTTAATATGGTCTTGTTGTTTTCTTTGGAGAAATTCCAGAGATACAGTCTGTGTGACTGCTCCTGGTTTTGGATCGCTCCCAGATGTCATATCCCAAAGGTTCAAGTTTATCTTTGACTTCTTCGGAAGACAGTTTAGTGGCAATGTCATTAATATGCAGATGACACTTAGTTCTGTCTCCTTCTTGTCAGCCCAGGCAGGAGATACCACTGTACTTTCCAATGTCTGGCAGAGATAGGGAGCTGGACGGAAGCCCAGAAACTAGGCTCGTTCCAGAGCTTCAAACTGCTTCTCGAGGACTGGCCTGGAAATGAATTTTGAGGAACTTTTATTCAGGGATTCATTTGTTCAAGTGCTTTGTTGCTCTCAGGGTCTTAATAGCCTCAAAGTGTTCTGCACTTGCCCTCTGATGAGAAGAGCTGGGAACACCTTCTTCAGCAAACAAAGGAAAACCAAATCAAGCTCCTCTGCCAGGCCAAGAGCGTGGTTGCGTCAGCTCATCTCTGCCAGAAAAGAGGGAGATGCATTCCCATCTCCCTTCCTCCTTATCCCTCAATCTCAGCCACGTGCTGCCTTGTGCAGGCTCTGGGGCTTGTTAGGCTCCTCCATGAGCTTACACAACTCACCAAAACAACAGAAACAAACCACGCAGAAATGTGGATCATTCTCTCCACCTTCCTGGGTCACACTGTTTCTCCAAAGAGTCCAGCAAAAGCTGGGAAGAGGGAGTGGGGCAGAGAAGTGAAGAGGAGCAAGGAAGGAGAGCGAGACCTGATAAGCACACAAGGTGGTATGCCTGTGACCAGGCCAGCACTGCAAAGCTTGAGACTTGATAACTACTTGACACTTCAGCTGCAGCCTTAATTCAGCTCACTCTCTTTCAGTCACTATGGCTTTCTCAGGGTAAATTACACCCGCAGCTTGTTCTCAACAATGGGAGCAATTAGAAGCACTGTTTACTATCTACAGAGCCCTAAATAGCTGAAATCTAATTACTTCCAAAAGACTTTCCTTCTTTTGTCCTGTGGTGACCCTGGCATTAAATAGAATTGCTTTGGCCGTCTTGCCTAGAAATGAATTTTGAGGAAGCTGGAAGCAAAATAATGTCTCTAGAAGGCATTTTCCTGAAGAATTCATTCCTGCCAGAATATTTGCTAAGCCTGAACTTGCCCACATTTGGTACACGGTATAAAATAATTCTCCGTGCACATGTTCTCCACTAATATCAGGCCCCGGAGTTCTTGGCATTCAGCCTACTGTTGTCTATCTTTGTCCTTTAACATTGTGTGCCGTTGCCTGAGCACGCGCCTCACAGCCTCCCACCCAGCCTTCAGAAATCCTCTGCTCTGCCCACACCTCCTCCAGCTGCCCGTGCCAGGCAGGGGGGTGCATCCAAAATCCCCGATAGGGAAGCACAGAGATGTGACTTTCTCCTGCCAGTCCAGTCCCCAGATTTGGGACTGGCACGCTTTCTAGGCCAGGAGCAGCCCAGAGGACATTTCCTTGGGTTGGGGAAGACCTTCAGCCACACACAGACATGAAAACTTAATCGTTTGCCTTGGAGATGCACTCAGTAAACCATAACCACACGCTATTATGCCAGTGGCATTTGCATATGCGCTGCTTTTCTTCTACGTGGCCTGCAGTCAATGAGTTGCATGTGGCGAGCCCTCCCATGTGTACCAAACTCTGCCATCACCTGCACTGGTGCTGTGTGGCAGGGGTGCTGGCCTCCACAGCACAGCTTTTGAAACATCTGTATGCTGTGTCTCTGATTGTACTCTCCACATGAAGGATTACAGATGCCCTCCTCTTTCTCTTTGGCTTCTCCCCACATAGGTCTTAGCTAAAATTGTCCAACAGCCTGAGGTACCCCTGTGTCTGCAGCTATGTAGCAGTCTTTGGATCTTCATATCAGGAGTGATATAGGTATATCTGAGCCTGTCCTAAAGAAGGGGAAAGGACCAGGAACTTCTTGAAGTTCCTTCCAGCTTTTGATTAGTGTTTTTTGAATCTCAGAAGACAATCCACTTCAAATTGTACTGATGGGCTCGTAGAAAACGCAGCTGCTTCTTGCAGTTCCTTTAACTTTATATCACCTGTGAACTTCAACTTCCTCCCTACTATATTTTTCCAGTATGATCTCTGTGTAATTTATATTTGTGTAGTTGTGCAAATACATACAGTTACATTTCCCTGCAGAAAATAGGTGAAACACCTTTACATCCGTGGAAAAGAGCACTTTTTTCTGCCCGACTCACATAATTTCCCATCATTTGCCTCAACTTTGAGATCCCAGGCCTCCTGTTTTATCATTATTTAAACTTACTTATTGCTCATTTAGGTATTTTTCTCACATTTATTATTTATATCATTTTTATTCAGTCATAAACAGTATTAAGATTTCATAGAAAAATGTATTAATGTTAATTTATTTATGTTTGTTTTTTCTTTTAGAAACAGCTATATATATGTCACATGTCCTGGATTATTTAGTGGAAATCTGTTTCATGCAACGTAAATAATCTGCAACTAATCTCTCAGTGACTTCTGGTAAACCACAATGTTCATTCATTTCTTTTTAGATCACATTGACAACCATTGGCTATGGAGACAAAACTCCTCTTACTTGGCTTGGAAGGTTGCTTTCTGCAGGATTTGCTCTACTTGGCATTTCTTTCTTTGCATTACCTGCTGTGAGTACGCCTATAACTTTGTAAAAAGGTGATTGATAGGAACTTCTGTAGCTCCTGCTGCTGTTATGACACAAAGAGGTGAAAGAAGCTCTCTACCTGGACACCTGTTTAAGGCTTTTTTGCTCTGTGACACCACCAGTGAACTGCTATCCAAAATCCAAACAAAAGGTTTGGTGTCATTGCTTGAGTTTCTTTGGCATGGACAAAACTGGGAAGCAATCCTAAATTACGTAGCATGCTATTTTGTAAGGTTGAAATTCCTTTCTTTTGTTACGAATTTTGGCTTATATATTACTGCTTTTCTTTCAACTTTTTGGAAAAAAAAAACAGCTGATGTGTTTTTCTGAATTAGATTCTATTGAAAAACGAAGTGAGGTATTTCTAATAGGTTGCCTTGTACAACCATCTTCAGGCTACCAACAGGGAGTAGTAGAAGGCATTAAATCAACTAAAAGTTAATGTCAGTGAATGTAAAAATGCAACTAACATTTTTTCTGAATGACTGTAAATAAATATGGCAGTTTATTTATGTAGCTTTTATCAATGTTCAACACACTTTAATGGAAATGGGAATCATCTAATAACTAAAATATAGTGTAGTTTCAGAAATAACTTTTCATTTTTGTGAGTGAATTTCCTTTCTTTTTTAAATTAGCATTGAATAAGCATGAAATCAGAAGTGACATTTGTATTTTGTTGCATTGCATCCAGTGCAACATATACAGAAAATCAATGTTTTAGTACTCAGATTCATTATCTATAAATCACTATAAAACACGTTTGTTATAATAATACATTTGTTTTCAAGCACACAGCCAAACCGAGATTAAAAGTCAGCATTTGCCAACAGCATTGAATCATCTAGTGTACTGCATTTATTTCTTACTCTAACTAAAGAGAGTATTTTGGTATCTCTGGCATATTATAATGCATTATAATTACAATTATAATTATAATACATTGCCTGTTTGTGAATCTTTGACATTTAATGGCAGCTACTGTAATTAATTCCCTTTGTTACCTAGTCACCACTAACAGGAAAGTTAGGACGACAATGAACATGTGAAAGATTAATAACCTTACATATTAGAGATACTAGAACTTTTTTCCTCGTATTGTATCCATGTACAGGTACTCATTTTCCTCATAAACGCTTTTGTGTTGAATCTGTAAAACAAGAGATATGTGTGAATCTTGTGCACTTCTAATATTATTTTATCTTGATTAAGAATCAAGTGAAAATATTCTTCCTTATAATGCAGACACATCCAGCAGAAATGTTACACTCCTTGCAAGCCAAGGAGGGAAACATTCTCAGTCTTTGGGTCTGTTCAGCAGAAGTCAAATTCACCTTGCTTATTCAAAGGTAAAAGGTCTGAAAGGGGAGAGGTTTCATCATTAGCTTTTTTTCATAGCCTATAGAATGAACAATGGGGATTCTTTAGATGGGAAAGATTGAAAAGAAGTGGTCTTGATCTGTTAAGCATGGCATTTTCTAACTTTTCTAAAATCAAAGGTTATAATAAGCACTGCAGATACGGACTTTGAGGTCCATATATATCTGGCGTATCTGGCAGCTGGTCACTTCATCATTCCTTGCTTAAATTCCTCTGAATGTTGCTGCTTGACTCAGAGAGAGAGCGAGAGAAAGAGAGAGAGAGATGTATCTCCATGGCCTTTAGAGTTGCAGGAACATAGTGTAGCACAGATCCAAGCAATGGTTGGGATGAATGGTCATTGGTAGCGCCACAGATGTTCTCTCTTAAGTAAGGAGTGCCCTCCCTCACCACAAAAGGGGCACTGTTGTTAAGGCTTATGCTGTCATATACTGTCATAAATGTGTTATCTGAAGAAATCATACAGCGTAACACCTTCACAAAATCTTTGTAGTTCATTATGTGTAGTATTTGTTGAAAAAACTATCTACGTAATCATAAATGGTGTATTGTATTGCAGGGCATCCTTGGCTCAGGATTCGCTTTGAAAGTGCAGGAACAGCATCGTCAGAAACACTTTGAGAAAAGAAGGAATCCAGCTGCCAGTCTAATTCAGGTAAATATGAAATCGGTGAAAAGACAATAGTGGGTGATTCAAAGTACATGTTGGAGCCAGTTTTTTCATTTCAATTTGGGAAGTTTTGTGGAAATAACGTTTAACAGATTGGTTAGTTTCATTAAATAAGTTTGTTCAGTGATTGCCATGCGTTGCCATAATTGTGTATATAGCACTTCTATGCATAGGCGCTGAGTTCTATCCGTGCTGAAGAAACCAAGTGAAGGATGTCAATTGCATGCGTGCAGTTAGCAAATTACTCTGAAAAATAGAATTGATCCCTAGACAACGCAACTGACAGCATAGCACTGTTGTCTATTTTAAGTTATTTTTCATCTACTACAGGGTTTAGAGTGCTCCAGTGAGTGATATACTTGGTGAAAATGAAAAGTGTCCTGCCAAGAGAATTGCTTTCACTATTAGTCAATTCAAAAGCTGGAAATGTAGGTGCTAGCAATTCCAAAATGTCTGAAATTGTCTGAAGTGGTTTCAGCTCCATTATTGACATGATGGTGCAGATCAATGATTGAGAAAGATTTTTTTTTAAGCAAAAGTGGTGTATTTGTTAAACAGCTGTTTCGCATAGGTTTTTTCCTTAACTTACAGTCCTAGTTGAAAATGAGAAAATCCTCTAAAGAGTGATTTTGCACCAAGCTTTACTCCACTTGAGGCACTGAAAAAAAAAAGGGGGAAATAATCTTCTAGCATCCTAGTTTAATTTCTTGGAATCCCAAGTGTTTTTGTGTGTGCCATTTATGCCAGTTTTTAATTCTGAAATAATAAATTCAGATAAAGAAGCTGAGCATGAATATACTAATGTTCCATGACAAGTTCAGGATAGATGCCAGGCTGTCTTTGAAACATTCTTAAAGTTAATAAATGTTTTCCACTATTACTGTTCAATGATCATTAAATACTAAATATTTGAGATTTAATATTTATTAGAATAATTAATAAATATAAAGCCACTTCTTTTGTACCTATTGTACTGTAGAATGACTGTCTGGGATATTTTCTAACACACAGATTCTAATCTACTTCTTCCAAGTTTGGTTGCCAGAGGAAACACACAATAAATTTAGGTTTAGGATGTAGCTCTTTTTATCACAGTTCAACCAAAATATTGGTAAGACAGCATGCTAAATAGATTAAGCGTAGCTAGCTGACTGATTTCAGAAAGTGACTCTCAGTGGGCAAAATCACTGTGAAAGGAAGACATTTGTGGTGAGATCCCATAATGAAGGCTGTTCGGCATTTACAAGTTCATTTTCATGTTTAGCATATTCAGTGATCTCAAAATTAATATAAAATTGCTCATGGAGAGATTTGCCAATGGCACAAGGTCTGGTAGAATAAGAAAGATGAGGGCAGGCACACGGGAATGAACCCATGAGTGACCTGGATGACTTTACAGGGTGGAATGATTCCTACCAAATGTCTTAATACACCAAATACAAAACTTGATCTAGAAACAATGAATTCAGACTTTTATAAGAGGCTCCTATCCCAGTATTAGAGACTGGAAAGGATTTGATGAAGGATGAGAAACGCAGAGGAGAAAGAGTGGGAAAGCAGTGTTAAGAGCTTCGTACAAGTTCCCAGTATGTTACTCCAGCTGGATTATTAGAGTCCTTAGATACAGAATCAGAAAGGTGACAAGTAAGAGGAGGCTGATATTACCACCGTGTATGGTGATGCTGGTACTAACATGCTACATATCAACTCAGCATCTACAGTTTGTAAATGAGACTGGAAAATTGGAGAAAGCAGAGAAAACATTGGGGAAAAAATGTGTCCAGGACTGGAGAGAATGTCATGTTCATAAAAGCAGGATGTGTCTGAACTGCATATCATTGTCTACTGTAACAGTGCCCAGGCTTTTTTAAATTGTCTGTTGTGGATATTGGTAATGAACTACCATGGAAATCAGCGTGCTCTAGCTCATTAGGATAATGTCTATTTTCTAATCAGTTACGCTGTAGAATTAGTCTGTGCTAACTCCTCTGTTGCCATAGATATACTGTCTGCTAGAGCCTCTACTTGACTTAAAGATAGCTAAGGTATTGCTATAGAAAACTGCTGTGTTTCATGTGGACATACCTTTCTCAATTTCTTTGGCTTATAAGAAATATTCAGTGTGAATATTATTTGAACGTAAAAGTCCAGAGAAGAAGTACTGGAACCTAAAACAGTATTTAATGTAGCAGACAGAAACGTAACAAATATCTCTGGCTATAAGCCAAAACCAAAGAGTTTCAAATAAAAAACAATGCAGAGGTTTTTTGACAATGAGAATGATCAACCCGTGGAAGAATTTACAAAGTAAGTGACGGGTTCTCCATATGTAGATGAAGACTAGATGTATTTCTGGGAGATCCACAGTAGGAAAACACAGTGTATTAGACTCCGTACAAGAATACCTGGATGACATTTAATGGTTGAAAATATACAGGAAGCACAGATACTCAGCTAGTACAAATTAATACAGTTATGCTGACATTGGGGAAGCCGTTCCAGTTTGTAGAAGCGAGGATCTGTCTTACCGTCTACATGCAGATGCAAATCTAAACAGTGAATACATTTTCAATGCTGTGCTTTGGTTGCTCACCTTCAAAATGATTTATTTCATATTTTTAAACATTTAGCAGTGTTTTGAACCACAGCGAATACTTCTTGTTCTTCTAAATGCTTTTTGTCTGGTTTTCATTATCATTTACAAAATGTATTATGACAATTTCTTTACCTCAGAATGCAAGTTGGTGTGGGTGTCCCTTATGGACTTATCACAAATAAATCACTGTGATGCGTTTTTGAGCACCTTCATGTGCTGAATATCTCCTGGTGCTTCGATGAAGCCAGTAACTCTTAATTTACTGTGTAAAGTGTACTGTGAGTCACGAAAGTTTTTGGTAGGTTTTTACTGGTACTTCCTTAATCTAATAGAGCACAATAAACCTAACAGAGCACATCCCAACCCGAGCAAAATCCCCTCTCTCCGTAATCAGTGCAGTGACATTGTCACTTCATGTTCTTGGTTCCTTTGTGCTTTTCTATTGTTTCCCCATACCAGGCTTCTTGGCGGTTTTATTCTACCGACGCCAGCCGAACAAACCTGACAGCCACCTGGCGATATTATGAAAGTATTCTTCCTCCCCTCAGGCATGTATCAGCGCTATGAATGATAAAAGAAAGCCATGACTTGTATTGGTTACTAATCTGCTTTTCAATTTTTTGTTTCATCCCCCGCTCCCTCTTGCCTTGTTTTTTCTTTTTTACCATATATCCTGCACGTAGTGTGTATGGCGTAGTTATGCGGCTGATGAGAAATCGGTTTCCATTGCTACCTGGAAGCCTCATTTGAAGGCCTTGCATACCTGCAGCCCTACAAAGTAGGTACAAATATGGCAGTTGGTGCTGTTCTCGATGTCTGTTCAAGCTTATATGGAATTAGTATTTGTCTGTTTTGTCTTGTTTTGTCTTCTTAAGTCCTCTCATTAAAAACTTCAACTAACAAATCACATCAATATTACCTAGAAGCCTAGGACAGTGGGACAAATACAAATCATTGCCATTTATCTAAGAAATCGTTGAGCACAGGCATTAGAAACATCTTTCCAAAACCCACGTGTAAATCAAGGTCAATGTTTTACCCAGTTCCAAATTGTCTCTAAGGAGGAAAATAAGTTTACTGCAGAGCATGTTCCTTGAATTAGTGCTATTTTTATGCCTATGTCGCTGTATAAGGCTATAGCCTCAGATCTACCTTTGCAAGGGAAGAGAGCCTTGTGGTATTCTGCAGGTGAATGCACTGGAGAATATGGTCCTTTTCGTCATAACTCCTGATATATTCAGTATTTCCTTGGGGCAAGTTATATCCTCAGGTATGCACACAGTCAGTGGAAGATGACCAAAAAGACCTGATGGCACAGTTTGGCAGAGAGGAAATACTTGATGTCCTAGGTTGGGTGAGAAATCACAGAGCACAGGCAGCCCAAGACCTTCAATAATTCAGTGAAAGATTTACCAGAAGGTGGTAAGTAGACTGATTCAATACAGGGCACAAATCAGGAAGTAGAACACACTTGATAGAGATCAAAAAGGAGAGCGTTAAGAGCCTTATGGGAAAGCTCTGATAAGCATCCTAACTGTTGTTATTGCAGACAGTGCAAGAGAATTAGTGGTTTCTCTCAAAGCTGGGTGATGAACATCCGCATGACAGTAAAAAGGTAATTGTGTGCCAAAAAGCTCAGCCAAAAAGAGGTTTGGCTGGGTACCCAAAGCTTATCTTTGAATTTCAAAGAGTTGACAAGAACAGAGCCATAAGTAATCCATTACCATAACTGTAATTCCAAAATGCTCCAAACTAAAAGGAGCCTTTAGATTAAAAGTTACATGGATTATTGATTTTTGACATATGCAAACAGGTTGCAGGCAATATTGGTGTAAAAGGATGGACATAAAATTACATAAATAATGAAGTTGTATCCCACCTAAAATACTCTGAAATATGATTGTCCCTCAAAAGTTCACCTACTTGTTATTTTAAAGAAGTGTATTGCTGTGCTATCCTAAAATTAAACCTTTTTATTTACCAGAGATAACTTTATCTAATAAGAGCCTACAGCTTTCTGTTATATATGTGTCAGCAATGCATTTTGCCTAAGTGCTTTGCCAACTCAGTCTGCAGTGGTATGTACTAAGCATGTCATGCATGTGTTAAAACAACTGAAAAACTCTTTTTCAGAAGCATTGTAGTTACAAGTCTTGCTTGAATGTTTTTGTGGTTGCAATGTAACGTGTGTGTTGTACACTAATTAACATATCCATTTACGTTTATCATATATCTAACATCATCTGTAACTAAGTAATGTGATTACTATCTGCATAACAAGTATGTTTTTCCCTCCCACTCCCTGACCTGAAGAAAAGAACAAGGGGAAGCTTCTAGCAGGTTTGTAGGTTTTTTAATTTCTTTTATCTGTGAAATCGCTGCTTCTTAATGGCTTTTAGATGTTTCGGGTTCTGTGCAGTAGGTTCAATGAACTGTAACGATTAACTGATAATAATCACAAATTTGTTTTTTAAAACTCATATCGATAGACTAATGCTGCTGAAATTTGCTTCGTCTCAGTTTTTGTATGGAAAAAATAGGCAATTTTTTTACTTTTTAACTTTGAGGAGGAGCTCAGTTCAAGCAGCGGCAGAGTAGCAAACAGAGAGCAGCCTCCCCAGACCCAGCTCCTGGGCAAAAGGATGTGGCCTCCAGCTTCTGCCATAAAATTGATGCTCAAGGTTTCCAGGAATCACACGGGAAGCTACAGGCATGTAGTTGAATTTGGCTTCATGAACCAGCCCATCAGCCCCTTGTTGCAGGGGGGAGGACCCCCCAACTGCGCTGGCTGGCTGTTGCCTTGGCATGGGTCCGTGCTTCCCTCCAGGAGCATCCTCAAGGCTTTCTCAGTGCCACGTCTCCACATCTTCTCCACTTCCTTTCCGTCCCCTCCTAAAGTGCATTTTGGGTCACAGCAGGTGGGGAGAAAAGACCGCTGCAGTGGCTCACCTCCTTCCGGATGCACAGTTTGCACTCTCGCATGGCCCTATTCAGGTGGAGGACGCAGCCTGGCATTTCTCCTTCAATAAGCCCCACCACCGCTGGCCGGGAGGGCAGATGGGGTTTCCATCCAGCCTGGATGCCAGCTGAGGACCAGCTGCCTACAGCATGCAGAGGCAGGCCTTGGCAGGGCTATCCTCCTGGGATCCATAAAGCCCCGGAGATGCACAGCCCTAAGGCAGTAACAGGAAATGCTGCTCTTTGCCGCACGTATAGCTCAAGTCCTTAGGGACAGGAAGGGACTCAGTGGCTACAAGAGAAATTACACTACCTCTGAAACTCATTAGGGACGGGAGTCCGCAGGCGTTCAGCAGCCAGCACTGCGATATCAGCATGATCAGAGAATGGTGGAGTTTACCTCTGAGCAAAAAACAATGAAAGTCCAAGAAAAAAAGTGTTGGTGACACATCAGCCTCTGAAATACATCCGCCCCCGAGTTGTACTGTGGTTCACAAACGCTTCTGGGTTATTCAGTCAGGGGTGGAAAGTCTTCACACCAATTACCCATGTCCCATTCCAGTTTCCAGATTGCTCCTCTGGCGCCTGACTCCATCCTTTTCCCCGATGCGCACATAACTGCTGTTAGTGTCACAGTAACTTGAGGGGGCTGGATTTGCTCTGAGATGTCCCTCGTGAGCACTTCACCTGTTCTGTCAGTTCTATGCTTTTCCATATACATTACCTCCATAGGCTTGCTAGCAACGTATTGATATCATGAGATTATGACAGACAGCCTGATTGAAACCTTTTCCGCTCACCAGACGTATTTCCTACCCCTTCAACAGCAACATTTAAAATTGACTTCAGCTTATTTAAAGGTGAGAGTGAAGCTGGCAGTAAATGAGTACGTACCTCCAAACCAGTGATTTGTGCAGAGGTTATTCGTGCTTGTACCTGTGAGCACTTAAAGAGACAAATTTACTTACAATAAGTAGAAGCTAGACGCAAAAAAAACCCAACTGTAAAACTATATTACATGCTCCATGTTAGTGATAACTGTTGTGGTTTTTTAAGTAGTCAATGATTTAGTCAGATTTTTTCACTTTATTTTCACTGAATGGAAAATGTTTGCCACTTTAGAAACTCTAAGCTAATACGTGCACTGCTGCAAATTAGTGTAGGTATAAAAAATGAACTAATTAACTCCTGAGGTCCTGGTCTGCAGTAAAAACCCTACGGACCGCTCAGTGCTTTTTAAAAAAGGGGTGTTTTGTTGGTGGCTGTTTATCATTCTGAGCTGATACATTGCTGTATGTTTGTATCACTTAAAATACACGTGGTGTACGTGGTCTTTTGTGGTAAAAATGTAAATGCAACGTGCCGCGACGTACTTCAAGATAACTGTCCTCGACTGTTTGACTTCTTTCTTATTGCAATGCTGAGTGACTTGCATGGGATGCTATGTGAACTAAGTAAGCCGCTTCTTGTTTCACTCTTTAAATTAAGATGTGTTTGCACAAGTAGTGCTTTCTGAATATGCTTTTTGCTCTGTACTCCGTTCTACTAACAGTGGAGAAAGGCTTTTATTACTTTAGGTAAAAGTTAAATATTTTCTTTCCTACCAAAGCTACTTTTATATTTACAGAAATGAATTCCTGCGTTTTGCCATGTATAGACCTACAGTCTTTCATTCGGTAACTAAATGTTGCTGTGCACTTGAGTTGAGAGAGCTGTGCTTATGAGGCTGTAGCTTCGTATTGATTTTAAGAAAAATACGTACGATGTATTTCTCAAAATACTATACACAAATATTCTAATTAATCATTTACCAAACATAATGGTAGACAACCTCTCTGGTGTGTCCACGCTGTAAATGAGATATTTCTATAAATCTGTTCTAGACTTCTGCAAGTCATTAAAAAGCCTATGTGTTAAATTCTCCATATCTACAAATGCACACACTGAACACAAATAATATTTATTTCTGTTCAATTGTACATTGTGGCTGAAATTCTTCCTGTGCAGGAAGCTAGATCAAGACTGATGAATCTTACGACATCCTGAGACTATAAGCAGTCTTCAGCTGTGTGTAGGGCACGCAGTGGGTATCTGCAAAGAATGAACGTCACCCGTGTAGTGTTGTAACTAGTGAGCCGGAATACGAATTCCCTATTCAGACAACTCTCTCTCGTGCAATAAGGAGGAGTTTTGCCAGTGTAGGAGCTTGGGGGAAAAACTCGTTCCTGCTCTGAGGGAAACAAGTAAAGTGTATTCTGGAATTCTCTCCACCTCCTATATCATATCTGTTTCTAAAAATAGATTTAATATAAACTCTCTGCATGCACCCTATGAAAAAGAAATTGCCAGTGATGCAGAATCTGACTTGAGGTGGAAAGCCTAACCCCTTACCTAGCAGTGGAATGCTTAGTAACATGGTCCTCTATCTCCCCTCACTCCTAGTAAGCTTTGTAGTAATAAACAGAAGCTCTTCAGGATGTACACCCCTCGGAAACATAGGTATTCAGCATCCTGCCTATTCACATGATGTTTGAGAATGCCAACTAACATCAGGTGCATGATTCATTTACTTCCTCTCCTTAGTGCTTTGAAGTTCCTTATTTCTCCAAAGGAGATTTCTTGATTTTTTTTTTCAAGTGCTTGTGATTCCCCTCATTGCTTGTTGCCTGCAATGACATTAAGACAATGGCAATAATACCAGTTCTTTGAATATCATCCGGTCAGACAATTGCAAGTGTGCAGCACGCCACAGTTTGCCAAAGCCTGGTCCCCCTTCTCTGCCTGACACTTGAACTTTTGCAATGCATTACCCTGGGGACATCTAAAACTGCGGTTGAATATTTGGGTAAAGACATTTCCCCGCGTCCAAGAGGATTTTTATAACCACAGCAGTTGAGTTCTCCATCTAATAATTAGTGGGGAATATTAAGCTGGGCAATATCGACCGTCAAAATGTGCCGTTGTTGTTGAGAACAATCCGCTTGGACACAGCCCGTGGAAGCTGTGCCTGTGCCCTGTACTGGAAGGTAGAGGAATGCATGTGAAATCAACCGTCTGCTTCAGCTGAATTCTGTGGAAATTGTGTCTCTTACCAAAAATGGTAATTCCTAGATGGGTGGACCTTACAGGAAGAAACCCTTGATTTATAACTAAAGCTTATTGTATTTTTTTCTTGCTTTTTAAAAATAATTTAAAAGACAATAGAAGCACAAACTGATGATAGAAAATGGAGATTAAAAATAGTTTCTCTTCGTTTGGAAACTGTTTTGAAAAACCAAAAAATACATAAAACCCTTGAACTCCATTTGTTTCTTCTGTTTGACAATTGAACTGTAAGACATTATGTCCCTGAAATTCTTGTTGTTACTCATTGAAGGTATGAGATATAACACTACATTTCTTGGGTTCACGCTCCTAGCATGAGACTGGTGGAGAAGCCTTGAGAGTTTGAACTACGCGCCTTGCTGTACTATCCATTGGATTTATATTTGTTCAACCTAGCTTAATTTCAGTAAAGTTAGCTGTAGGCTTGGTAAGAATCAATATCTGTATTTATTGGAAGTTCACTGCTGAAAATTGGCACGTTCGTTTGCTGGCTGTTGCTTGTCATGGGTGATAATTTTTGGCAGTTTTAGCTTCTGTCTCTACTCAAGATACAAAGCATTCTCCCTCACCCTCAAGCCGTCCAGTTACTTCTGATTCATTTCAATTTCTTCTTATTCCCGCTTCCACCAGCTGGCTCTGCGTGAAAAGCTGAAAACAAATTGTAAATTGTGACTAGTAGCAAGCAGTAGTGCTGCAGGTTTGAGACTAAAGCAGGGCAGAAGATAAACTTGATCAGAAACGCAGGAAGGTAGGCAGGGAAATAGGGGAGTGGGACCGAGACGCAAAGAGATGCTCAGTTAACCAAAAAGTATAGTAAGATGGTCCATGGAAGACAGACAGTGGTGTGATGATGACAGGGGAGAAAAGCAAAGGTTTGTAGGCATTTATCAATTAAAACAAAATCTTATCAAGTCTAGATTTGGTCCAGCAGAGAACTGTTCGTTCCTCCTGCAGTGAAGCGACAGTGTCCTCTAGTGTCCCTAAACACCTATTCCTTCATAAATCAAAGCTGGAAAAGACAGAATTTTAAAAACAATATAGAAGAACTAGAAAGTCCTTTGCTATCCCAGGGAAATGAGTGGCTCATGCATGTCCTGACAGGAGGAATGAGTGGTAAGATCCTACAACTGACCTTCCAGAAGGCAAACAAATAGGGAAAAGTCACTTGCTTTTTTTCCCACACATGCCAGTTGTAATTGATCTGCACTAAAAGATGCTTTAAAGCTCCAGTGTTATCAATATGAATGCATTTCACAAGTAGCAACCCTTAAGAAAAGAGGAGTAATAGGTCCAAAGAAGTTACTATTGACAGGGAAGATTATGATAGAAAGCAGGTATGTATATAAACCATCAGGAATAAACTATCAGTCATGTAAGGTACAGGAAATGATGGATAGACACACATCTCAAAGAGTACAGAGATGACTGGAGATAGCTGTGGTTCTCTCAGATCCTTGTCATTTAGGTCTGATTCAGGAAACTAATTTCAGAAAGCATTCAGACACCCATTTTCCTAGTCCTTTCTCGTTATTTTTGCCTTTTTGATCAACATTCAACTTAAAGCTTGGGAGTACATACAGAATACATGAATTTCCAATGGCCATTAACAGGTTTACATTAATTCAGAGGATGTGCTTTGGATATCTTGTAAAAAGAGAGGAGAAAAGGGGAGAGAGAAAAATATAATAGGCTAGGTCCTGCAAGTGGAGAAGGATGAGGGTCCAGAGAAGGGCCACAAAGATGATCAAAGGACCTTGAAGCCTGCCATATGGGGAAAGGTTGAGAGGGTTTTGTTTCTTCAGCCTTGAGAAAAGAAGGCTTAGGGGAGACCTCATCGCCACATTCCAGTACTTAAAGGGTGGCTACAAAGAAGGTGGAGACTCCCTTTTTACAAGGAGCCACATGGAAAAGATGAGGGGTAATGGGTACAAGTTACTCCTGGGGACATTCTCATTGGACATAAGGGGAAAAATTTTCACAGCGAGAACAATCAGCCGTTGGAATAATCTCCCCTGGGAAGTGGTGGGTTCCCCAACATGGGACAGTTTTAAGATTGGGCATGGCTTGAAAGGGCATAAGATTATCTCCACTTTGTATTTCTATTAGAGAATAGATTCTGCTCTTTCTCCACTACTACTTGCAACAGAGACTCAAGAGCCAGGAACTATATAACTATAAGAAAAGGGACTTTCACTGGGGGAAAAAGTGTAGTCAGGATAGCCCCAAAATGCTCTGATTCAGTTATTACTTCATGATCTGTTTATTTGTCATGTCTAGAAGAGCCCCATGGCAGGGTGCTCCCAAGGACAGCAGCTTTCTTCTCCAAAGCATGAATTCTCCCCCGCTGGAAGTCATATCATTTATGCCTACACTGAGTAAGACCCTGTGACTTCAGGAACATTTCCCACCAGTCTCAAAATATGAACAGGGATCCAAGAAGCAAAGAACTGCTATAACCAGTGTCTTAAAATATACTCTCAAGATGCAAAACAGAGTTTCCAAACCACGCTTCCTTCTGGGGCTGTTTCTCTTCACGATGCAGCATCCTCCGCATGGACCCTTGGCATGCCATTACATTACCATTGCTACAACGCAGATCTTTTTTTTTTTTTTTAAGTTTCAAGTCTGCATTTTAAATTAATATTTTCATTCTCAGTGTTGCACTTCTGAAAAATGTCTCTAGTACAGATGAAGTGTCTACTGTTCCTTTCACCATTGCCTCATTCCTTTGATTTGGAGAACTAAAGATATTCAGGTTAAGTAGCCATTGTGTACCATTCAGCTTCAATACATAACCACGCGTACAAACAATTTAAAGGCAGCCATTGCTTTCATAAGTACAAATTAATTGACAGAAGAACACGTATGCTTTTTTCATTTTTCTGTTTTCATTTTTAGTTTGAAGTTAATGGGATTATAAAAAACACTGTCCATACTGATTGGTTTTATGGCTATTTTATCAATTTTCCTTTCCTTTTAATTAGTGCAAGGGGAAGAGAGCTGTCCAGAAAGTTTTTGGCTCTAAAATTTGTCCGAAAAATTTTTTAATTTGATTTCATGCTTCAATAGCAAATACAATTTGAGCCATAAGAGGAGTTAAAAAAAGCAAAGGGACACATGCCTATGAGTAATACCTATAATAAATCCATTTTGATTCCGTTGCTCATGCTGTATAGTATGACAATGCAATAATGTGGTTAATAAATATTTTACAGCTTACATTTTCATGAAGTTGTACAATGCAAAAGGTTCCTGAGCTGCAATATGATTCAGTCTTGAAATGTAATTTTGATTGAAAATTAAATTTTAGAACTCACTTTTCTTACAAGTAGTAAGTTCTGTGGTTCTTTTGTATTGCATATGCAACAGCACACAGTACTGCAGATGTGGATAATTGTAGTGGAAATAGATAACATTTCCAGCACAATGATGTGTTTATTTCAACAATTGCTTACTTTGGGCAAGAGAACAAAGGGATTACGTTCAGAAATTATAG
>VZSC01013949.1:267017-292210 GCA_013398225.1 Steatornis caripensis
AAATTATAGCAAAGGTATTATTTCAAGTGATTCAACATGCCATATAGAAATACATTTCTCTAATAATCTTTCTGTTGATGTGCTCGTTTTTTAGCATCCTTGAAAATTATCTTATTATAAGCTTCCCAGCATGTGCTTTGCCTGGTACAAACTGCATACTTTCTGCTCTCAGTGGTGTTTGTATTCAGAATGAAATGCTATGCTATGCTATGCTGTGTTATGCTATGCTACGCAATGCACGGACAAAGATATTTGATTATGTCAACATTTCACAGCAACCGAAGTTTATAACTACTTTCCATTTCATATAATTACATATTAACACTGGATTTTCAAAGTGTAGTAAGTTAAACATCTAAGAACCACACAGTTTGTGTTAGCATTAGTGAATTCGCTGCAGAATTCATGTCTCTTGAAAACATCTTATGGGCATGCTGAAGTTAAATGCAAAGACTTTGAGAGTGCTAGAAAGCGTCTCAACTTCAAGTACAATTATAATTTTCAGGTAGACAGTCGTTGCTACAGGTGTTTTAAAAGCATCCCCAAAGCCTATGCCAGGGCAGCAGGACCGCAAGTCTCAGTAACATTGTACCATGAGCAGCTACTGCATTGCTCCCATCCTCTCTCCCCTTGCAAGAACAGGACCACTGATCAAAAGCGACCATTCCCTTGTCCAGGCAATCCAGCTTAACCTTGTAGATAAAACAAAGTTTCCAAACCTTGGTATCAGACTTCCTTTCTGTTTTCCCTTTGTGCCTTCTGCTACAGGAAGAGACAAAAAAGGCAAAAATGTTAAATAATGAAAAAGCATAGGCAGATAGTCACGGTGACCACAGGATGTTCATCAGATATGTTTGAACATGAGCAAATGTAGTTTAAGCACTGGGAAGTGGAAAAATCTACATATCCCACATTTAGCTGACTGTAGGGGAGGGTTATAAGCACAGGAGGGAAAAACATCAGCTTACAACTGGCCAACTATAAGACCGCAGGACCACCATTGATCCAGCAGTCACAGTCACGAGCTTGGCTGGGCTCTTGTACCTGTCCTAAAGTGCCTGTCCAATACCACCTGCAGGTAGTAAGCCCCCAGCTGAATCTCCAGTAATGACTTCAGTGAGCACACAGGGTATCGTTACATTTCCATTAATTGGTCATCACGCTGTTTCTTGGATGTTTTGTTAACTTTGGTTTCATCTTACCCAAGTAAGTGCTGTGACAAGGAATTCTGGATGTGAGTGATCACTAACAATGCATATGAAATGTTGGAAGTGCTACACCTTGAAAAAGCATGAATAAGCTAACAGTATTTTTGCCTGCTTAAAAAAATCCAAACAATACTACATGGCATGCAGTAATAATAGAATATGTTTTGTTCTTGATTCTCTGAAGAGATGGCCAGAAATGCACTGAGCTGGGCTGACTAAGATGGAAATAAACCTATACAAAATTCAAGGCATAGGAAAAAAAAACCTTAGACATTAATCTATAATAATTGGGTTAAATTTGTTTCTATTTGTTAACTTTAATTTCCTTTACAAGGTTATTCTGTACTGTAAGATAGACTGCCATTGATAATGTCTCTATCAAAAAAGTTACATCAGATCAGTTTCATTCCCAAATGAAATATATTCGATGAAAATAAAAGCGTGTAAGAAACAGATTAATACTATTGAGAATTTTTAGAAATTATTTCCTAATATCATACTAGAAGAAAAAGGAGTGGAGGAACCATGAAATAAAATACGTTTCTCTTCTTCACAGTCAAAAGCTGAGTTTTAAGGAGCGGGTCCGGATGGCCAGCCCACGAGGCCAAAGTATAAAGAACAGGCAGTCTTCAGTTGGAGACCGACGGTCGCCAAGTGCTGACATTGCCACTGAGGGCAGCCCAACCAAAGTCCAGAAGAGCTGGAGCTTCAACGACCGAACGCGCTTCAGGCCCTCGCTGCGGCTGAAGAGCTCACAGCCCAAACCCGTGGTCGACGGTAGGAGTTTTTCTTGCCTCGTTTGCCATTGCACTCTGCTCCCAGCCTTCTCACACTCTCACACACCTCCACTGTGAATGCAACCCGGTTTTGGAAAACAGAAAGAAACATTATATCAGGGCAGAGACACTGGAAAGCTATAGCCTGCTTCAAACAGTGTGCCAATGGGATTCCTTTTTTAATAGGCAATCTTGTGTTAGTGGTGCACAGGGAGCGACCGGTGGAAAAGGGGGTCACTAAGGAAAATTGCAGGGGGACTAAATGCATCCCACGGGTTTGGCTGCAGCAGCAATGCCGTCACGACACCTCTCCTACTGCTGGGCGCAGCTGCTGCCCAAACTCACTGCCTCTCGCTGGTGGGCCGCACACCACGGCCAGCGCTGCACTGGCTGCACCTATGCCAGCCGAGAGCACAGCTTGCATGGCACTGGCCCCCCCAGGCAGAGGAACTTGCCAAGGGGCTGGGAATTGCCCTCTCACCTCCACCAGGAGTAAAGCCACCTGCTGCCTAGAGATATACTGCTGGGTGCTGTAGGTTTTATGGGGTTGTATCCAGTTCAGTAAGGCAGGTGGCTTTAGCAAATAAACCAGTGTTATTGCTTTTATGTCTTGCTTTTTAAAGGGTATTTTAGATGTAGGAAGGACTCCTAACATGTGAAGAAGTGGATCTTTGTGAAAATGGCTCGCTGGCCCTGCAGCAGGCAGGAACGTAGGCTTTCCTTCACGCTTCCTCCCCACAGGAACGGACGCTGCCCCTCTCTGCTCTCTGTTCACCAGCTAAGGTCCTCTCAGGCATTAAAGTAGCCACTGTTCAGGCAACGGTGTTCATCTACAAATGCCAAAAAAAAAGACAGTGACTCTCCAAACCAGGGAGCACCAAAGTGGGGAGAGCAGCCCCCTGACAGGCAGGAGCTGAGAGCGCGGGACGAACCCGACCCGTGTAGAGACAGGTCCTGCACGGAAAGGTGCGCTCACACAGCTCTGCCCCAGTGGACTTGGATTTGGGTTTCTCCATTCACGTTTTTCTTAATTTGTGAATGTTTTGTTCTTTTGTGAGACCCGCAGGCAGAAAATGAGGGAAAAAACCTACCAGCTACAACAGGAGGCAGTGACCCTGACTGTATGGGAAAGGTACAACGTAAATCATTTGATCCAAGTAAAGNTTTCTCAATTTGTGAATGTTTTGTTCTTTTGTGAGACCCGCAGGCAGAAAATGAGGGAAAAAACCTACCAGCTACAACAGGAGGCAGTGACCCTGACTGTATGGGAAAGGTACAACGTAAATCATTTGATCCAAGTAAAGAGATATAACTTTAAACTCTTTCTATGACGGCAGTCACGCGTGTTACATCCAACAATTGTGGTAAAACTAATTAGAAGTGCAATTTCAGTGTCTGCTTCCTTTTTAGCACACATATTATCACAGACATGTAGGTTGCAAAATACCCATTGAACTGGAATGCCCCATCCCTCAGCTGAGGACGTCCTACGCAGCACATCTCTTCAGGAAAAGCCTGGGTAAATAAACATTTCCTGGAGGGCAAACAAGACAAACCAATAGTGTTTGCTAAGGTCATCGTTCCAGGCTAGCCCTCCCCCGTGGAGACCTCTCAGATGCACAAATCCTGAATTTGGCTGCATTACAGTGAGCTGCTGGGGTGTACCAGCCACCAGGCTGCTATCCGGGTTGCTCACCGCTCCTCGCTCCATTCTGGTGCATGGGTCCTGGCTCATGTCCCATGGCAGCTGCGCCACAGGGGCTATGTGATTCCGGCCCGGGTCTGATGCTGATGTGGAGCTGAGACGAGAGCACTTGCTCCATAGTGGGAAGCGAGAAATGCTGTAGGTACCAGAGTGGGCTTTAAGCTGCCCTGTGTAATTTTAGGCTTCCTACATAATTGCTTATATAGTGCAAGTATGTCCTCAAAACCATGCCAGAAATTATTTCATAGGTTAAACCCCACTAACTCGCACTGTGCCTCGAAGACCTAAGGAGAGGGTAATTTGTTGAGCATGCTCCCAGGGTTTCGCTTCTGCTCCAGCCCCGCAGCCTGCACCTCACGCAAGCATCTGTTTAGTTTTTCACCAGCCCATTTGTCACATAAACATTTCCTCAGCGTGTCCTCTGTTTCGTCCTGTACGTATTGTTGTTACTAGCAATGATCTGTGCAAGATCATGTTCCCTCTTATTGTCTCCCTTTCATGGAAAAGGTGCCACAAATGGCACCTTGGGTATTTCCGTAGATAAAAGATAATAACAACAGAGTGTTCATTGCTGTGCGTAAACCCTTAAAAGATCTTCCTGCTCCTCAGGGCGAGCACAGTCTGTTTCCTTGTCAAAGGTTTCCAGCTACTAGTCCACCCTTATGAACTGGGGCCAACAGATATGACCAATTTCTCATCTGTGGCAGGAGGAACAGCTTCCATTGTCTCTAGCTTTTAGGCAAATGCCAAGTTTCCACTCCGGGACCTCATCCAGCTACTTCTAGGAGTGGTATCATCAGAGAGATGTCCAGTGTGCTCACTGCTGAAAGGCAGCTCCTTGCTACCTTTCTCAATCCGTTGCAGGAAAAGTCAGGCGCTACCAACCTTGATTTCTTTTCTATTGTTGTTTTTGGTGTGTTACCAATGTCATAGTTGGATATGCTTTCTGCATTTGGCAGCTCAATGAAAAGGATCTGGAGATGATGTATTTAGTTTAGAATATCTTGCATTTTTCACTGGATGAAAATACAGTATTTGCAGCATTTTATTAATATCTCTTGGTTGCCAGGTCCTCCAGATTCCTCCTTGAGGTATTCTCCAGCCAAAGGATTAATTATTTTGGTGTGCTGATCTTCCAGTCAAATTAGAAGCCACCCATTTCTAGATTAAAGTCTGGGCACAAAACAATACCCCTGAACAGCCAGTCCTTCTGGTGATTCTTACATCTCTGTAGCATGTTTGGGGGAGAAGAAGTGACACTGGCAACAGGCCCTTCGACAGAGGCAATGTAGCACTGGGTACCCAGTCCAGTGTCAAAACTTTGATCAGTGATCTAATGAAAAAATAAACTCTTACTATGAACTTTGCCTTCCAAAAGAGGAGACACTCGGATATTTGCTTGATTTTTCTTTCACTGTATTGGATTTGGGGTTGCAAATGATCAAAGCAAATATATAGGTAAAAGGTTCGGAAAGGAGGAGAAATTTTTAGCATACGAGGATGATCTAAGGCAGATTATCAATGCAGTGACTTTGCAGGGCTGACAGAGTTCTCATAGACATGTTTGGAATCTGGGCCGGATTGAATGATCAGAAAGAGACTGCTGAAAAAACTAAACATTAGCAATTACAAACTGTCCTGTAAAGGAAGAATTCTAATGCAGACAGGAGCTTATGGAGGCAGCTAAGAGGCTAACATGACTGAAAATGTAGTAGCCTTCCTCTTAGGCTACTCAGTAACAGAAGCTCACTAACACTCCCCTGCTGCATGCTAAAACCACAGAAGGAGGGTTTCTTGGCAGCAAGCAAAACACTTAAGCTGGCCACAGGTATCTCCCCAAAGGACTGGGGCATAGCAGCCTTAGAACAGTATGGCCAAAACTGTTGCACAAATGGATGCATTTATGGGTAGCAACAGTCCTCTGAAACTGCCTATAAACCATTTATTGCTCTTGCCAAAGCAAGCCTGGCAAAGGCAGCAATTATTTCAGCTACATATGTGCATTTGCAAATTGATCCAAACCTGAAAGAGCTTTGATGGCTGGAGAGAGCTTTGGTGGCATGGCTGCAGACACTCTCTAGAGCATTTAAAACAGCGCAGGGGAGTAAAATTAAAAACAAAGACTTATGTAATCTGATTTTAAATACACGTCCAGTCTGTGGTGGCATGTGGCTCACAACTGCCAGAACTCTTGTTGAAGAGAAGACCCTGCACAAATTAATGAAGGTGCCAGGATGCTGTATTTCCAATCCCTGTTATCAGTTTAAAAGGGAATTATCAGCATCAGGCAGATCAAAGGGAGATCTTCACTACTCGGGAATGGTAAATAGTGAAGTTTCAGAAAGCGCACACTGAAAAGGATACAAGGATTGTATAGGTTCGTGCAAGAGGCTCCCCCAAAGGGATGCCGTGTCACACGGGCGAAGGTGCCGCCTGCCCTCGGAGCCGCTCGCAGCCACGGCCGTACCTGTACACCAGGCGAGCCAGGAGCCACCTCTGGCTCCAAGGCCTCCTCATGTGTCGCTGCACAAAAAACAGGGAAACTGCAGCCAAACTGCCTGTGGGGAACAGCCCCCGGCACACACGAATACCCACTGGCAGAGGCCAAACCTATGCCAGTCTGTGCAAGCGATTAAATAGCACTGGTGCTCTCGCACCATTGCTTAAGGAGCTGTGCCTGTGCCTCACCAGATCTAGCCATGGAGACTCACCTCACAAGATCTCTCCTTTCCTCTTTTCTGAGGAAAAGAACGTTTTCTGCTTAAGTAGTGTTCCAGTATTGCACAGCCACAGCTGAAGTAATGAACAGATATTATGTTGTGTATGCAGTTCTCGGTGAGGGACAAAAATGCCCTATTATACTTGTTTTCTACCATTCATGCTTCTAGGCCTCTGCATGAGTTATTGTGCCTTTACTGTAACCTAGAGACATTGTGTGGCTTTTTGAATAAAACGTCAAAAGCATTCAGCACTGGAGATATTACAAACATATTTCATGTGATTAATTAAAAAGAACTCTCTAAGGAAATATTTGATTTCTTGCACCATCCCAGAACATTATACGCTCACACGACCTCTAGCCTTTCATTCCCTACAGAGTACTTGCACAAAATCCTCAGGGTAGAGTATATTACAAGATCCATGGAAAGAATGCAATTGTGCATTTCGGCCCCCGTGTCCTCAGTTACTACCACGTAATTTATGTATTGCAAAAATGACAGGTTTTCCTTTCAGTAGCACAAACATCTTGACCTTGTATAAGGTTCACTTCATGTGGCAAAGGTCCTTAGTTTGGTTGCTTTTACGTCTCGGTTAGCTTAAGTTTGCTGATTCAAAATGAAGCTGCATGATGTCAAAACAAGGCTGCTCGATTTGTGTAAACCCCATACAATGAGACTAAGTGACATTTTACTAGCAATGTGTCAATTTGTGCTAACAGGAGATTTATTTTCCTGTGATTGTTTAACTCAACGATAGAGCTCTCGTTTATTACCGTTGTCACTGTAATTAATTAGGACGATCTCATAAAAATAATCTGGCATTCTGATCTAAGCTCCAAATCATTTTTTTGTTTTGTGTAAATAAGTACAGGCCATTGGTTTAGCAGCATTATTTTAGTTTATTCCAACGAAGGTCCTGGCCATATGAGTCCATAATTTAGTGTCCCTCTTTATGGTACGTCTTGAGAAATTTGCTGTGCACCGTTGCTCGCTGGACTGAGCACTTACTGGGCGATCACAGGTGAACGATGAGCAAGCTCAGCTCCATGAGGGACAGCAGCAGTCTACCACACAGAAGTACGGTTTGCATGGATTTCAAACAACCTCATCTACAGTGAAGAGTAAGCACATGAGTTAAGAAGTCATTTTGAGAGGACGCTCATAAAACTTCCCAATCACCAGGTAACCCACTCGCACCAAATCTGAAACATCTGAGGAAAGTTTTCATGTTTATAAAACGTTGTTGGGGAAATCCTTCATGGCATTTCAAGATACAGGACTGTCCTGCGGCTACGTGACTCTAAAGCTGCCATCCTCCTCTCTCCCTTTGCCCATGGCTACCACCTCCTTCAAAGAGGACCTCCCAGGGCACAGGACCTCTGTAGACCTTATGGAATATCAGACATCGTATCAACTGCCGTGTGCTACTAGGTCTTGCAGGGAGACAGTGAATTACGTGTGACATGTAGCTCTTCAGCCCATGGTTCGAGATCTTGTCATATATATCTGCAATTTCTTTTACAGTTTTAGCTTCTTGTATGCAGTGTATATGAAATAAGAGATGTGTATCTAAGAATACACTAAAATCATGCATTTAGAGTCATCTAGCATTTTTCTTTCTTACTCTTCTCACATGGCCATCTAAACTTGCTGGCTAATGTGCCACTATTTATAATAAGATCAGCCATTTTAGCTGCACAGTTACTGTGTGTATAATGAATTGTTTTTAGAAAGTCTCCTGGTCCTCCATATCATCACTCAAAATGAAAAGGACTCATTTTAATTAAGTAGTGGGAGCTGTTCCATGAAATCTTGCCAGTGCGGAAAATTTTTCAGAAGTTAAATAATAACTAAAGATAATTGAAAGTTGTTAGAAGGGAATGCTAGAATTTTAGATATTTGGAACTTGCCTGCATTATATGATAACTGATATAAATTGGGTTTCTGACCTCAAAAAATTGCACTTACAAAGAAAGGAGACTAGATAATTACAGCTTGAATATGTGAAAAACCTTCCACCAATCATATCTTCTATTTTGGCCAAATCTGAGCTTTTTTAGAAATGTTTTCACATATAAAATGTTGTTAGGGATATTCTTTATGATATTCTGCTTCATACTGCACTGCAGCTACCGAACTCCAGTTCTGATGTCCTCTTCTCTTCCCAGTCTGAAAAGTTTTGCCTTTTTCAGGAGAAAGACAAGGGAGAAAGGAACGGGCTATGTATACAACACTACTGCACTTCTCGCAGGTACTGCCTGCAGAGTAGATGCTCATGTTGTGCTGAAGGGAAAGGGAGTTCCTACACGGTTGTGCAGAAGTGCCCCTCCTTCCAGGAGGCACCAGTTTCGTTGCTCTCCTGAGAAACTGCTTTCCATCATGGAAGTGGCAACCATTTCACAAAAGCTGTCTGTAAACAGTGCTTTCAAATGTTGACATCCTTATTCCCGCTTTCTTAATTTTGCCACTTGACTACTGTTGTGTACTACCAGGGATTTTTGTGTCATTTTCTAGACAAATGTTAAGCATCTAATGGGAAGAGCACATCACAGAAGTTTACTTGTCCTGCCTCCTCCCTCTTTCATGATTAGAAGAAAGCCTTTTCTTTTTCTTTTTTCAGAGATCAAGGAAATAAATACATTATTTGCTCCCTTGGGCTTCCTTTCTCTGGCCCCTGGAGAGCATGTAAACATGGGCTGCTGCCGTTCCCTCTTTGGGCATTCTTATCATTAAGCATGCGATTAAGTGGAGCTGCGTTATGAGTTGCTTGTACTTCAGTTCCCAAGTTGAACTCTGAAGTTTGAATGATAGTTATAAACTATGACTTGATGTAACTCAGCACTTGTGAAAATTAGGCCACCATCCATTTTTCAGCTTGAGTCATGCATTACAATGAAAATGACTTTTTTCCCAAATCAGTGCTTTTTTACCAAGTTGGCCCAACGCTGTGTTGTGACATAAATAATTGAGAGTCATATGCAGACTATCAACTTCAGGCACCTATTTAGGTTTTGCCGTGTCTAAAACGTGGGTACTCAGCCTCAGCAGAGTCATTTAGATAACCCACACGAGGACCCCTAACTACCTCCTATGCAGTCAGAGTAAGATCTAAGTGCTTCTGAACGCTTTCAAAAAACAAGTCAAAGGGTCTGTGTTGGGATTACCATACCGATCACTATGTTAGGAGCACTTCCATAGGACTATTCATGGTGTCAGCACATGCACTTACTAGTGCTGGATTGTGGTTGCTAGCATATGGCGGTTCCCCGAAAACAAATCCAAGAGTGCTAAATCTTTTCAATTCTGTTCAACAGGCACATAATTACTTTAATGTTACTGACATTGAAAGCATGGAGCTATGAGGGTGATCAGAGTATCGTCACAGTTTTTCCAACACCAAAGCGTGTTATTAAACAGCAGAAAACACTTCTGAGAAAGGACACATTATATTTACAGAAATAATAAATAAAGCCTTGCACGTAACTTTTGCACAGAGCCATATGAAATGCAGCTACAAACTCGTAAATCCTTTGTTGGTGACATACAGTGTTTCAGAACAGTGTAATTTTTAGCTTGTTCATTCAAGGCGATCACAAATGACTGGAGTTTACATGAAGAATGCATAAATACTGTGACAAATAGGGAAATATCAAGATGAATTTAATGACTTGTGAACGCCTCTTCTATTTCCTGGTAATTGCTGATTTGCTGTTTGATTAAATCAAAGACTGCTCTTAAGGAAGAAAGAGGAAGAAATTAGAAAGTGTCAAAGACAAGACTTTAGCCCAAAGTAAATAATGTCAAAGATTGTGAGATGGCGAATGCCTCATCAGTTGTGAAATAAACACTTCCCAGATTGACATTTAGGATCAAAACACATCCTGAATTGTAAAGACGCTGGTATTAGAAAGGGGAATTGTTTCTGGATTGTCAGACTGGCTGGCACCCCTTCTTGGGGAGACTTGCAGGCAGATGTCTAAATACGTATTAAGACACACTTTGGCCATCATGGAGACCAGATTCGCGAGCTGCCCAAGCGACAGACTTGAAAGGCCTGTTTAGCTGTAGGCAGAGGCTCCTGGAGAGAAAGAAGGACCCGTGCTAACCCTAGGAAGGCCTGGCAGAGCAGCTGGATTCATGTAGAGAGCTGCTGCCTAAGGTTGCCTGTGGAGCCCACTTGGACCATGCAGAGCCCACCCCAGTGGAGAGCAGGTGTGGCCAAAGAGTCTGGAGAAGGGTGAAGAAGCAGACGTGTGCAGGGCTAGGAATGAGCTGGCACCAGAGGGTCTACCTGCCCCAGTTAATGATGGGGAAGGCTCTCTGTGGGAACAGGCAGCAGCATGGAGCAGGGCTCGTCAGAAGCCATTGCTTAGCCCCAGCTGGGAACTGGCAGGGATTTTAACAGCTGGAGCTGCTGAAGCAGCCAAACTGCCCCCAACATGGCCCTGACCTCGAGGATGAACTCCAGAGGGACAGAAGCGATACAAGTACATCTCACCTCATAACTATGTTGTACACAACATGAGCTTCCACTGGAAAAATTCATCAGAATGTGAACTTTGATTTCAGGGGAGTTGGATTTTTTTTTCCCAAATTGTTACTATGCGTTTGCCAAACTTTTTCCCAAGTCTGCTCAGTATTATAAAGAAACATGAATGTTTCCCGTATGAATCAAACAAAGTTTATAGCTTTTCACAAATTTTATTGACATGTGATACCAAGCGCCTGCCATAATAAAGGAAATTCATGTCAGAGGGAATATTAGAAAGAGAAAGAGAAGGTGATTTATTAGGAGCAGTATCTCTTCTTAAAGCTCGTTTAAATTTATAAGAATTTTTCAGCATCTGTCTAAAGTTTTTGCTGATTTTTGTATCCACATGTGAGCAACATGGACTATTGTAATTGTACCACACTGTTCTCAAAACGGTTCTGCAAAGATATACTGTGTTAAGGAAGCCTTCTTATTAATGACACTGTACTTGGCGAACGACCCACGAACCGTATCAGTGAGAGAACCGTTCAGAAACATGTTTATTTTAAACTTCCCAGTTGGAGTCTCTTGTTTCTCTGGGTTTACGTGGCTGTAGCTGCTGTGACCTAGCAGAACTATTCCTAATTTATACTGGCATAACTGAGTAGATTCGAACCTTAGAAAGCCACTAGAAATGCCAGTAGCATCAAAAGCTCTGGTTTTAGTGTGGCACGCACTTGGAAACGAGCTGGGAGATTTCAGCACTGGGAGAAGTAACTGGAGAGGCTGATCAGACATGACACCTGGAAAGTTAGTGTCGTGGAACACTTAGCACCTTCTGCGATGAAGCTTTAGATAGTGTATATACCTATCAAACTAATTACGTAGTTTATTTTAGCTAATTACATTTTTGGGCAGGGATCCAAATGTTAGTTAGGCGGGACAGGTGGGCATATATATTTTATCTATAAGATAAGCCGAGACAGTAGCAAAGCTTGTGAAAGAGCACAAGAAAAAAGCACTCGTCGTCATTGTGGGCACAAATTACAGCAATAGCATGGAAAGGGAGATTTCAAAGTTTTGTATGAAAATTTCACTTTTACAGTTTTAAACTGAAAATTTTTGAAGGTTGCATTTAGTTGTTTCATGTGTACTTGAAGACATCATTAACTTGGCTATAAACCATCTTTCTTTCCATATTAAGTCGATCTGTCAAAGGTAAAACCTCCTGCTCTTCAAAGCTACAGTAGATGTTCCTTATAGAGGTACCAGTTCAGTAACAGTCAAAAAGGAAAATATATTCTTGAGGGTAATGAACCAGCCAGAGTCATCAATATACATTATTATGGCCAAATATTAAATCTGTGAAGACAGCAATGTGGCAGTACCGATTCCTGAAGATGCAGCCTAGTACAACACTGTTTATTCTAAGATAGCGTTCCTATTAGGTTTAAAAGGTACCTTGAAATTTCCAGGCACTTCTGATTGACAAAGAACATTTTTCATCTTTAATTTACAGCCTTTGTGAAAAAGGAACTTGCAAAAAATGTCCTGCAATCATTTGTGTCTGATTGTGCTTCAAATTTGCTTATAATGGAAGCCCCTGAAGTGGAGTGTTTCTGGATGACTAAGCCTGTGTTTTAAATAACAGCATGAATGTAGGTAGGGATGTAGGACCGGGAAGAAACCTCTTCCGTTACTGAGGGTTACCAAATCCCATCCTTTTTTCTCTATTTCATATGTCACTGTTTCATTTTACACCCTCTTCTTTATGAAGCAGAGACAGTTACATGTTGAAATACACTGACCTTGAGGGAAATTCTTCACCCGGGCGCTCGGACTTCATACAGGTGAAGAGAGATGGCTTGGGAGGAAAAGACATCTGCTCTCCAGACAGGATTCCTGTATTTCATGTGCCTTCAAGACACGTGTGACATCGGGGCATTCAGTGACCCTGCCCTCCTGGCTCCATTCCCACTCCAGCGCATTTTAAGTCTGTAAAATGTCTTGGTCATGCATCGGTCTCTGTTTTCTGGTGTACTGAGGCACACTGGGCACTTCTGAGATTTCTAGCTAGTTCTCAAATGGTAACTGCAGAGGCGATGTTAGGAAAGGGTAGAGGATCCATCTCTTTCAGGCAAATAAATCCAGTAACTTGGCTTAAGCTCCTATTGCAAAGGAAGTCTGCAGTACCTATATGGCTCTGAGGTTTAAGGTGGCAATTGATCCATGACAAATGTCATTCTCTGTTTATTTCTGGCAAAAAAAGGTACTTTGTTTATTTTCACCTGTAATAAAGTGTTGGGTCATTCCACAGCCTCCTTAGTAAATGAAATGCATCTTCTCCTTTGTCTTCAATATCAGGTTAATCCATAGTGGTAAAAAAATAACGATGTAATATAACTTCAGCATCTTTTGATACTGCCATTACATTACAAGTTAGCTCACCACTTTCCCTTAAGACAGGGAATGTGATGAAAAACAGTGAGACACCAGGAATAGGCATACTTGTACTAAACTATTAATTTGTTTGAAAAATCACAGGGCTTTCTTCCTTTCTAACTTTCACTATTCACACTGGGGACTACCCAGGCCTCTTACGACACAAGCGCAGACAACAGGCAAGTGCATCATATAGTTTGTAAACTGGTGAAGCGCTGTCTTACTTGATTTGTAGTCCTTATTTTTCCAGAACCACTGTGCAGGCGGTTAGAAAACACTAAGGAAGAGATTTTTAAATGCTGCTTGTTTAGCCTGCTCTTGTATTTTGCAGCTGACACCAGTCTTGGAACAGATGATGTTTATGATGATAAAGGGTGCCAGTGTGATGTGTCAGTAGAAGATCTCACCCCTGCTCTGAAAACTGTCATCAGAGCAATCAGGTGAGCAAAAAATACTGAATGAATAAATATTTGAGATTTTTTTAATAAGATACTAATTAACTGCATGTCAATTAATAAAATGGTAGTTGAACTCATTACATGGCTATATTTGTTACATAACTAATGCTACTATGGTTTATTTACGCTTCCTTTTCATCAGTATTTTATTTATAAGTTGAAATATTGTATCTGTTCTGTTGTCAGCTTTTCAGTGTCTAAAAATGTTACATGATTTGATTCAGAAAAGAGAGTAATGAATGCTGGTCTCCACTATATTTCCTGTAATCCAAATTACTGTAATTCAGTTTGATGTAGTTTTACTGAATGTATATCATCTTGCCTGGAAAAGTTATTTCCTTTAAAAGTTTAGGGGTTTATTGCATTTCTGTATTCCTGAAACTGTCTGTCATACGACTTTCATTTCAACTTTCGTCTGGTAACAGCAGAATAATTACATTCATTCAATTGTGCAAAGCCTTGCCTGCCACTATCAATTGGACTAAATATAACCCCAATAATTTAAAACTAATAGTCTCCTTCTTTTCCAAGAAAGTAGCAAACTGCACTGAAACTTATAAAATTACCTGTATTGAAAGCTTAAACTTAGCATTCCCCCTCCCGAGGCTGCCAAGGCTCTTCATCTCCCTGAATATTTTCAAATGCAAATCCTGACAGGCCAAATGCCCACCATAAGGAGCACATGAACAAGCAAGGAGAGCTCAGGCATTCCCTCTCTGCTGACAGCAAACCCGAGGTTATTGCTGGGCATAAACGCGCTGGCTCTGCATCACAGTCACATCAGTGCCCAGCACCCTTCTTGCAGGCAGGCAGCAGCCACGGGGGATCTCTGCAAACCCCTACGGAAAGATGATGTTTTCCTGCAGGGAGACTCTCGCCGGAGTTCTCTCAGCACTATGGGAAGAAAGAACTCAAGCTCTTTATCAAATAATTTCATACAGTGATGACCTACAGGCTGCTTGTATTTTCTTCCCCTTTTTCCACTGATTGCCAATGAAGACAGATAGTGAGCGAGGCTATTTCTAGTGCTTTTCCACTAGCACGGACAGCTTCACAGACTATTTGCAGATGTCTGTTTCTAACCATTTTTCCAGCCTGCCTGGAAATGACCTCACAGGACATGTCAGATACCAGGTCCGTGTCCACAGCCATTGCAACTGGCAACTCAAATGTCACCGCCAAGAGGCATCTCTTGCCAGCAATGTTTCGGCAGGAGGCAGAAATCATTCTACACGGTGGACACCCACCTACAAGGCAGACCTATTCCTTCAAATGGAAAATGCTCAAATTAGGAACAATCAGCAGAATTCGTTCGCTCTGGTGCCAAAGATCCTTGTCTGTGATGTTGCATTTTGAACAGACTGGTTGACTCTTGGTGCCAAGTGCACCTTGCCGCTGTACTGGCAAGTGACACCAATGGTCACCTCATTCTTAATACTGCCCAAATTCCTAACGATCAACTTGACATTTTAATACTAAATTCATGGAGCTTGTTTTCAAAGGCACCACTGGATTGTTCAGTGCATCACCTCCTTCTTTTCCTGGTTCTCTTGGCAATTTATCAGCTCAAATGTAAAGTAACCAAATATGAAGGACCTAGTTGGTAAACTTTCTGTGCAGTGCCATCCACTGAAATGTTCTAATAAGAAGAGCAGAGATGCAACAGTTTGATTGTTTCAGACATGAACAATTTAACTGGTAAGCATCAACTTTTTATATTGCCTCCAACTTTTTCTCTGCACGCTTGGCTAACCAAAACCCAACTCATTTCACCACCGAGGCTGAGAGTAACGATCCTGCATCTCCACTTGCTAACAGTTAGCCACAAATCTCTCCCATCTTTCCCTGCAAATGTTGGTGCTTCACTAGATCACAAGCAGCACATACTTCTTGCTTCGGAAGCGTACCTTTGAGATCTGTAAAGCGGTAATCTGCAATGATCGTTAGACTTCTGTTAAATGCTATACCTTAATCTCTCAAAATCAAGAGACTGATAATTCAGTTCGTCAGGTAGCTGATACTCCCCTTTCTGATTATTCAGAGTATCTGTTACCTGACTACACTGGGATCTATGCAAACATCTGAAGAAGGATCTGAGACACTATATAGTAACTGTAGAATTTCAAGATGATAACATCTGCCTATATGGAAACTTTGTGCCTCATTTTGAAGTTCGTTGTCAGCAACGGCTTTGAATTGCAAAGGCAATGGGGGAGGGTGGAGGCCGTTTTTCCTTTCTTGCTGGTACACAGGAGCAGATGAAGACAGAAGGTACTTGAATAGCTTCATGAGGCACTGTTCAAAAGACCCCGAACGTAAGCACATACAGCTGGATCCATTCTGGCTACATCACCTTGAAAAACTGCAATAAAGGAGAGTAATTATTTTTTCCTGGATAGAGCTGGGTACAAATTGTTTTACAATGATACAAATGGTCTTTTTGTTTTGGGGAAAAAATGAAATTAGCAAAATTAATTCATGCTGGTGGGTTTACGGAGGTAGGGCCTCTCAGTTTTGGAATCAGAAAGAACTGTGGCTTTTTTCTGTGAAAGGAGCCTAAAACACGCTGGTTACTCTCAGGCTGGACAGCCTTGATACAGCAAAAGACAAAACCTGGTTTATTCATAATCTTTCATTCTGGTAATTTCAAGGTGTACTGCTTCAGTTTTGACCTTGCTTACTCACATTTTTCCCAGGACTACTTTATTCTTCAAAACAACTTTTTGATTTTAAACAAACAAACCCCCAAACTTTCATTTTGAAATGGTCAAAACAGGAGATGGAGAAAATAGTCCTTTCCTGAAAAAGTTCTTAACACATTGGCCCTTCCCAAAAATAGGACTCCCAACCGGTCCTACTGAAGACCCACCGGGCAGACCTGTCCGGTAACACACCAAGCTGTCAGCCTCCTCTCAAAGTCCCCCAAGCTGAGTCTTCCACAGCCCATCTCTTGTGCTGCCCCCTCCACCCCCTCTCACTACAAACTCTCTGTCAGGAAAGATCAAGTGAGGCAGCAGGGAAAGTAAGGAGAAGCCGCTGGATGCATTTGCACAATGTTGGGTGAGTAGGGAACAGACGGGTAGCGTGGTGAAACGTGGCACGCTCCACAGCGTGTCTTGGGCCAGGCCAGCATCAGTCCTGCCCCTCCGCAGCCTCCGGCGCTGGGATCAGAGCAGTGCACAAAGCAGTTCTTGCCAGTGGTACGGGGAGCCTTTGTGCCAGCAGGTTTTGTAGCACTACTCAGCAGGCTCTAGTCTTGTCGTCAACAAAAAGCCATCAATATCCTTCAGAGTTCCTGGAGACTAACAAAAAACATTGCATTTTCCAGCTCTCTCTGTTAGTTCACAAAGATGAATGTATATAAAAGAGACTGAAAAGAAGATGAGGATACCTTGTTTCTGTATGTTGCAATATCTCTGACCATTTTTCATAGCAAGAGACACTAAATTCTGTAATACTCTCCACAGTGGAAATGATGGAATTATATTACTATTTATGGAATACAAAATTAAATTTGAGAAGCATAAATAAATATGCAATAGGAAATAACTGCAGTGGCAGGAAGATGAACTTGCTGACCTAAGAGTTCTTTTCTCTCTTTAACTCTAGTGATTGCATAGCTGTATTTTCATTTGTTGTTAATAAGAAATAATAATAATATATGTAGCAAAATGTAATGAAATTTGAGTATTCTTGAGCTGATAAGCTGTACAGTTGAATGGCCATACATATTTAATAGCCAAAGAAGGAAAATATAATCTACCCTTTATGTTCAGTCTTTGAAATGTTTCTGCTACACCTATAAAACGTATTTTTAGCAGCCATCATGGATTTGTTCAATGGTGGTGTTTCAGAATCCTCTATTTCTTTTAAATCCCAACACCTGGTATATTTGCTGCCCAGATGGTCTCCAGAGCCTAGGCAAGGCTCTTAGACGTGTCTTTGGCTACGACAGCAGTGTGCTTGGGGGAAAACAATGTCTCTGGCTCCTAGGGCATGGGTTAGTCCAGGTCAAGACCCGAGAGAGGACGCAATATTGACCCGCTCACCCCACGCTGTAATGGAATTACCTCTCAGCCACCTTCGTCTGTTGGCTTCTCTATATTGGACCGTGATCTCTTCTGTACATTGCCATGTACCAGGAAGAAGGGTTATTTGGCAAGCTAAGGGCAGAGAGAGGAACCAGCACAACTAGATCTGTGTGCACCTGCTGTCCTGATGTCGTAAGCAAGCAAACGGCCTGTGGGCACCTCATCTAGCTATGGGCAGAACAACCCACCTGTCTTTTAATCTTTAAGGCAGGAACCATGTGTGAGTTTACCTGAACCCCAGTACAATGAAGCTCCATTTCTTCCTGAGACAGTGACAAGACCGACAAGATAACAGGTTTGAAAACACGAGTACAATAGGAGGCCTGCACGGAGGATGAGAGATGTTCTGAGTCAGTGCCAGTCTCAGTCAAGTGCACTAATGACGAGCAGAATAGCTTTTAATAGTGGAAGGGGCAACACGAATGGGAACTAAAACGCAACAGATGCCAGGAAGGAGACGCACCCCGCACATTCAGAAAACACTGTAATTCTAGCTCAGTGCTGATCCTGCGTTTGACAAAAGTTGAATGAAGTGGATGCTGCTTTTGGCTGCTAAGGGTCAATGTGACAAATGCTGGTATTTGACCTGTGACTTCCTACAAATTAGCAGGCCGTGTAAAAGATCAAAAAATCTAAACCTGTGGTTTAGACGTTAACTGCAGACAAATAACTTTGATAAACTAATTCAATACAAAAGGGTTTTTTTTTTCAGCTCTCCCCTGGATGCATCATTGAAGCAGGCTACTTTTTATGGCTAATTCTCACCAGAAAATTGTCACACTTGCGACTTAAGTAACATTTACAACCATGTTATCATCTGTCACATTGGAGTTTTAATACACAGTTTTAATAAAGCGTCTCGCTACACGCCATACAGCGATGTGAAACCACAAATAACGTTTTAAAAAATGGCGGGGACTACGCGCTGCGTTCTTTCGGGTTGATCCTTGCTCTCCGTTACCGCCGTTCGCTCCGTACCAGCGGTTCGGCGTTGCCAGTGGCGACTCCGTTCAGTTCCCGGTGGGTCTCGTTTGCCCTCTCGTGGTGCAACTCGGAACGACAGAGCGAGCTGCAGCGGGCGTTGCTCTGCTCCTCCGGGTTGCGTTGCGGGCTGGTGCTTCAGGTACTTGGGGTATCAGTCACTTGGGGCTCATTCTCCCTTTTTTGTAGGGGTAGGTCATCGCCTGTGCCCGCACAGCTGAACCCTTCGGTTTTATCACCCAGGAACGCACCAGAACAGGCAACTTTTTATTCCAGAAGCACAAATGAAGGAAGATCAAAGGCTTTTTTGTTCACAATCCAACCGCTGCTTTTGAATATTCTCTATACAGTCGTAATAATCTTTCAGGATGGGTGCTCAAACCTATCAAGTTCTATTACATAGTTATTTCAAGATACGGAAAGAAAATTTAATTTCTAAAATTGACAGTAAATAACTATGGAGAATCAACTAAGTTTAATAACTGCAGAGCAGTTGCTAGGCTCCATCACTGAAATAATTCTCTTTTTTTTTGTGCGGTTTTTGTAAAATTGTATATATTCAGAGCAAAAAGATGTAAGCAATACAGGTCTGTTCGAAACCCCACTGAGGTTAATTAAGATGGCATTGCATGAGCTAATACCTAAACAAGAAATGCTACAGTTACACCTCGCTGATACAGCCGTGATGCATTCGGTCCTGTGTTTGACTTCTGAACATTATGAACAAACTGCCTTGATAACCAAAAAAAAAACTGTTATAAAGCTGCAAAGCGGTAATGAAGACTTTTGTGCACACTGATTAAGAAGCTTTATGGCTGTTAAGAAAAATTAGTTTTCTGTCTCGTCTCTTGTAAAATCACGCAGTTGTGGTAAATTCAGTTGCCTTCAATTATGCTATTAATTCTCTGGCTCTGCTTTTCTAATAGAGTTGCATATTTTTACTCTATCGAGAGCGTGAAGTAAAAAATTGTGACCACCAGAATAGAGAGAATAATAACAAAAGAATGATAATTTCTTGTGTGTCTGCTACATCACATATTCTTTGTAACCTGAATAAATAACTAGACTCCAGGAGATTGTCTGCACGGCCAGACTATTACGAACAGAACATCTTGGCATCATTTGACAGCTAAAAGAAAAAAATAATCTGCATCCCAGCTTCGGAGGCCTTCAGATCACAAAAGATGCCGAAAGCCATTAGTCTGTAGCACTGGCTGACAATGGAAAAGAGGAAAGTGCATCATCTGACATATTTAAAACTGCATGGAGATCAGTCCTGCACTGTCAAGGTGATGGACTACTCCTAACAGGCCTTTTCCATTTTTAATTTCTATAATCAGAATCGTACTTCAAGCTCCATACCAGCGACAAGCAATCTCATTTTTAACTGGAAGTTATCAGAATGGGAAATATCAACAACCTAAGCACCATAGGAAAAGGCTGATATTATTCAGAAGAACATTTATGTATAATACAGAAAACAGAAGAGGATCGCTATATACTAGTAATCTGACTCTACATACTATTATCAGAATGTCTGTCCTAACTATAAAAAGTATGCTTTTCCTCAATTCCACTAAAACACTACTAATCTATTTTTACCACAGAGTGAGAGACATGTTTTGATTTTTATTGTTATTGTCTTACAGCTACTAAACACATACCATAATAAACACGGAGGGAATATATTAACATGAAATACTAGGATTTGGAATAGGATGCCAATTTACTGTCTCTGCTTTTTTAAATTGCAATAGATAGCAAATATCAGCAGTTTGGCCCTAACGGGGATTCATAAGCTCCGTAACACAGACCAGAATGGCCAGCACGCTTGATGCCTCAGCTTCTCTCCCAACTCTCCCACGGTTCTCTCTTCCACAGTTCTCATGTAAACCAAGGAGAACTGCAGGTTTTACCAGCTGACCTGGAAAATTGGCTCTCTGTCACTGACTTTCCAAGTTTGTCAGTTCCATTATTTAAAATTTGCACTTTAAAACCAAGCTTTTCAATCTAAGAAGTGGCATCACAGGTTCACATTATCATCACAGAAACTTGTGCAAGCCTCACATAAAAACCATAACGCCATTCATCAATTTTTGGATACTTACTGTCATCTGATACTTACTATTCTGCAGTATAATTCAAAGAAAAAGATCACCAATGCTAATTAAACAATAATTCCCATAGATTTCAACACGAAACAAAAACGAAAACTTCCTTTTAGCCTGCAAAGTTTGATCTTAAGTCAGCAAAATAAATTAAAAACAAATACATAGGCCTGAACGTTAACTAAAAATAAAAATGTATTAAAAATTAATTGGGTGTATAAATTTAACTTTTTGACAAAATGGAAAACAAAGAACTTAAAATGAGCACCAGGAAAGGAATACTAATATTTATGCTTGTGTAATCAATTTGTTAAGAGAAATCTTTCCTCTAACAAGGAGAGACGTAGCTTAAGCGTAAGTGTTGCTTACAGGATATCTCAGTCAAGTCGGTGGAACTAATCCCAGGTTTAAGTTAAGCATCTACTTCAGCACCTTTCAGATCAGGCACCTAGCATAAGCAAGCCAAACGGGTGTATCCTGATAAAACAAACATGCACTGCGCTCTTTAAAACAGTGTTACCTGGGATAGCTACAATGCATTCGTACTTACACATTTGAGCTTATAAGAACGATTTTGCAAAGGAAAAAGTTCACTTGAACAAGCTGTTCTGAAAATATCTTCCATTTAAAAATCAGCTGTCAAGTTTTGTCACTGGAATATATTGTATTGTATCACGGCTGTTGGAGATTAATCTGTGAAATGCTTTTTCCCCACAGAATTATGAAATTTCATGTTGCAAAGAGAAAGTTTAAGGAAACACTTCGTCCATATGACGTCAAAGATGTCATTGAACAGTATTCAGCAGGTCATCTAGACATGTTGTGCAGGATTAAGAGTCTTCAGTCACGGTAAGGAAAGAGTAATTTCTGCATCTTCTTAGGCCGTTCACTGCACAATGAATATTGGCAACATTTAACATCGCTGTGTTATATTTGGGTACGAATTGCCATCCGTGCTTCAGCCCAGCCTCTCTTTCCACGAACACAGCTGAGCCACAAATTACGTTGTGGGTGAAAGCAAAAAACTATTTATCTAAGTTGTCCCCAGAAAATGGAAGTCTGAACAACAGAAAAGGCAATCCTTTATCGGTAACGTCCATTCATAAACAAGGAATTTAGTCAGGAGGCTGCCAAAAGGATGAGGTCGACATTGAGAACTGACTTTCTCCCATGCCAAACTTTCTCTTTTCACATAAAAGAAATTGGGAACCACTGGCAATGTAGTATTTATGTAGGTTTTATGTTCCAGCAATAATAATTTTAAAAAAGCCAAGCAAACAACTGACATTGCATCCTGTGTATCACTAGAGGCATCAGGGCTGAGATTCCTGCTTCAAACTGACAACTTTCCCAGGACTCGATGCTGCTGTTAGGATGGGGAGAGCTGAGGGTGGCACTGGTATGTGTGTCCATCCCCAACATCAGGCTGCTGGAGAAGCCACCTCTTCTCGCACTCTCGGCAAGCCTAGACCTGGCTCTCCCAGGTGACGGCTAAGTTCTGGCCCCTGCTTAGTGCCGACAGAAAAGCAAAGCTGTCTCTGAGATAACCTCCAAAAACACAAAGAGCATCCATGTTTTTTTCTTATTTTTTTAATAAAACCAGGTAAACTTCTTTCTCAGGTGCTTTTCTAAAGTCCTGTGATTTTAATTTTTGATATACACAGGTTAGCAAGCATTCTGTATCATCACCATTTTCAGGAATCACAGCAGCTTTTGATTTCTCTTACAGCGTCGACCAAATTCTTGGGAAAGGACAAATCACAGCAGATAAAAGAAGCAGAGAAAAGAATCCTGCAGAGAATGAGACAACTGATGACCTCAGTATGTTAGGGCGTGTAGTCAAGGTGGAGAAACAGGTAGAGTGATTATCTGTGTCACTTTGTCTTGCTCTATTGCTCATGCCTTTTGCGTATTTTCTTGCCAGTTTCAAAGGCTGAACACGTAAATTTTTTTTTTGTAACATCTGCATCATTTACATGTTGAAATAAAATTAATATAAATTGTATTACCTTAACTGTCTTCCACGTACAGAAAAATAAGGAATGTAAAATCACAGGTTACTAAATTTTTTCCCTTTTATCAGCTTGCTTATGAAAACTCTACATGGCTTTTAACAGCCTTATATTTCAAGTGTCAATAGCGTATACCAAGCTCCTCCCATTTTTCTCTTCAGCAGTCACATTTTCCCTTTGCTTGGGTTCCAAATATTTTAAATTGGTATTTGGCATTTTGGCATTAATGTTAACCTTTTTCTCTCCTCCTGTAGGTTCAATCCATTGAGTCAAAGCTGGACTGTCTATTAGATATTTATCAACAAGTTTTGCGAAAAGGATCTGCATCCGCGCTCACTTTGGCTTCATTTCAAATGCCAGCTTTTGAGTGTGAGCAGACTTCTGATTACCAGAGTCCATCAGACAGCAAAGATTTGTCTAATTCTGCACAAATTAGTGGATGCGTATCCAGATCAGCTAGTGCCAATCTGCCTCGTGGCCTACAGCTTATACTGACACCAAATGAATTCAGCACTCAGGCTTACTATGCTTTTAGTCCAGCTATGCATAGTCAAGCAACGCAAGTGCCAAATGATGGACCTGCAGCAGTCAATAACACATCAAACCAAATAAACCAGGCAACTAAGCCAGCAACTCCAACAACATTACAAATACCACCTTTCTCATCGATGAAGCATATCAATAGGCCTGAGCCCGTTCAGATTATTCCTGTAACCACACAGGAAAACATTTCCGATGTCACCGCTTGCCTTGTTGCATCAAAGGATAATGGACAAGTTGCACAGCCCAGTGCGACAAAAGATCCCGCATGGAGGAAAAGTCTGGATACAGAAGGGGAACCTTTGCTCTCAGTTAAACCTGTGTTGCAAATGGATTTAGGAAAATCTTTATCTGTACAAAACCTTATACAATCAACAGAAGAACTGAATGTACAGGTTGCTGGCAGTGACTCCAGTGGTTCCAGAGGTAGCCAAGACATATACTCCAAATGGAGGGAGTCAAAATTATTTATAACTGATGAAGAGTTGGAGACAGAGGCAGGAACAGAGACTGCTGAAGCCATCTCGCGTCCGTTAGTGGAAACAACTCTCTCTGCTGACTCGCTAAGGACTGGAATATCAAGATCATCTCAAAACATTTGCAAGCCAGGGGATGGTACAGAAGCACTCAATCTGCTCCACGTCAAACTTAAATAACAGCTTGCGGGCTTTCTTCATTGGCTGGGTCGTTCCTCTAGTCATACATATCATAGCATGAACTGTTTTGAAAGCCTTTTTAATAAGATAAAATCACAAAAATCAGGATGAATCTGAGAAGCAGTTGAATGAGCCCACATCTCCTAGTTGCATGAAAATGCATGTTTAAGTGATGGCTAACATTCAAATTTACACCTGCAGTACAGCAGCCTTTCATGCAGTACAGTAGGTTTAAATGACAAGTTGCCTACAAAGCTAATGCTGCAGGATGTATCAAAAAGCAAAAATTTGAGCATTTAGACCTAGTGCCGTTTCTACAGGCCAGAAGTAAAAATCATAAGGTTTAAAGCACTTTGCTTCTGAACTAATTAAATATATATATATATATATATAAAAAATGTCCTGATTTAGATGATAGTTTATGTTTACAACAAAAAAATATCTACAGCTGCTAGCAAGGTACCAAGGAAACTAGTAATATGGGATTAGAAACGGCTGCCAGTTGCAAGATACTCACTCATCAGTAATCAGTTATTTTTAACTCTGAGAAACAGTACGTTAATATCCATCCAACTTTTGGTGATCTAGTGCTGTGGCAAAAGTACCTGACATACCACTATCATGTTGTTCTTTATAACAACAACATTATTGTGCTATGAAAAGTTGGTATTTTAAGGATTGGGGCTGGCCTCAGAAGTGGATAACCTGGGTGACTGCACTAAAAATTCAGGGGGGTCTTTCCTTTTTCCGGTCTCATTGAGGAGCTATCTTGTGAATCTAAAACATTCTGGCAGCAGCAGCTGAGGGAAGGAAGAAGGCGCTGCTGCCTTCACTGTAGAAGCAATATTTCCCTCTGCAGAAATTTTGGCAATTTTCCTTGCAGTCTCATCCTGATACCATGACGGCACTTCATAAGGCTGGGAAAGTAGGGAAAATGAGGAACTGACATAGAGAGTAAAACTAAAGATGGCAGAACAGGGAAAAGAGAAAGACAACACAATCAAAGGGGGGGGGGGGGGTGGGGG
>VZSC01013949.1:297668-308789 GCA_013398225.1 Steatornis caripensis
CACACACACACACACACACACACACACCCGCCCGCCCCCCACACCCACACCACCCACTTCGGGGGCCTCCCACACGTTCAGCACCGAGTTCTTGCCCCTCCCGTGCTAAAACACCGCCTCCTCCTCCCCGGCGGAGCCCACCCAGGTCCGCCCCGAGGCCGGCGGCTGATGCGGGAGGAGGCCGGACTCAGCACCCAGCGGCCCCGGCCCCGGCCCCAACAGCGCCGCACGGCGGCGGCGCGAACTCGGGCTCGGGCTTGGCGGGGGCGGCCATGAGTACGCCCGCGCTGCCAGGCCGAGCCAGCCAATCACTGCTCAGAGAGCGGCCCGTTCTGGCCAATCAGCGCGCCCCTAGCCTACGGCGCGCCGAAGCCTTCCACATGGGTCGCGGAGGCGGGGGTCGCCATGTCTGACTGGGACGCGAGCAGCGACGAGGGTGCGGGCTCTCCAGGCCGGCCGCCGCCCTCTGCCGCCGCCGGGCGTCTGTGGCAGCCGCCGGCGACCCCGTCGCAGAGCCGGAGCTCTGTAAAGGGCAGCGGGGGACGAAGGAGCGCTGAGTGGCGGCGGGAGACAGGGGCCAACCCCGGGAGGGAGGAGTGGGAGCCCCGAGGCGCTGAAGGCTTCCGCGGCCCGGGGGAGGCGGTGCGGCAGCGGGTGCCCAGAGCCGCCGCCGGCCAAGCTGGGGACGCCGCGGCGCCCCTCTGCTTCCATCTTGATAGCGCCCTGGTCGGGGCTCTCATAGGTAATAACGGCTGTTCGCCACCCCCCCCGCATACCCCCCGCCATGGGTGCTTGGCCTGCCGACGTAAGCGGGGAGGGGGGGAGCAGGAGAGGACCCAGCCCCTGCCCCTCCGTCTGCGCCTCGTGGAGGTGCACCGCTGCCTTCCGTCCCTCTGGCCGTGGAAGGGCCCCAGCCCCTTGTGATCCCCTTACATCTTTCTCACCCGGGGCTGGCAGGGTGATTTTGTGGAGTTCTGGCTGAAGAGTAGAGCACTCCCACTCGACAGAGTAGCTGAGTTTTTCCTCCCTAAAGTGCTGGGTTGGTGTCTGTTTCTCATGGCCAGCAGCCTGTGAGTGGGCTGAAGCCCCTCTCCAGTTGTGTGGAGGAAGGGACGCTCTCTCTTGAGCTGGTTTTGCTGCTCCATCTCTTCAACTAAGGTTCCTTCCCCCCAGCCCCACACATGCATCTTGCGTTTGGTTAATTGACAAAAAAAATCACCTGTGTTTTCCAACACTTTGGTGTCACCAGTTCTTTTATTTATGAATGCATGTGCCGTTAGGTTTTGGTCACAGCCAAAATACTTAAAAGAGTTACTGTGTGTAGTTTTTGACAGTTTGGCCTAAATCTCTAATACCAGCAGTGTATCTTTATAACAGGTCGGGGCGGAACTAAAATAAGAGAACTTGAGGATTCTTCAGGTTCCAGGATAAAGGTACCATGTGCTGTGTGTCATCCAGGCCTGGCCTTTGTGAGGAACATACTTGGTTTTCTTTCCATGTAAACCAGAGTTACTGCAGCAGGCTGAAGGGTGTTGCAATAGCTGTAATAACTCTACTTTTTTACAAGAATAAGTAAAAAGGAAATGGAACTGAGGGTGCAGCTTGACTAGTATGTGAAAGTTGGAAAAGCTTACTGATTCTTTTTTCCTTAAGTATGCATTTATTTCCCTTTCTTTTTGAAAGGAAACTAGAGCCTCTTCCTAGGAAGAGAAGTTAAAATTCAGGGGAAAAAAAAAATCAAAGATTGTTTTGGTATGTGTTCTTATATAATGTTTGTCTTTGCAGTATAAAAAAAAAACTCAGTATGGTTTTATGAACATAGGTTGTAAAAGGAACCTATGAAGCTGAAGTAAAGATTTTTGGTAGCATTGCTTCGCAAAACAAAGCCAAGATGTTGATTGACGATGCTGTTAAAAGATCTGGACAAAACTACATTAGCGGTGGGACTGAGAAAGGTAAGAAATGTGTTTTTGAAAAAGGAAAAAAAAAAGGCTATGGATTGTCTTTCCATATATTTTGTAGTTTGCTGGAGTGGTTTTGTATGCGTAGTATTTTACCGAAGTGAATTAACTTTCACCTTGTTCTTTGACAATGACATACCTCCTTAAAACAGAAATATCTACACATCCTCCTTTCTCAGCTATGAACAGTTTCCCCACCTCAAACTGCCAGACTCTGTGAAAATCTGTTCCTATGTGTTTTCAACAATTTTGATGAATGCAGAATGTTATACTACTTGGTTTCTTGCATTATCAGTCTGATTCCCTCAAAAATACAAGTATTGGTTGTAGTTTGACTTTTAATGTAGTATCTGTGCAGTATTAAAATTCAATAAGCGTTTATAAACGTAGTCTATAAAGTGAACATGTACTGACTGTAGCATGGACGGTGCTGATTTCTTACTGCTTTCATGGGAAGTTAGCATTTAAGATTTGATGTTGGACACCATGCCTCACTTTAGTAGGCTTTATTGTGTTAACTTTGTCTGTTACATGGATATATAAGTAACAATTGTATCTTGAGATGCTGCTTACGTCATTGGCATTTGTCTTGTATGTGCTCCCAAAGACTTTTTGCACAGGCAAACAACATCCATAGTTGTTGTTCTGAGGCACTGGTGAGGAGGAAGGGATCCAAGAGTTGTGTTCCAACGCTAGAATCAGGAATGGAGTAGTTGTGAGTTTTGGTTTTAGAAGTGCCCCGAAAGGTGGATGAGTATGTTTTCAAGAGGCTAGAAATAGTTAACACTTCCTTAGTACGTGTGACTGCATTTCTGCTGTGTTTCCTGCTTTTTCACTAATGCATAATTGTGTTGCCATTTATATCTTCAGTCTAAGACCTTTCTTAAGAAGTGTTAACCTCATCCAAAAAGAGGTGTAGAATATAACTAAACTGAGGCTTTGTTGTGGTTGGATGCTTTAGAAGTAACCTTGCTCTTGTAGCTGTTAAAAACAAAGCTTTCTGTCTGCGTATCATCTGCTGGGTTCATGGGTTTTTGAAAAGCCTGCTGCACAACGAACCTTATTTGCAGCTAGGGGAGCAGTATTTTGGAACCTGTCATTACTTTCTTTAAGTAGCTAAAGATGTTGAAATGCTGCTTTTTTTATCAGAACTGGATTTGTACAGGTTTTACCGATGTTTCAGGCTAAGACCTAGGAAAGAATTTTCTATTTAAATGCCGCATGTTTATTCAAAAATCACATAAAAGGCCTTATAATAGAAAAATACAATAAGGTGTGTGTTTTGAGGGGGGGAGGTTCTCCCCCACCCTCCAACAGATTCCATCAAACAGCAGCATTTTGGTTCTAACTCCACAGGAAAAACCTCGGACATTATCAAGCCTGAAAATAACCCAAAGAAACCGGTGATTAATTGGGCCTCTCTTCGAGAAAATAAAGCTAAATATGAAGCTATGAAGTGGGCAGGTTAGTTTTAAAATGTTCATGATATGGCACTTGTCTTCATATGATGAATCTGTTGAATGCTTACAAACATTTTTATTTTTTGCTTTGAGATGACTGAACCTTTTTGTGTCCAAATTAGTTAAGTATTTGCAGTGAAGTGACCATGTCAGCATTCTCAGCATGGTCATGGAGTTGCTCTGTGAAGACTTAAACTTGCTACTACATTGGTATTTTGACTTCACGCTTTGAAAATGCTGTTTTGTATGTGGCCGCAGCAAAAAACTGAGAATTGTTAAATATTAGGCTATATATGTTAGTAGAAATTACTTTAAAATTTGAAATGTGGGGAAGTGTTTCTTTTGCAGATACTTAACTGTTTGTCTCAGCCATCATCTTTTACACGAGCAACAATAGTCTTCCACCGCTTTTGACTAGTTGCCTAGGACAAGACAGTCTGGGTTTTGGCATTTCCATCTTAAGCTTTATCAGGCCTACACTGGATCTGTAGCATTTCTTACTGACTCAAGCTTACTTTTTCTGATTATTTAAGACTTGCCTCCAATTGAGAAAAACTTCTATAAAGAATCATCAAGGACTGCATCTATGTCACAAGAAGATGTGGAACTATGGCGGTAAGGTAATTTCCGTAGTGAATCATCTGCTTGGCAAAAATAACTGTTAAGGTGTAAAGCCCAGAAAGTGGGAGATGAAGTAGACACAGAAGCATTAATGTTAGGGTCTTGTAATAACTTAGATTTTAGGAATTAAATGATAACTAGCAGACGAGGTATTATTAGTTGCTTGGAAAATTAATTTTAGGGATTAACTGCTTCTTTAAAGGTGTTTGATCTAGTTGACTTTCAGAAGGGAAACAGATCGGGACAGTCTATTGGCTTTTGGCTGTTTGTTTGCGTTTCATGAGACAGCATGCTCACCTTTTCTATGTCCTTCCAAATAGGATTATTCACACGTTGAATACCTCTTGGCTGTCATTTTTTCCCCCCGACATATTTTAGTCAAACACCATTTTCAAAACAATTTCAGTGTTTATTACTGTTGTCTTACTATTTATCTGTCTTCTCTTTATGAGTATGTCCTGGTGAGTATGCACCTCAGGTAACTGTATCCATTCATTTTGATCCAGCAATCTACATCATTACGTTGCAAGAAAAGGAGATCATCTGTCTCAAGTGATTCTGTTCAGGCCCTGGTAATAGTTTTGACCCTTTTCAGTAGTTCTGATGAAGGCAGTGAACATTCTTGAAGCGTTACCTTTTACTACTTTTCTTTTTGCATGGTGTCTGGTTTTGCTCTTGCATGCCCACCAGAGAAACCTTACCACAGTGAGCAAAGCATGGAATTGACATGAATTTCCTTAAGGTATATCTATGTGCTGTTGTTAGAGCTAGTCAACAGCAACAATATTGTTCCTCAGGTTCAGAACATACATTGAGGAATACCACTTCTGCCATAAAGGAATGCTTTTCCTTGTTCATCTAATCCATTTGTTTTAAGGAAAAAAAGATAATTGAAAAAAATTTTTGTAAACATGTGAACATCTTTTCTTAGCCCACACCCCACTTGAAGTATAAAACTGTTTGCTGAATGGAATCTTCAGAAGAGTACAGGACTGGAATGAAAATAAACTATGTGTGCATATTAATACATCTTAATTGAGGAGGAGCCTCAGAACCTCAGTTTTTATGTAGCTTTTTGTGTGTGTGTTGTTGGGTTTTGGGTTTTGGTTGGTTGGTTTTGGAGGGATTGTTTTGTGAGTTTTTTTGAAGCTTGCTTTATCACATTCTTTTTTTTCTAAACTGTTCTATTTGTATTTTCTAGAGCATCTGCTTTGAAAATTTTTCAGAAAGGCTTTTGTCAGAATATAGAATTCTGACAAAGAAGTCCAATACATTCCTTTGAGTTCTAGGTTGTCTTTAGGTTTAAAAACTTGTCACAGTTATTTAATTTGTAATAGAGTATAATTGAAGTCTGATATGACAGAACTGCAGTTCATGTTATTATCCATATATAACTTCAAATTAGTCATTCTTAAGAAAGAGTGGTAATCCATGCCTCCAGGAGAAATGTTTCTGTAGTAAGCCTTTCTTAAAAGTTAGAATAGTTATAAGTCACATTCAGGAGCCTGAACTTGGGTTTTGTTGTTCAAGGAATTTTAAAAAAAAAAAGTCAGAAAGGCAGTCTTTTGTGTTAGCTGTACTTTTTCAGATAATGAGACTTTAAAGCAATTGCACTTCTTTAATTCTGTACAGGAAAGAAAATAATAATATAATTTGTGATGACTTAAAAGAAGGTGAAAAGCGCTGCATTCCCAATCCTGTTTGTAAATTTGAAGATGTATTTGAGCATTATCCTGATATTATGGCTAACATAAGAAAAGCTGGTTTTCAGAAACCTACGCCAGTTCAGGTACTGCTTCAGTTTTGATGACTCTTTAACTGAAGCTTAAGAGAAAAGTACATTGAAGTATTTGTTGTTTTATGTTAGTCCCAGGCATGGCCAATCATACTCCAAGGAATTGATCTTATTGGTATAGCACAAACTGGTACTGGGAAGACGTTAGCGTACTTAATGCCTGGATTCATTCACTTGACTTCACAACCAATGTAAGGACTGCTTGCACGTCTGTCAGTACTTCCTTCCCCTCGCCCTCCGCCGTGATAATTTTCTAGTAAATAAGATAATAAATCATAAATTGCAAAAAAAGATAAACCTGGTGGAATAAGTACCAGACTTGTCACCACAGATTCTGTTTGTAGCAGTGTACTGAGAAAGTGTAGAACAGTATAAAAATATTCGATGTTACATGTGATGGACTTTGCCTAGCTTTATATACCCATGTTCTAAAGGTGCTTTATTGCAGATCCAGAGATCAGCGGGAAGGACCAGGAATGTTAGTCCTTGCTCCCACTCGAGAACTGGCACTTCAAGTAGAGGCGGAATGTTTGAAGTACTCATACAAAGGAATTAGAAGGTAATCTTACTTCTCACTTGCTTGTGAAGTAGGTTTTTTTCCTACCACTTGTGGCTTAATTCACTTAGTAAAATAATTACATTTGCTAAGAGAGGAGGGAAAGGTAGTAAATGCAGAGTTTGTATTTTCCCAGTTGTTAGAATGCCTGTTTTGACTACTCTCATGGTGAAAATCTATTTCGTACATAGTTTGTTTTCTCTGTATTATGGATTTGTCTGTTGCTTCTTGACCTTTCGTGTTGACAGCTGAGAAGAGTGGCTGTGTCTTCTCGGCACTTTGCTGTAAGGTAGCTGTAAATCGCCTTAAGGTCTCCCAGAACCTTCTCCTCTTCAGGCTGAGCAAGCCTGGTTACCAGCTTGTCATGTCATACACTTCATTGTGTTGACCATCTTGGTAGCTGCCTGCTGGACTTGCTCCAGTATGGATATGTCTGTCTTGTAGTAGAGGTGAGGGTAACAAAAACTAACTGTTGTGCTTGAGGTGTGGTCTCACAAGTACTGAATAAAGGGGAATAATGAGTTCTCTCAACCTCCTGGCTACTTTCTTCACAGTACACAGTTGGCTTGCTTTTCTGTGGGGTTACACTGTTGAATAGTTTTCAGTTTCATGCCCACTCAAGTCTTTTCTGCAAAGCCATCTTCTAGCATATTGCCCCTCAGCCATGGGGTAATTCCGTCCTCATCTTGGCTTTTGTTAAACTTAATGGGATTCCTGTCAGCCCATTTCTCTAACCTTTTGTGGTCCTTCTGAGTAACAACCTAACACTCTAGTATATCAACTGCTCCCCCAATTTGGTTTCATCCACAAACCTGCTGAGAGTGTGGGTCTTCATTTAAGCTGTTAACAGACACTGCTGTACTCCATAACTTACTCTTACGGCTTTCTGATAACTTTGTGTAGCATTCAGAATTAGTCTTGTGGTCAAGTTTCAGTCATACTGAAATGTATGTTCTGCTTCCTTCCCAAAAATACTAAGGAGTTTTACAGTGTGTTAAGTTTGTTTGTAAGCCTAATATCTTACTGAGTGCATTTATTGTTTTAACAACAAAATGTCTGATTACTGGTGGTACTGTTTAGAAAAATCATGCATCCTTTCCTATGTTCATCTGTTTCTGGTGTGGATATCTTCAGAACAACTCAAAACTCAAAACATACTTGTGGCATATTAGCTATCTTCCTTTCCTGATTACTTTCACTGTAATTTCAGCAGAGAGCTATCGCTGGACTCTTGAGGGCGTATCATTCGGTGTTAAGTCCATTATTTAGTATGGTACTGTCAGTCACTCTTCCTGTATTCCTTCCTCTTGGTAGTACCAGATTGTAGTTTTTACAATGAAGCAACCTAGTGGCATTTATTTGAAAAAGACTGACTTTAGTTGAACCTTAATATGCTGTTTCTGTAAAACATTTTATTTTTCAGTATTTGCATATATGGCGGTGGAGACCGGAAAGGACAGATAGACGTGGCTACCAAAGGTGTGGATGTTGTTATTGCAACTCCTGGCAGACTGAATGATCTTCAAATGAACAACTTCATAAATTTGAAGAGCATAACATATTTGGCAAGTAGCTGATACGAAATGAGTAATGTACCAGTTGGAAAATGGTTGACTTACTGTGAACTTCAGCTTTAATGAAGTTTTCTTTAAACTTTTTAGTTACAATACATCTTAACATTGAGATTGATGTTGGAGGGATGCTTCATACTTACCATAATTGCATTGCAGATGTCAGTATTCCCTAGAAAAAAGTAAAATAGCCTTCTAGCACAGTAAGCATTTTAAAGATGCTAAATTGTTATCTCACGTTGGTAATGTTTGCTGCTTTAAAGTTCATTTTGGCAAGATCACTTCCTAATGGATGAAATGCCTTTCCCAAGTTGTCTTTTAAATGTTACCAGCAGCTCAATTTCTCATTAGAACTTGTGCAGTAAGCACTGGAGTCACAAACAGATATTTAAATGTTTGGGAGACTGACTTTCTTTTGATCTCAGTGAGAAAATATCCATATAAACATTGTTATGAGTCTTTGTGTTTTCTTTTAATTCTTGCCTTTTGCTGTGCTGGACACCTAAAACCATTGGTATTTGGTAAAATACTTTCATATATGAAAATTATTTCTGAGTTGTCTGTTTAACTCGTAACTTATTGCCTATATTGATGATTGCCTGCTTTCCCTCCCTTATCTCCACCTCCTCTCCCCTATAAGGCTTAAATACTCATTATGCTGTAACAAGTTAGCTCCGATTCCAGCCAATAGTTGTGAGCTTACTGGCAAGGCCAGTGGCAGTGTAGCATCATTAGAAATTTGGCCATCTGGGAAAAAAGAATATATAATATGTCTTCTAAGACAGGAGAGTAGCCTCATGTAGAAGAGTGACATGTAATTGCTAAGCAGGAAGAAAAAAAGCCTGAAAACCCACTTTCTGAGAACTATAGGAACATAAGTAATCTTTCTCTGTCAAGGTGAAGTATGGTCATACTACAAGCGCCCACTGCTTTGTAAAGGGAAGAGTATGTATGTAACCAAAATTAGATGTTTCAGTATGAGCAGGATGCACCATCGTATGACATTACTACAAAGAATTAGCTATGAAATTGGAAAAATATGATGATGTAAAGTGGGAGAAAAACACTTATTGTTGTATTGCTAGCAGTTAAATATTTTCAGAGAATTGAAACCAGTGCAAGGACCATGTTTTGCAAAGTGCCTAATGTCTCCTGCCTCAGACTTTCTGGAAATGCTGTGCTTGTTTGGTCCCATATGAAAAGCTGGACATTTTTTTTTAATGTTACCATATACCTTGTAGTTTCTCATACTTTTTGATAAATACGATGCTTTCTGTTTCCACAGCTTCATTGTCAATTTTCAGGCAACAAATAATTTAATCTTGCAGCCTTAATTCAGAGAAAAGAGAGGGATATTAGATTTCAACTTTAACACCTTTGATGAAGAAAGCTCTTCGTTGAAGAGCTTGGTTTGCAGTTTCCATTTCAAGATATTGACGAGTCTTGTGAATGCTTACAAAGTGCACTGGGTATTATTTGCTAGTATGATATAATTGTTTCCCAAAGGACTTCCAAGGTCAGAGACTGGGATACAATCATTCATTTTAAAAAAATGAATTAACAAAAACCCAAACTCTGTTAGATTTAATTATATTTGAATATACACTGTACACAAGGTGAATTAGAGGCAGCGTATTTGTCTTCTTGCCTGACAGAACCATCAAGTTAGTTGCAGTCGATTCAGATTTTTAGGAGCCCTTTTATTCAAGATAGGCTGCTGGTTTTCGTGATTTCAGAAGAAAGGCTGGGGAATTCCATCATATACAAAGTTTTGATTGTTTACAATACACGTCATCTGAAGATTGCTTTCTGTTTTGTTGTGTTCAGTGTAAATGGGTATTCATTCATCAGTAATCAGAGTGCTTTTTTCTTTTGACCTTATGCTTATAAAGCAGGAGTAAGGAAATTGGCGTTGTGCATGAATAATTGGGAAGCATTTAGGGGAAAGAGTATACTGAAAATATATAGAAGGTAGACTGGAGAAGTCCTTTTATTCTTGAAATACAAAAAAAATAGTGTAACTCTTACCAATATCTAATTTAAAACAGGAAAGAAAATAATTTCCACACAAAGAATGGGCCTGTAAGAACTTCTTGCCAAGAAATAGAACCGAAGTGAATAGTATTAACAAACAAGTAAATATATATACGTACTAAGAAGTCTAAGATTATGTCAGTTGGGAGAAGATTTAGCTTGTAAACCAGGGCCTGGCTATGAGGTGTTTGGAAAAAATAGTGCTAATATCTATCTTATATCTATTACAGCCTTTGTTCTTTGAGGCAGCTATCAGAAATAAGAAAAGTAAATTTCAACTACTCTAATGTCTTTAATACACATACTTATGTGCTTTCTTCTCCCTTTCCAGCAGAGTACCAGTGTGCTTAATAGCTTAGAAAGCCACTGCTGCTGAAAGGGGCATGGTAGCTAAATCTGTATATAAAATTAGTGATGTTTCAGCCTTGCCATTGTATTAGAATCCAAGTAGTTAATGAAATGTTCATGAGCCTTTGAAGATAAAGAGAATTAAATCAAGAACTAGAATTCCTGTCTCTATCTCCTGTCTTTTAGCTGATGATTTGTTATTATTTGAGAGATTTCCGTAGACAACATACTAAAAACCTTTAATGGAATAAAACATCTGGAAAGAATAGAACAGCAAAATGAGGACAGTAGGAATGGATTATGGTCAAAGTCTGATGTCTGCATATAAGTGACTAGAAAATATCAATACTTAAAAGAATGATCCATGTAACTTTGATTTATATAAACTATTTCAAAATCAAAGGAGAAAAATCAGTCTTGGATGGCAGTCTCCTTTGTATGTGAATGTTTTCAGAGTCTCAAGTGTGCTTGTATATTAGAAAAAAGACTCTCTGAATAGTTGGACTTAGACCTTCAGCTCACTTGTTCTCTCTTGGTTTTTCTACCAGATGAAACAAGTTTGAGCTCTGGGAGTGCTGCAGTGTCCTGGTGTGAGCCAGAATGTACACTCTTGGCTTTTTCCAAACTTCTAATGAGGAACTAAATTGATAACTGATATTTTGATCTGGTATGAGATCTCTAACAAGGTAGAAATGAGATTTCCCCTTTAAATTACTAAACATTTCTTATTGAAAGTGTGTTGTGCAGGGTCATCCAGTCCTGTTGCTGCCCCCCC
>VZSC01013949.1:315927-329048 GCA_013398225.1 Steatornis caripensis
CCTTATCCAGCAAGTGGTCCATCCGTCAAGTCCTCTCCAATTTAGATACAAGGGTGTAGTGTGTGACAATGTCAAGTGCTTTGCACAAGTCCAGGTAGATGATGTCGGTTTCTCTCCTGTTACCCACCAACGCTGTAACCCCATCGTAGAAGGCCCCCAGATTTGTCAGGCATGATTTGCCCTTAGTGAAGCCATATTGGCTGTCACCAGTCACCTCCTTATTTTCCATGTGCCTTAGCATAGTTTCCAGCAGGATCTGCTCTGTGAGCTTGCTGGGCGCAGAGGTGAGACTGACTGGCCTGTAGTTCCCTGGGTCTTCCTTTTTTTGCCTGTTTAAAAATGGGGCCTATGTTTCTTCTTTACCAGTCAATGGGAACTTCACCAGACTGATAGACTTCTCAACTGGATACTGGATGGATAGTGGTATTGCAATTTCATCTGGCAGTGCCCTCAAGACCCATGGATGTATCATCTCATCAGGTCTCATAGACTTGTGCACCTTCAGGTTCCTTAGATGGTTTCAAACCTGGTCTTCTCCTACAGTGGGTGGTTCTTCATCCTGCCAGTCTCTGCCTTTGCCTTCTGCGACTTGGGCAGTGTGGCTTGAGCATTTGTCAGTGAAGACTGAGGCAAAAAATTCATTGAGCCTTCTCCATATCCCAGGTAACTAGGTCTCCAATTTCCTTCTGGAGAGGGGCCACATTTTTCCTAAGTTTTCCACTTGTCACTGAAGCACCTGTAAAAGCTTTTCTTGTTGCCCTTTGTGTCCCTGGCCAGATTTAATTCTATCAGGGAGTTAATTTTCCCAACCTGATTACTGGCTGCTCGGACAATTTCTCTGTATTCCTCCCAGNGTCAGGCTGCTCTCGAGCCATTTTCCGCCCAGCCTGTGTCTGTGCTGTGCTTGGGATTGCCCTGATCCATGTGCAGGACCTTGCACTTGTCCTTCTTGAACTTCATGCGGTTTGCAGCATGCCCACCTCTCAAGCCTGTCAAGGTCCATCTGGATGGCATCCCTTGCCTGCAGCGTGTACCACATTGTACAGCTTGGTGTTGTTGGCAGACTTGCTGAGGGTGCTCTAAATCCCACTGTCCATGTCACTGACACAGATGTTCAATGTCATTGGTCCCAGTACCAACCCCTGACGAACACCACTCGTCACTAGTCTTGACTTGGACATCAAGCCGTTGACAGCAACTCTTTGAGTTCAACTGTCTAGCCAATTCCTTATCCAGCAAGTGGTCCATCCGTCAAGTCCTCTCCAATTTAGATACAAGGGTGTAGTGTGTGACAATGTCAAGTGCTTTGCACAAGTCCAGGTAGATGATGTCGGTTTCTCTCCTGTTACCCACCAATGCTGTAACCCCATCGTAGAAGGCCCCCAGATTTGTCAGGCATGATTTGCCCTTAGTGAAGCCATATTGGCTGTCACCAGTCACCTCCTTATTTTCCATGTGCCTTAGCATAGTTTCCAGCAGGATCTGCTCTGTGAGCTTGCTGGGCGCAGAGGTGAGACTGACTGGCCTGTAGTTCCCTGGGTCTTCCTTTTTTTGCCTGTTTAAAAATGGGGCCTATGTTTCTTCTTTACCAGTCAATGGGAACTTCACCAGACTGATAGACTTCTCAACTGGATACTGGATGGATAGTGGTATTGCAATTTCATCTGGCAGTGCCCTCAGGACCCATGAATGTATCATCTCATCAGGTCTCATAGACTTGTGCACCTTCAGGTTCCTTAGATGGTTTCAAACCTGGTCTTCTCCTACAGTGGGTGGTTCTTCATCCTGCCAGTCTCTGCCTTTGCCTTCTGCGACTTGGGCAGTGTGGCTTGAGCATTTGTCAGTGAAGACTGAGGCAAAAAATTCATTGAGCCTTCTCCATATCCCAGGTAACTAGGTCTCCAATTTCCTTCTGGAGAGGGGCCACATTTTTCCTAAGTTTTCCACTTGTCACTGAAGCACCTGTAAAAGCTTTTCTTGTTGCCCTTTGTGTCCCTGGCCAGATTTAATTCTATCAGGGAGTTAATTTTCCCAACCTGATTACTGGCTGCTCGGACAATTTCTCTGTATTCCTCCCAGGCTGCCTGTCCTTGCTCCCACACTCTGTAGGCTTCCTTTTTGTGTTTGAGTTTGTCCAGGAGCTCCTTGCAGGCCTCCATGTTCCTGTTCTTGCTGTAACAAGAAACAGTATTTTGCCTGATTTACAGTACCCCCCCCCCAAGTTCATGCCCTGACTGAAGTGGCCTTTTTTCTGGGGAGGAGTGCAGGGTGAGAGTTTGATGAGTACAAGCTAAATTGCTTTTACCTAGGACCTGTGGCTGTTATTGTGGACACTTACTCAAACTTTAAACCCTGAGTTGGAGCTTCACCTTAAATCTTCTGTTTTACAACTTCTTTGGAAGATGTTATTCCCCTTAATGCAAACAAGAGTTGTCCCCTAATAATTTCTTGAAGTTGCAGGTTTGAGCTTTTAGTTCGGGGTGAGGTGGGGTTTGGTTTTTTGGGGTTTGGTTTTTTTTTTTCCTTTAGAAAATGTAAGAGATTAAACCAGTAATGATACTTTGAAGCCACTTAAATAGAATTTGGAGGCGCCTTTGTTCTGTATGCTGAGTCAGCCATTACCATCCATGCCTTGTCTCCTGCCGCAGACTGTGAAGCTCTCAAACATTTTTGAGGTGTAATAGTTCAAGTGGGAATGGGTCTCTGAGTTCAGAGGAGAAAAGAGTATTTCTGAATCCTTACTTTAAAGGGTAACTTAGTCACAATGTTATTGTCAAACATTTAGTTACAGCCCATAGAAGAGAAGTACCCGTACAGGCAGGGGTTTTTTTTCATCATGACAATGAAAATATCATTTCTTCAGTCTTAGAGAATCATTTAAAGGGGAAGGAGAGCAACTGAAAACATGGTCTGATGGTTCAGAATACTTCAATTTCAAAACAAGTAAGGTGCATTCATCAGCCAGATTTTTTCCATTATTTTGAATATACAGATAATCTCCCTAAAGAAAAACAGGTACAACAGAAAGATTTCTGTATCATGCCGCAGGGATCTTCATATATAAGCTTAGTAAGAAGCATGCATAGATTTATTAGGGAATCAGGTGGGAAAACACTGATCTCTGTAATACCAAGAAGAGTTCACATATAAATTATTGCATCTTTATCCTTTTCTGTTTTCTTACTTGGAGCATACCTAGCTTATATGTTTAGCAGATACACAGACTGTCCATTTAAAAATCTGAACAAGCCACTAGATGATGAATACTAGCTCTCTGAGATATTTTATGTTCCGTATCCTGGCTTCTTCCCACTCTTTCCTTTTGCCTGCTCAAAACCTACTCTTGCAAGAAATTGTTGCAGTTTTAGTTGGAATAAATTCTTGTTTCATGCTGTAGGAGAGGATCTGATCTGATAGGAAGAAAATCATCCAGTGTATCAACTGCAAACTAACTTTGTCTTATTACTTTTGTCTCTATTGATAACAAGTCTGTAGTGACTTTCAGCTAGAGAGGTGTATCATTTTTCACTTTAAATAACATCTAAAACTTAGGCAGAATAGACTGTTCCATAGGCATCCTGTTCTGTAGATTTATGACGGCCAGGGCAGTTTTTTATCAGTAAGAGCAATTGAGAATATAGAATGTATACTGGCAAGCTGATGCTTGTGCCAGCTTAAGAGAAGTTGCTGATAGCAAGTGGCAAGCACTGCTGATTTATAAAGCCTGACAAAAGAAGTTGCAACTAGAGGAATATACCTTCCTGCTTGACACCAGGAAGAGTGGTTAAGGTTTAACAGCCGCTTAAAAAAATCACTATCGAAGATATAAGGGAAAAGCTATTTTAATGTGAATTTGTAAAAAGCACAACGTTACAGAATTCGATGGCAAGATTCACTTTATTGCTTGCTGTGTGAAGGGAATGTGAGTGGTGCTTAGGTGCAACTGTCACAGTGATTGGCGATGGGGGAGTGGGGAGAAAAGTGTTTTACAAGGTGGTCAGATAAGGAAATCGGGTCAGGATCGGGTTGGAGTGATGTGTGCAGAGTTTAGGGAAGAGATTTAAAGGATGCCCTCCCGTTGAGTCACAGGGTTCAGAAAGGACCCCCTTGCTTTCTAAACTCCTTCTGAGAGGAGTCTGGGTGCAGCTGAATCCAGTCCTAGTCCCAGAATTTGTCAATGGCTTATGACTAAAGGAGTGTAGTGTTGGGATTTCAGTGAAAGTGATTTAATATGTAAATAAGGGTCTTATACCTTTAACTGCTACTACCTCAAACTTACATGTTAACACTATTATAGTAAACCATAAAACTAGATTATGTAATTTAGCAATACCTAGTCAATAATAAATGATCGGCAATTATTCTAGCAACTTAGTTAATGATTCAAAGCTTCCTAAATCAAAACACATGCACACACACACACAGACATAGAGGTTAACCTTTGATTAAGATGTTTCCTTTCTGCGGATTGTAACAAATTTGGTACCTAGTAGCCTTTGAAAATCACACAGAGTCAAGTGATAGTGAATTACTCACTATTTCGATCTGTGAAAACTCTTTGAAAAACTCAAATTCAGTGAATTACTCACTCTTTCTTTCACTGGCGTGTGTCAGTGAAGGATCTGAATCACTTCAGAATTTGCAAAAACCACTCTGAAAGGTGTCCCAGCTCAGAGGAAGATACACGGTCACAGCCCATGGTCCTGGAGAGCTCAAAGGGTCTCACTTCCGGACTGCTACTTATAGGATCACAAGATGATTGAATTTGGTCAGTACTGTTGTTTATTGTGGCCATAATTCTTGTCAGGTAGTCTTGGCACCTCTTAGAGTGGGCTACGATCTAGGCAGGAGGAGTTCCAGGTAGGGTTAGGGTGTGCCTAATCATCCCAGCTGGCTGTGCTTTTCCCAGGACAGGAGGGTACCACATTGTGTCATGTCTCAACTCACTGCATCGGCAGGCAGGATCAGAGAGTGCCAAACTATTTCAGCTCCTTGTTGTTACACAATGTTGGCTGGTTTGACATCACCTTGTGGCCTAGACAGAAGGAGGCGGGGGGCTGGGGAGGAAGTAGTCTGCACCACTACACTGCTGGGCCAGACCCTTTGTCCTGGCTGCATTCTTCACCTGTTCAAGCATTACCAGGTCTAGGCATTTCTAAAGGAGACTTAACAGTTCTTAAATTTGTTTGTACTGCACTGTTTGCACTGTATTTGTGCCACTCGAAGAGGGACAAACCAGAAAGCCTGAGCAATCACATTGATACCGTGCTCACACGCACTGCAGAAGCTTGCTTTTCATGCTCTCATCAGGAAACTGATTCTGGACTGGATATCTTCTACATGCTGCATGGCTACGTGCTGCAGCAGATTGTTGAAGCAGGTTAGTTTTGATAGATTAGTGATCTAAAACCTCTTCTGACAGTACAGTCACCCATACTGCTTATTGGAGTAAACATTGCATTAATGTCTGCGTTATGCCTGACCTGGTTTAAGAAGGCTTGTTGGACACTGCCTTTGTTCCAAGATCAGTAAGAACGGTATCTGGTTTTTTTCTTTCATTCAGTATCGCTCAACCTAATAGAGTCTGTAATTCTTTGCATCTGGCCCCAGTCCTTAGGAAGGTAACTCTGAGGTGACAAAGTGTGCTGATGATACTACTCACCTCCTTTTCCACATAATTACAAACATGCCAGAAAGCAGCGTGGGTCTTGGTGAGATGCTCTTGTGACCTCCCAGTGATGGGAGAACTGACCGCTTTCTCCTGCCCTTCTTTTCTTGTCTTCTAGCTTTGTTTTATCCATGTGAGAACCCTTCCTATGGCAACACTCTAAGTACCAAAGTTTATCTTCAGAGGCTCTTAAAACTCCCAAAAGGAACTTAATATCAATCATAATATTTGACTGTTACACTATATATAGTGTGGTATCACCTTTTAGGGGCATTGGACATTTTTTCTCGCTGTTCATTATCACTGGAAGATACGTTTCTATCTGAAATAGAAATGTTTTAATCAGCTGGTTATAAGTTGTTATCAGATATGGCGATAGTAGCATACGTATGTAACTGAAAATCCAGGCCCACTGCTGATTATTTTTCAGTATGATTTTACATAAAAAGTTTTCTCTGTGTATTTCCACAGAAAATACAATCTGCGCAGCAACAGGAGCCAGATAAGTAACAAAAACAAGTTTAGGAACACACAAATCAATAGCATTTTTGTAAATCAGAGTCTAAAATGTATGATTTCTTTAAAACTGACCTTGTTCTTGTGCTGCTTTCTTTATCAGGTAGTTCCTAGCGAGCTTATTGCAATGGCAGAAAGATACAAAAAATTTCAAATCAGAAAAGAAATTGAAAAGGATAGGCGAAGACCTCTGAGAAAGACCTAAAAATAATTAATCCCTTGAAGTTCCTGAAATAAAGTAAGTTGCTAGAGTTAGCATCTATGGGCTTCAATTTAAAAGGTTTTTTTCTCAATTGATTGTTTTCTGTGCCTGTCCCATTTAAGTAAAATGCATTTTAACAAGTGGCTTAGAAAAGAAAGCTGGATTAACTTTATATAGAAATAAATCTAGTTTTATGCTTGGACACTGTTTTCACTTAAGAAAAATTAATTACATTATTTTTTCTTGTGTGATGTGCATAACTTCTAAAGCCATTATCTACTGGTTAAAAACAAATATTGTGGGTTTCTTTGGGTTTTTTTGTTTATTTAAATGCAGTATTAATATATTAAGAATGTAAAAGATAATTTTTCCTCTTATTTTCAGAGAACTGGATTAGTGAACGTAAGCAATGTTTGTCATTGTGGCTTCAAAATACTGCTCTTTTGTGTTGATATGCCACATCTGCCAATGGCATGCAGAAGTATTTCCAAGGATAACTTAGTTATTTAAAACCTGCTCTGTTTGTAGTAACTTGTTTGCTGAAGCAATTCTTTTATTATTATGAATAATAATATTTTACAACTGAACATTGAAAGTCGTTTCTGTTAAGACTTAGGTCTTGAGCATTTTTTTGAGAGAAGTCTGCATTTCCTCCTAATAGCATAACAAGTATGTGTTCATGGCTAACTGAAAAAAAAAAACCCCAGCTTCTGCTTTTGTTCTCATGGACGTAATTTTCTAGCTTAAGGAAGAAAACCAGAGCAATGTTAACAAAACCATGCAGAAAAAATAAATTTGAAGGTCAGCTTTTCTTTCTTTCAGATAAAGTTGATTCAAATTTTACATTTGCATGTCAGGTTCTGTCACACAGACCATTAATCGTAATGGGGTATGTTTTGACCTTTGGAAGTTATATGAGAAGGCGCTGTTCCTTCATTTGATGCTTGGTCTGAACTTGTGTTTACTCATATGTCATGAGTAAATGAAAAAATAATAAACTGAATTTAGTGAGATGATAATATTTTAGTGAAATTACTCTCTAAATGTTCTTTTGGCCTTTCCTCTCTTTTATTGGCTCATAATTGAGATGAAATCTGGGCATTATTCAAGCCAGTAGGTTATTTTGCCTTCAAAAAGTAGGCTACAAATACAGACTTCCCATGGCTTCTTTAAGAAAAAGCAAAAGATGTATTTACCTACAGCACAGCAGTTCCCAAATGCTGTGTATTTATCACCTGCACAATTTTAGTAATGGGAAATACTATAATTTTTTTTCCAACACACATGCTCTTCAACATAAGAAAAATTGAGCTGAATTTTGATTCTGAGAATGTCATATTCATGCTGTGTTTTGGTTTTCACCTTTCCCATGGAGACTCTTCCTCCTTGATGTGGGTTGAAGATACCCTTCTTTCTACAAGATTCGTCACAGGAATGCTCTTTGGCAACTCTGTTGCAGCACATTAGATAACGATCGCTTCCCATCCAAAGTCCAGTGAAAAAACTAACTTCCAGTGAAGATACATTACTTCAGGAACTTCATATTGTTTTGATACCTTATCCTCTCTCTGCTTGCTGTTGCTGGTGACTGTCCTCTGCAAAATGTCTTTATCTACCCACATGATCTGGAGAAGTTGTTCTGGTTTATGTCAAAGTAGCTCCAGTGACGGTTGTGTTTCTTTTTGAAAGCAAGAGTGTATTTTGGGTATTCTGCAGTGGATTTTAGTTTTAAATAAAATTGTCATTTTTCACTTTACCCAGTCACTGATGCCTTTATATTTGGAACTGTAGAAATTACATGTGAGAAATTAATTATTGCAAATTCATCTATATGTTCTTAGTATAGCTTGAAGATATTTTGCAGGTGACATCCACAATCTGGATAGGGAAGATAAATATTACTTAAAACGTCCTAATTCTTTTATGGATTATGGGTAAGCAGTGTGACTGAAATACACAATTTTCTCTTAGTGTTCTTGAGTTTGGTTTTTGTAGTGTCAGACTACTGAGGAGTAACTTAAGGTGCAGAACTTCGGGTTTTAAGTACGCAAAGCTACACAGATGGTTATTGTAAACAATGTTTTTAATATAGCTCCTGAAATATTGGGAATCTGTTGTTCAATTGAAAGTTTATTTTTCTGATAAGGAAATCACTGCTTAATTTATCTTCCGGACTGAGCAAGTTGTATTGGGGAATAAAAAAGTGTGGCAGCTCAGAATTTTGCAGGCAATCCAGAAAATATCCCAGATATTTCTGAAAGCAACGATCCAGGTCTCCCAAAAGCCAGTCTGTGTCATTTGGCCACGTGACACATGAGTGGAAAAAAGCAGTTTTGACATGATAGGAAGAGATTTTTTCCAGTTCTTTCGGATGTTTCATTTTAAGTTTCTCTAGAAGATACTTCAGAAGCTTAAGACAACCTTTCCTGTTAAATAAATAAGAACTTATTAGGTGCTTTGTACAGTCAGTTCTAAATATGTCTTTTAGATATTTAAATACACATTATTCATGAAAGCAATAAAAATATTTTGCTTTATTGAAAATGTTATTCTATGAGTGTTTTGACTAAAATCTGAAAATAAGTGCAGCAGTAAACTGGATGGTCCTTGAACTTAGACATATGAAGTCAGATTCCAGCAATGAAGGATTTCTACTTTAAACAGTAGTGTTTGCGCTTGCACTTTCACTGGTAGCCACAGCAACACAGCACTGAAGTGTTGGTCAGCAGCATGCTTTACACAGTACAGTCTCCCCACTGTAGATGCTACCAGTAAAACATGAACTCGGAGCACTGCTTAAGATTAAAGCTGCCGTTTAGGCTTGGATTTACACTGAAGGAAATGCCACTACCTTCCTGTGGCATGCCACAAGGGGAAGAGGTATATATAGTTTAATACACTGCTATAGGTAGAGGCATAGCATGTCTGTTAATAGTCATAAAGCAAAGACAAAGTATTATGCATTAGTTCTCTTGTGATTTTCTTCATTCGTTACAAGATGTCATTAAGTAAACTAAGAAGTTGGTTTGCCATTAAGGAGGTTCTGTACCTCATGTGGGTTTTATTCTTCGGAGAAATGTGGAAACTAGTTTTTGTTGGAGTGAAAAATCACATGTATTTATCCTGATCCCATTCAGCAGTTCTTTTCTCACCACCATTTTAGAAATGCCTTGGTATGAAGTATAATTTTGCTCCCAAAGCTCAGAAAGTTGAGTCATCAGACTTTCAAGCTGGTTCTTCTAAATAGGACTGAGTTTGGGAAAGATTATTTAACAAGTCACGTCTTCTTGCTTTCCAAGGCAAGTCTGGAGTGTAAACCTGCAACATAATCTGTTTCCACCTCTTGCTGAGTAAAAGCAAGTCAGACGTTCAGCAAGTACAGGTGGTGTTGTACTGCTGTAGAACAGTGATTCCTAAAAGCCTTATTCTTGCTCCCTATTATGAGTAATTGGCCTTAGATCAAATTCTTAAATGTTAAATTGAAACAGTGCCAGACAGTGCTAGCCTGGCACACACAGGCTTAAAGTAAAACATTCCTATGAAATACCAACCTACAGCACTTTGGTCCATCAGATTCACAACACGTCTTTGAGCTGCCGTGGTTGTTCATTATGGCCTTCTCAATATGCGAGAAAGACAGTCGCCAGGTGTTTCCTAAAGTTGAGTACAAGATTGTGAAATTGTTACAGAGCAGTAAGTACCAGTGTTTGTAACTAGGAAAAAAAAAGGCACTTTATAATTGACTTAGTTTTAAATATCAGCTGTTTCTTTGCGCTTTAAAAAAGAAAAATCGTAATTCAGTGACTACAGTTAGTTAATTTCCCAGCTGCTCCACACAAACAATTAGAACGTGATTAATACAGGACATAGTTAATTGTTTGAATGCTTTAACTATATTCTAAGGATGTTTGGATTTACTCTAAAATTGTTTAATTCTGAGCTTTCCTGCGTTTGAACATGACTTGGGGCATTACATTACTCCTAGAAATCTGATACCTTTGAATTTCTGTTCTGTATTATTAGCCCTACTGCATACCATTCTGGTTTTGAATAATAAAATCTTCACCACTGGTTTCAATTTCTTTGTGCTAGTAATAGGCTGGTGAGTTTGTCTCGGATAAGGTGACTGTTCCAACGCATTTATTTTTGTTCTTCTGGTAATATTTCTGAAAGTAGTGATTAACATAGCTCAACCCCCCCGTTTTTTAAAACACCAGCAGTCATTTTGGTCTTCCTTACATAAGTTACACTGTGTCCTTTGCCTGTTTAGTTCAGTTAACTCTTTGCATTGAATTTTCTCAGGAAGAGATAGTGCAGTAGAGCACTAATGATTTATTTGGTATTGTTGAGATGGGCATGCTAACTAAAAAAAAAAAAGCCAGATTGCCCAAACTCTTTTTGCTGAAATCATCAGTTCTCATAATGCCAATGACAAGTTGGGATGCTTCTGCAAGTTAACTGTAGGTTTTGTGTTTGACAGTGGTGTGGAGAAAAAAAGTATGTTGTAGCCATACCAGAGCTCAATGAGAAATAACGTCTCTTGCTAGGAAAGTACGCAGCTTCCTTCCTGCAGAAGTGTACGTCCCACTTCAGGGATGTTCCCTGCCTTTTTAGAAATCTCCTCTTTTTTTTCTTACAAAGCAAAGGGTGGGATGTCACTGTGAAGGACAGCAGTAGCCCAGGAAAGTTGCACATCCATGTGTCTGACATCGCAGATTTAATACAATGCTCTTAGGAGTGGTTAGCATACAGCCTGGCAGAGCAGTTTTGTCTTTAGATTGCAGTACAGGACAAGCAGAGTCACGAATCTGATGTTTTAAAGACAGATTTCAATTGTCTTCGATCTAGATATATCCAGGATAACATAAAGATCTGTACCTTAAAGGCAGAATACTGAACAGAATCTGGATAGCCTTTTTATAGCACTTATAAGTGATCNCATCCATGTGTCTGACATGGCAGATTTAATACAATGCTCTTAGGAGTGGTTAGCATACAGCCTGGCAGAGCAGTTTTGTCTTTAGATTGCAGTACAGGACAAGCAGAGTCACGAATCTGATGTTTTAAAGACAGATTTCAATTGTCTTCGATCTAGATATATCCAGGATAACATAAAGATCTGTACCTTAAAGGCAGAATACTGAACAGAATCTGGATAGCCTTTTTATAGCACTTATAAGTGATCAACTTGTAGAGAAGATATTTCATAACTTAGACTTATTGTCTGTATTTGAAGTACCTCTTAGAACCTTTTCTTTTTTGTTTTGTTTGGCTACTAAATAAAGTGACTTATTTCTGAACTCTCCCCTGACTTTTCTTCCCAGCCACTGTTCAATTTTGAGGCCATCCTGTGTGCTGGGCGGCCAGCTCTGCTGTACTTCCAGAGTCAAGATGATGTCCACTGATATGTCTGCCAGAGGATTTTTGATCTGAAGAGTTATTGCAGGGCTTCCAGCCTTTTTCCTTTTCACGGTTACTTCCACATCTAGTAACAAAGAAGAAATTGATTTATATATATAAAAATCAATTGTAACTGGATTTTTAGCTCTCCTAGGTGAAGCTTGTTCTCGCAGTACTCACTTTTAATGTTTTTTACTTCTCGTTTAATAATTTCCCTGAGTGCTTGAAGCATTTTAAAGGCTGATATTTTTCCATCTTCATCTAAGAACTTCAACAAATACTTTTCTTTTGGATTTCTTTTGAATGTTAAATAATAATAGGCTCCAGTGTCATCGCATTCATCCAGCTGAAGTCTTGTAATAGGCATTACAAGCATTATGTCAAACTCATTAGGTTCAGATATCTGCAAAGTATGAGAACACAACAGTCAATGTGCAACTTAGGTCTTATTATCTTTAGGCTTTTATAGCGGTTGCAGTTTTATCTACAACTGTCTTCTCATGTCTGGTGTGAAACACAAGCTTATTTCTGTGGATTTGTATTACAAGATTGCAGTGCATTTGAGTGGAGAAGAGCAATTTACTGATAGCAGTTCATTTCCCAGCTTTCAAACTTACTATTTTAAGAGAGTTTTAAGATTCCTAAGGTGTTCCGAGTAATACGTAAATGCTGATCTTGGTCATCCTTTTGCACAGAGGAATCAGCTGTGAGGGGAAAAAGACTGCAGTGCTAGGCCTGAAGCTGGTTTTAAAAAAAACCAACCTAAGTGTCCCCATGTTTGACACTGTTTCAGACTGAGCTGGAACCAGAAAAAGGTATTGCTATTTCTCCTGCTTCTTGGGAAAAAAAAAAAAAAACTTATAGACTAAAACTATAAACTGAAATTTGGCACAGAGCCTTTCATGAAGCGCCATACCCGCTCGGCTTCCGGTTACGCTGGGCTTACCTGCGCGCCGTGCCCCCGCCCGCCGGGCGCCGCCACCCCGACCCCCGGGCGCGACCGCCCCGCGCCGCACCGGGGCGGCAGCAGCTCCGCAAGGCGCCCCGCACTCACCTTGACGTGCTCGTAGTAGCTGCCGGCGCCCAGCCGCTCGATGGAGCTGAAGCTGCCGTCCGTGCTCCGGATGGCCTGGATGAGGTGCGAAACGACCTGGTTCACCAGCCCCGACGCCTCGGACACGTCCTGGCGGCCCAGGCTGAGCCGCGACAGCACCTCCCGCAGGCGCAGGGCCCCCGCTGCCGACGACGGGGGGGCGCAGGCGGCCGCGGCGACGGCTCCGTCGGGCACCGCCGCTCGCCTCCGCGCAGCGGGGGCTCTGGCGGCCGGCGCCCTGC
>VZSC01013949.1:330256-352523 GCA_013398225.1 Steatornis caripensis
GGGCGGCGGTGGTGAGCGGTGTCCGTGTGCCCCCTCCGTAGGGGAGATGTCCTGCAACCCCTCCTTCGGGGGCATCGGGAAGGGGCACCTCATGAGGGAGGTGGACGCCCTGGACGGGCTCTGCGGCCGGGTCTGCGACCGCTCCGGGGTGCACTACAAAGTGCTGAACCGCTGCAAGGGCCCGGCCGTGTGGGGGCTCCGCGCCCAGATCGACCGCGCCCGCTACAAGGAGGCGATGCAGGTGAGAGCGGGGCCAGGCTGCGCGGTGGGGCGGGCGGTGGGGCGGGCTGCCCTCGGCCCCCCGGCCCCGGCGGCGGCCGGCGCCTGCGTTCCCCGGCTGGGACGGAGGGGTTCGAGAGCATCAGCCGGGGAAGGGGAGTGCCGCTGGCGTGAGTGGCCCCGAGGTTACCCTGTACGTAAACCGCGCGTGGGGTACCTGTGCGCCCGGTCTGGTAAAGAGGGCAGCTGCTCTTAAAAGACGCTGCCTTAAAAATGCACTTTTATTGCCACAGATTTTTTGTTTTTGTTTGTGTTTGTGGGCTGGAGTATGAGAATAAGTTACTCAAATCTGAAGTATTAGGATAAACTGCAGCGGATGATGGTGAGGGACTTGTTCTGCTTTTTAACAGTTTCCTATCAAACCTGGATACCTTTCTGTTTGGTAATTCAATACAGTGTAAGTTGCTGGAGCTCAGCATAGTTTAAAAAAATTCTCTAGCATTTTATATACAGGTTAGGCTTCATGACCAAATAGTTGCTTTTGAGCTTAAACAGTAGCTGTGAATGAAAAGTTGTGCTTGATCGATCAGGATAGCACAGTGACCGAGTGTCCACCAAGTAACCCGGTAAGAATGGAAAAGGGCGATAGATGTTTTGGAGATCGACAGTGTTTGGGACTGCCCATGTGTCTCATAACTTCCTAGATTTTTGCAGTAATTCCTTTCATGACAGAAAGAAATCCTTAACACACCACTATTGACAGTGCGTGAGGCATCTGTGGAGGATCTTCTCTTGACAGAGCCAGAACCAGACCATCCTGGGAAGTGCCGAGTCACCGGAGTCGTGCTGGGTATGTGCTGGTAACTCCAGAAGCACCTTCAGTTACCGAGAGCAGCATTTGTGGTAAATGTTTCTGACTGACCAGTGAGAAGTGGGACCTGGACAGGCTGGAGAGTTGGGCAGAGAGGAACCTGATGAAGTTCAACAAGGGCAAGTGTAGGGTCTTGCACCTGGGGAGGAACAACCCCATGCACCAGTACAGGTTGGGGGCTGACCTGCTGGAGAGCAGCTCTGCGGAGAAGGACCTGGGAGTGCTGGTGGACAACAGGCTCACCATGAGCCAACAATGTGCCCTTGCAGCCGGGAAGGCCAATGGCATCCTAGGGTGCATTAAGAAGAGTGTGGCCAGCAGGTCGAGGGAGGTGATCCTCCCCCTCTACTCTGCCCTGGTGAGGCCGCATCTGGAGTACTGTGTCCAGTTCTGGGCTCCCCAGTACAAGAGAGACAGGGAACTACTGGAGAGAGTCCAGCGGAGGGCCACGGAGTTGATTAGGGGAGTGGAGCATCCCTCTTATGAGGAAAGGCTGAGAGACCTGGGTCTGTTCAGCCTGGAGAAGAGAAGGCTGAGAGGGGATCTGATCAATGCTTACAAATATCTAACAGGCAGGTGTCAAGAGGATGGGGCCAGGCTCTTCTGAGTGGCGCCCAGCAACAGGACAAGGGCCAACGGGCACAAACTGGAACACAGGCAGTTCCACCTGAACGTGAGGAGGAACTTTTTTGGTGTGAGGGTGACAGAGCACTGGCACAGGCTTCCCAGGGAGGTTGTGGAGTCTCCTTCTCTGGAGATACTCAAAACCCACCTGCATGTTTTCCTGTGCACCCTGCTCTGGGGGCACCTGCCTTAGCAGGGGGGTTGGGCTGGGTGATCTCCAGAGGGCCCTTCCAGCCCCTGCCATTCTGTGATTCTGTGATTAGCTGATAGAGGTGATTTAGACCGAGTCTGAACTGAACTAGGTTAATATGTGTAATACAATGAAAAACATGCCTGGATTGATAGGGTGTTGGGAGGTTACCTAAGTTAAATTTTCTTCAGGCTAGTGATACTGAATCCCATGCTGCGTTTTGAGATTTTATTTGATAAATGGCATAAGCTGCGGACAGCGTTACGGGGCAGTGGTGCCCTATTACTAGCAGACTCGTGCTTTATTACCCCTTGCTGTTCCAGTAAATAAGCTTTCCAAAATAAAGGCCTGCATAGAAATTTTTCCCAAAGTGAGTTTCTGTGTTAGGGGTAGCATGCTTAGGAGTAAGAAAAACAGAGGAATAACTGCGTGCTTCTTATTGCAGTTATTACTATGAATGCTTTTATTATTGACATGCTGATTTTGTGAAATAATAAAAGATGAATAAACCCTCAGCGAACACTGCTGGTCTAGTTTTAGACGGAAGCACTAGAATACCAGGGCTTTGTTGATGCGAAAATGTGTTCATCTCTGAAAACTTGCTTTTTCAGGGGATGGGAGCACTGTACATGCTGGGAGTGTTATCCTGACCACCGGTACGTTTCTGAGGGGTATGGTCCTCATCGGACTGGAGAGGCATCCGGCTGGGCGGCTCGGGGATCAGCCAGCCATCGGGCTGGCTCAGACTCTGGAGAAACTGGGATTTGCTGTGGGGAGGCTGAAGACTGGTACACCGCCCCGACTTGCCAAAGATACGATCGACTTCAGTGGTCTGGAGGAACGTGCAGCCGACAATCCTCCGGTGCCCTTCAGCTTCCTCAGCGAGGCTGTGTGGATCAAGGTGGGATAGCACACATCAAATGGGCACAGAGCCAGGTGGGGAGCGGTTCCGGGAATGTCGTGCCCGGAATTAGCCAAGGAGGTGATGACTGGGAAGGGGAGCTGGGCTGTATTCATACTGGAGGTGTTACATTTCTGAGGACTCTCAACGCAAAGCGAGAAATCACTTGTTTTCTTTTGAAAGCAAGTACCTTCAAGTACCTTTTTCCTCTCACTTCTCAACTTGAAACCCAAACTTTCTTTGCTTTTTAGAGTCAGAATTGCGTGAAATATGATACTGTTAGTAGTATTCTTTATGTGCTGGTTACATGGGTGGTTTACAAAACACTTCAGGTGTTAGACCTGCGTTGTGGAGATTTATGATGTCTTGCTTGTTACCCCAGCTCTAGCATAAGATTAAAATATTGAAATTAGAGATGATTATTAGACTTGACTAGAAAAGAGAAAGGGTGGAGTTACCCACAGAGCTCAGACATGGCGTGTTAACAGTAACTGAAAAGAAGAAGAAACTCAGTTTTTCAAAGAAAATCTTGGGATGGCGTTCTTACACAATGTAGTTAAACAGCATGGAATTATGTATCAGGAGTTACTTTGCCCCAGAGCACGTAGGAATTGCAGTAGCCTGTTATAATCAAAAGTAATATTCCTTGAAGTCCTTGGTATGTGTAGGAAAGGTTTTAAGGAGTTGAGGTGCAACATGATTACTATTTTGAATGTGAGTCTGCTGACTTTTTCAGAAAAATCAGTGAAAATACTTTACATGGTAGATTTTTTCCAAACCTTGAATTTTCCCGTTAATTGCAGGGTTGTGAGAGATTTCTTTTTTTTTTTTCTTCACCAAAGTCCTTAATTGACTGTTAGCTGGAGGGTCAGCGCTTACTTGTCTCATTTCAGAGCTTTGAATTCCTGTGGTTAATTTGAATGCTGTGATCCGGTGTGTGGCTTTAATAGAAATATCCATGCTGTAATTAGGAGTACAGTGTATAGAATAGAACTTGAATTCTGGACTTCCAGGTTCCATTCTGTTCTTGGTATGCTTTTGGGCACGTTGCTCAAGCTCTCTGCTCGTGTTTTGTCTGCACAGTGAGTATGACAGCACTACCCTTCTCTCCAGGAAGTGAGAGCCAGCTGTCATGGAAAAGCCCTTGGAGATCCTCAGATAGAGTTGTTCAGTAAGAGTACAGTGTTGTGACTGGATTAACTTAGTGGGCTTTGGCCTCTTTCAGCCAGAAGATCAGCTGTCATGTTACCTGACTCGCACTACCCTGAAAGCGCAGCAAATTATTTATGATAACCTCCATCTGAACAACCATGTAAGGGAGACAACAAGGGGCCCGCGGTAAGTGTGTGGCATCGTGCAAGGCCCTCAATAGCATGAGCTGACAGTCTGTCTGAAACTGTGGGTCTCCCCTGCTTTGCTTCTGAAAAGGTACTTTTTGTCCGTGTCGGGTGGTGCTCACAGCTGTTCACTCTTGCAGGTACTGTCCATCTCTTGAATCAAAGGTTCTGCGCTTCCCAAACCGCAAACATCAGGTGTGGCTGGAGCCTGAAGGCTTGGAGTCCAATGTCATTTACCCCCAGGGCATGTCGATGACACTGCCACCTGAGCTCCAGGAGCAAGTGATCAAAACCATCCCAGGATTGGAAAAAGCCAAGATGTTGCAGCCAGGTGAGGGGAACGAATAGTGCTAAATCCGTTCGACATGTTGGTTACCAGTTAGCAAAAACCAGATTTTGTTTAGAGCAGCGTAAAACAAAGGAAATATGAAACAAAATTAATTCTTGGATGCAGGTATTTTTCCTTGCTTGTTTTGGAATCATAAATAAAAGTTGATAACCTAAGTTGTTCTGTCCCACTGATTGCTTTTGCTGATAGATAGGGACCTTCAAAATCCCTCCCATAAGATCTGTCTTGTTTGTTACAGGCTACGGGGTGCAATATGATTTTTTAGATCCCCGTCAGCTGACTGCTTCTCTCGAGTCTCGTCTTGTTCAGCGCCTCTTCTTTGCAGGCCAGGTAAATGGCACTACAGGCTATGAAGAAGCTGCAGCACAGGTGGGTGAATTGTGTATATTCAGCGCTCAGAAAGGGGTATTGCCTTGGCATTTGTCTTTGATACACAGTCTTGCTAGGCCCATCTTGTGCTAATGAGATATTCTTACTTTCGCTGCTCACCCTGATTCCAGACTTGCCCAGATATTTTTACTTTTACTACCTACAGTTGCTGTTACTGAGATTGCAGTAACGAAAGTACTTGGAAGCACTTGTCAAATGTTTCAGCATGGAGACTGCACAATGGGTATAATTGAAAATGCATGGGAATTGTCTCTAGCCATGTTAGCAGGGGCCAAGAAGCCCTTCAGACACTCGTAGTATTCCAAGAAAGAAACCGCCTAGAATACCAGCACAGACTGTTGCATTTTCCAGGGTACAGTTTGACACATGAGTCTTTGGAGGCAGATGTTGCTGGTATTGTAGCCACGAAGAGACCAATAAGTGTGTTTTGTTTTGTTTTCTGTCTGCCTAGGGTGTGATTGCTGGCATCAATGCTTGCCTACGGGTTCATGGCAAGCCCCCTTTCGTTGTCAGTCGCACTGAAGGCTACATTGGTGTCCTGATCGATGACCTTACCACTCTGGGCACCAGCGAGCCGTACCGGATGTTCACCAGCCGTGTGGAGTTCCGCATGTCCCTCCGGCCTGACAATGCAGATGCCAGGCTCACCCACAGAGGTATTTTATTATGGTGGCTCTTGCAGTAAGCAGCCCTGCCTGGATGGTTGTAGACCTTCGTCTCAGACGCCATCTGTCTGTGCAGGTTTTGAAGAAGCTGGGTGTGTGTCACAGCAGCGATACGAACAAGCAGTTAAGATGAGAGCTGCTTTAGAGGATGGAATTGCAACACTAAAATCTCTTCANTTTATTATGGTGGCTCTTGCAGTGAGCAGCCCTGCCTGGATGGTTGTAGACCTTCGTCTCAGACGCCATCTGTCTGTGCAGGTTTTGAAGAAGCTGGGTGTGTGTCACAGCAGCGATACGAACAAGCAGTTAAGATGAGAGCTGCTTTAGAGGATGGAATTGCAACACTAAAATCTCTTCAGTTCAGCATATCCAAATGGTCCCAGTTAATGCCAGAAGTTCCCATCAGTAGCAGTCGAAAGGTGCCTGTCAGGTAAAGGTTACAGCTGAAGCCTTCTGGTCTGACCTATGCTTGCTTTAGCACATCTGACTAGCGGTTTCACAGCATTTGTCCCCAACCTTCCTGAAGCCGTCAGTACTCCAAAATTCCAGCTTTATCACCTTCACGGGATGGACGTGTGATCTTTGCCTGTAGGATAAGTGCGACTTCGGTGTGCTTACTATGCCATGTTTCCTGGTGCTGACGTAGGCTCCCAAAGTAAAGAGGGTACTCCACTGGCCCAGTCAGTTCTTGCTTTATCTTTGCCTTATCGAGAGTGTCACCAAGTGGTGACGGTTTTGCAGTGGGTTTTTGCTTTGGTGAAAGCTCGATAAAGCAGCAGTTTATTTCTGGCTAGCATCAGATGGTAGCTGTTCTTGTACACAAAGGCCCTTGCTTCCCTTACCCATCCTTTATCTCACCTTAACTTTTCTGTTCTTTGAAGCACCTTACCTTTTCTGTTCTTTGAAGTCAGTGACTTAAGACCTGGCTGACTCAGTCTGTGTGAAAGGTTCCCCTTGATGCCTTTACCTTGTTCCTTCTATCTTGCTGTTCATTTTTCATAAAGAGCCCCTCTTTAAGAGTTCTAGCAGCTCTTCTGTGTACTGAGAGGAGATAGTAGGGAGGTGAGCTTGGCTCTGCAGTTGTTCTGGCTTATGCTGAGATCTTCGCAAGTTTGAGCTGGGAACAGCTGTAAATCTGCCTTACACGAGTGACTCCTTCCTACCTACCCTAAAAACTACTGTTGTTCTCCACAGCGCCTTTGACATCCTTCAGTATCCAGAGGCCAATGTGGAGGTTCTGGCAAGGGCTGTCCCAGAGCCTCTGGGAAAGCTTGCTCAATGGAGGGAGCTGGCAGAGAGACTGAAAATAGAAGGTAGAGTACAAGAGCTGTTACCTCTTAGTGGGATTTCCGTACATGTTGTTCAGTAAGGGGAGAGCCCGTCCATTCATCCCAGTGTGTTTCATGTTGCTGCTTAGTGAAATGAAACACTAGTACTGGCGCATGCACTTTTCACCACGGGTCACAGCCCTATGCAAGCCCTTGTGTTTCGCTTTGTGGGGTGAGATCAATTATTCATGTTCCTCCTTACTGCTCCATCAAATAGACCATCCTTTCCTGTGATGAGCAGAAAAACCAACCCGTTAACCTTAATTCCTGTAAAAAATTAAAGAGTATGACGTCTTCCAAAGTAGTGATGTGAATTAGGCTCTTTAGTCTGTGAGGCCGGAAACTTCCTTAGGAACTTTTGACTGTCTCAGTGGAATTGCAGGAATTCTTGGAAGCAGAATGAGCAAATGACCCATTTCACATGAACATCTGTATCTGATCTTCTTGTTTCCCTCATCTTCCATCACAGCTGCTTACGAGTGGTGTGTAGTCAATCAACAGCAAGAAATAGAAGAAGTGCGTCGTGATGAAGCCCTCCAACTGCCAGAGGACCTAGATTACTTTGCCATTGATGCATCACTCTCAGCAGAGGTGCGGGAGAAACTGGACTCCAACCGTCCCCAGACGGTAAGATACTGGGCCACAGCAAAGTTGAGCAACAAGGAAATCCCGTCTGTGTCTTCCCAAGAGATGTGGGTGGTGAGGAGAATCAGGGAAAGGAATACCCACAGGTTTTGATGTCATTTCTCACTAGCTCCAGCTTGTAGGTTTGTTCTTGGTTAACTTGTTCCTGTTTCCACACGCAGATCGGTGCAGTCAGCCGCATCCCTGGAATTACCCCAGCTGCTATCATTAACCTGCTAAGATTTGTGAAAGCCAATCACCAGAAGACAGAGAAGCAAAAAGCTTTACCTCAGACTGGCAAGTACTTACCAGGGAAAATGTACTCAAAGAAAGCAACTTCCCAAAGACAGATTTCAGCAGAGTTTTCTGAAGAGGAGCCAGAGAGTATTAAAACACCTTTGTAGAGAAGCGTACCCATCCTGTCAGAGTAAGTGGCAAGATCGCCTGTGCGCACAAGCCTTTTCACAGATAAACCGATGCTGGATGGATCCAAAGCTGTTCTAGTTGTGTCCTGTGGCAGTGTCATTGAGTAGAACAAAGATGATGAATGTGCAAACTTCAAGTGAATGCTCAGGAACCTAAATGCAGCCTGTGATTTTGCCAATCCAAATGAAAGGGGAATTGCTTTTAAAATTCCACTCACTTGGAAGATGTTAGTCGAAGTCTGTTCTAAAGCATCTTGGAAAGGACAGCGTTGTGCTGTTCTGAAATGAATAAGAAATGTTACCGTGCTGAACCCAGCGCAGCACAAGAGGATCTGAGCTGGAGAGTGTGTGCCATTGCCTTTAGTACTTGTGTCCATAGCTGCGCAGTGACTACGCACAGCCTGATACTTCAGTGTGATGTCAGCCAGTAGGAAACACTCGGCTACGAAAATGTGTGCCACAGGAATATTTAAACTTACGTAGGAGACTGATGGAACATAAACACTGTATCCGGGGAGGGGGTGGGTTGTCCTTTAAAATAAATAAAGCTTGTCTTGAAACTTGCTGAAGAACTTGGTTGTCGCTTAGCTTTCAGTAGAGCCTTGGCAATTTGTCAGGTCACAGTTCATGCAGGTAAGGTGGGGCGAGATGATTGGCTACAGAGCTGGTGAAGGCAGCTGGAGCGAGATTCACTGCCTAGGCCAGGGTGCTGAGGAAGGTGGGGGGCATGTTGGAACCTGCCCCAGGAACCCACCCCAGGAACCCCAGCTCTGGGCAGCTCTGACTGACACTGACGTGGTGGGGGCCGGCGGGTGGGTGACGTTGCAGCCCAGGGGAGCCAGACTAGGGGTTTCTCATCAGCACTGGTCCTGCAACTGATGGTAATACAACTTGCATCTGAACGAGATAGATAACACTTCGGGCAATTTGTCATGTGCCATCAAGAAACAGTAGATTGAAGCTGTTGCTGCACACCTACCGAGTCCTTGCCTGGCTTAGGCAGCAGTTTCTGATGCTAGTCTCATTTCTGAGCATCCCCTGAATTGACTGGGCTTGGGAACAAGCTTTGTTGCAGTTAAATAATGGAATCATGGAATCATTTTGGTTGGAAAAGACCCTTAAGATCGTTGAGTCCCACTGTAAACCCTATATGTATATATATAGCTATCATTTTGAAATTATCTCGGACTTTGTTTTATTTGGTCTGGGTGAGTGGTTCCTTTCCCGTCCAGAGAAAGAGTCAGAGCAAATCCTTTTTGTTGACAGAGGCCCTGTCATCCAGCAGGAGGATGGGCAGAGATTACGGCTTTGGGTCATCATCTGCCCCCCTGANGCTGTTGCTGCACACCTACCGCGTCCTTGCCTGGCTTAGGCAGCAGTTTCTGATGCTAGTCTCATTTCTGAGCATCCCCTGAATTGACTGGGCTTGGGAACAAGCTTTGTTGCAGTTAAATAATGGAATCATGGAATCATTTTGGTTGGAAAAGACCCTTAAGATCGTTGAGTCCCACTGTAAACCCTATATGTATATATATAGCTATCATTTTGAAATTATCTCGGAGTTTGTTTTATTTGGTCTGGGTGAGTGGTTCCTTTCCCGTCCAGAGAAAGAGTCAGAGCAAATCCTTTTTGTTGACAGAGACCCTGTCATCCAGCAGGAGGATGGGCAGAGATTACGGCTTTGGGTCATCATCTGCCCCCCTGAAAGCATCTCCCTGTCCCTGGCTGTTGGCTGGTGTAGAACAGCTTTAGACAGATGAGCTGTAGGTCAGTTCGTGTCAGAATGGCTCAGAAAAGCTAACATGTATCGTCTGCCCCTTTGTCTGTGGCCTATTTTCCTTTCAGCTTTGTTGGCTTGAAGAATTAATTCAATGTTCTAAACCATAAGCTTAGCGTAAGGAAGGCAGCTACTCTTTCTGTGGTGTAACTCGGGCTCCAGGTACGGTCCTCTTGGAATTCCAGCTATGTGAATCCAAAGCAGCCCTGAAACTGGAGCCTCTGTGCGTATTCGAAGCAGCAGAGCTTCTGGTCAAGAAAGTTTCATGCTTTCTTCACTGCACTGTCTTTGTATTGGGTTGCTTCTGGTGTACCTATGCCCGTAACAGCTCGGATCTAGTTTTCACAGACGAGGAAGGAAGCCCTATTGACACCTGTATCCTCTCGTTTTTAAGCAGATTGTGCAATCTCAAAACTGCATTTCCTAGTTCTTGTCAGCAGTCATTTGACAGGGAAACCTTCCTTCCAATAACGTGCGTCTTGAAAGGCCAGCCTCTCGCACCCTGCTACTCAAGCAAATGCTTTTTCCTCAACTTTTGCACTAAATTTGTTTCTGTGCTTCAGAGGCCTTGGTTCTGGTCTCACACACACCAGTGTAAATCGAAGGATGATTCTGCTGAGCCGGGCTGCACTGGTGTCAAAAGAACAGCAGAAGCAGCGGCCTTTCGCTCGTCTTACTTTTAGCAATTTAATAACGCACAGCCATCGTCTGAGCTAGAAAGGGGGGAGAGAGTTAGTTAACTCCAGGTGAAACTGAAGTCAGAAGTGCGTGTGCGTGGATGCATTGCTTTCCAGCAGATCTTCTGTAACAACTGCTCTCTATGTTTCAGCCTGAGGTGGGTCTTTGGCTGCTGCTGAGCTCCCTTGTTAAGACAGGGTGTCCTCTGTTCATGTGTGTGGGTTAATGATGTCCGTTATTTGCTGAAATGGAGAACCTGGCATGTGCACAAGTTTGAGGACTGGCTGTTCCTCAGGTGTTGGTTTCATGTACATAGGGCTTGCCACAACATCTTGGGCTTTTTGAACAGTTCTTGTTCAAGACGACTTCTGATATGAAAATAAGTCATAGCTGCAATTAGTTCTATTGGTTTTGTTAAGAAAACCAAGCACAGGAAGGCTAAATAATCTGCTGTAAACAGGATGGGCAGATAGGATTCAGACATTGTGCCATCTTCTTTCTAACTCCACTGGGGATTTGTTACAAGGCCCAAGGTTTGGTTTTTACACTAAAACCAAGTGAGCTTAGACCTCCTCAGGTCCTGTGGTCTCGCTAGGGCTGACAGGATGGGAAGGGCAGAACCAGAGGAGCCTGCCCTTAACATGGCTGGCTGCTGGCTTTTCCTTGGCTGAGCTGCAATGAATCGCACTTTGTCCTCCTGCAATCCTTACTGTGACCAGGCAAGCAGGGAGGGTAGGACGCGTGGTGAGGTTGGCCTAACTCATTGCACATACCAAGGGTCTTTCTGTTCCCTGTTTCTATGGGAGCGTCTCTTTTTTTTTGCTCCTACAGAACACAGGCCTGGTCATCAGCAATTTTCCCTAAGCCAAATTTCCTCAGACTTCTACCATTCTATCTTGTACCACATTTTCAAGACAACCATTGTCTTTCTTTGCTATGCTAGCTTTCATTTTATACGGCACTTGGACGGCCCAGTTTCTTCATCTTTTATTTATCTTTGCGTGGAAGATGACAGCAAGAGAAAAATGGCAAGACATTTTACACCAGGAGACACCAAAAGCTGTCACCACCCAATCGCTGATTGTCTCAGTGCTGCTGGAATGTTTGCAAGGGTGCAGAAGCGGCTCTGCTAAATTAAAAATAAAACCCTTACTTTGCTGGCCCTTGCAAGTACAGATGTGCCTCCTAGCTGAGCATTGCCCTTGCAAGGCAACGTTCTTCACCTGCAGTCATTTTAGATGCTCAAGGATTTATCATCAGCTTTGTTGCCTACACCTCGGAGGTTGTGCTCCTCCACCCAGCCACAAGTAGCTCAAGACCCCATTTGGAGGATGCAGGAGGAATCCGCTGCCCCCTAGGAGCTGCCATATCCAGCGGGAAAGTGCTCCCTGCTTCACACCAAACCATGGCGTGTGACACTCAGAGGCCTTCCAGGTGTTTGTTTCCATTTCTTGCCACAGCTTCGTGGGGCTAGTGAGAAATAAAATCTCTTTCCCCTCTTGTGTTGAAGGGTAGTGGTGGCCAGAGCACTCAGCTGGAGCACAGGACGCTTGCTCTGCAATTGCTGTTACAAAAACTGCAGAGAAAAAGGGGATGATTCTTGATCTATTGTTTTAACCACAGGGATGCTTTAGGGAAACAAAATTATGCCTTTGTCTCTTTTCTTTCTAAACTGCTGCATAGGCTTAACCCTGCAGGTGTAACTCTGAGGGAGGAGACAGCTGTGGCTTCCCATCAGAGGCTGTCTGACTCCATAGTCACCATCGTGCAGTCACCACACGTGGTGCCCTTGACCAAGTGGCCTTGACCACTGTGCCAAGGAGTCCAGTAGTGGCAAATCGAGCCTGAAAGCTGGAGGCTGCAACCACTTCACCTCTTTCAGACTCAAGTCTAGATATTTTGGCAGCCTGTGATGTCTCCTTGGGATGCTTAGCTGTGAACCACAGGCTCAAACATGCCCTCGTCCTCAGCTTTCGCATCTGTGTCCCTACCGCGTCAGTGCCTCCCCGCTGCGGGAGCGGGTCTGCAGAGCCACAACAAGCGGGCTGCAAACAGCTCCCCGGGAGGAGCAGGGCTCAGCAAAGGCTGATGGGAGGCAGAAGAAGTGAAGGGTGAAGACGTTCATGTTTGGCATCAGCTGCAGCTCCCAGCACAAGCCCCAGGAGACACGTTTTCAGGCACCACTGGGGACCAATAAGCATGTGCTGTTCTTGTTCCAAGTGAATTTGCCCTTGATGTGGTTAACCAGGTGGGAAATGAGCTCACTCGGTGCCTTAGAGGGCAGCAAGAAGAGAAGGGAGCTGACAACAGGGGCTCCTTGGTTGCAATTTTAAGTGGCTTAACTTGAAAATTGCCGTATATGACCAGGTGGTGGCTTGTGTCACCAGCGTACTGTATTTTTGGAGTCACAAGTGGAAAGGCTGCTGTGGCTGGTACTGCTGAGCCGGCCACTTTGGCGAGGTTTTGTCCTTGTCCCACAGCACATTGCTGGCCTTCCGCTGGGCAGCCGCGGGCTGGCTCGGTGACACTGCCCCGACCGACAGTGGTGGGCATCAGGCATGAGCCGAAAGCGGTTGTACCAGATGCAGAGCAGTCACATCACACACCGTGATCTCGGTTCTCCTCAGCTGTGCCACGAATGTAGAAATCCTGGGAATTTGGGCCCAGGAATGAGCCGCTGGAATTACCCTCGCAAAGAAGTGACTGCGGCAGAGTAGAGCTCTTGTTTGGGGTTGCTCTTTCCTTTCCCCGGTCCCTGTGCGCACACACACATCCCCTCCTCCAAAGAATTAGGGTACTGCCATCTGTAAAAGCACTTTAGCAGCAGACTACATAATATTAGTTATTATTACTAGAAACAACAGTCAGGTAAGAGCAAACCTATGGTTAAGCTTAAATTGATCCACTCTTTTTTTCTCTGGGAAAGGCTATTTAAGGGCTTGTTTTACACAGAGACAACTCAACACCGAACAAGCCTACATCTCTTTCTCCAAAATACCCATGTGTCCTGTTAGCAGAACCACCACCCAGCTTATAAAACTAAATATTTACTAATAACAACTACATATTAATAAATATTATAATATATAAATAATAATAATAACAATGCAATATTTAGTCATTGGGGTGATCACTCTATTTACTATGGAATTAGCTTAGAATCCAGCTTCAAAACAGGAACTATAGATTTTTACAAAGACTGACAACTGCAATAATTTTAAAAAAGAGAAAGTAGGCACCTTATTCATTTGTATACGTGTGTATATATATTATATATACGTAATACATATGTGTGTATACACACACACACATACATCAAAGAAAAAAACAGGAGTTTTTGCTTAAGATGTGCCCAGGTGGCAGCAGATAAGCAGAATCTGAAACCCTCTTTTACATTTCAGCCCTACCTGCAATAAAACCCCTCCGGGAGGGGAAGGTTGTCTTACCTTTCCGTCGCTGTGCAAGTCTGGGGTCAGCTGCTTCGCTCACCAGCTGGCTGCGCTGAGCCCTGCACAACAGGGACCTGGGGGGGCGAAACAGGCTACGCTGTGGCTCTTCCCCTTTGTGTTGAATAATCCAGATTTTACTGGGCTGAAAGGGAAAAAGTGACTGTGACTGCTGCTGGCAGGGCAGGCAAGGCCCCGAGTTAGGAGTGAGCTGGCACTGGTTATTTCCAGTAACTACGTAACGTGAAAAAATACCACATTAACCCATGGACTTGTGTTTGTGCTGGGGCTGCAGCTGCCCTTGCAGGAGGGCGACCAGGTTACTGGACTGCTTTGCTCAGCAGAGGCAGGAGAAAGCCCTAGCAAGGTACACCAGCACACCAAGGGCAAACCTACTGCTACAGCGAGCGTCCTTTAAAGCACGCATTTGGCCTGCGAGGGGTGTTTCACCAATGAAGGCTTAGATACCTTCAAGTTGTTTTGGTTTTTTGTTTTTTGTTTTTTTTTTTTGAAGGAAGAAATAAACACCACCTGCACAAATTCAGAGCTGTTAAGCAGAGGCACAGCTCCGTGGCAGCCATCCCTCGTGCACCCCACTGCTGCCCCACCGTCCCCCCACCTGCAGGCCGGAGACCACCCGCAGGGGAATCGCACTCCGATTCCGCTCCACATTTCCTCACTACTTGACCCAGCAGCTTTCGAGGAAAATACGTGTTTAACTGTCACCAGATCAGTGCAGAGAAGCTACCCACTTTGAATTATGTTGTGTAAATATTTGAAACATAAAGGATTAAATAATTATTGACAGGCAGCCAGAGAAAGTAACATGATGTTTTGAAACAAACCAAAAAAAGCAGACGATGTAGAATGCAGAAATAACCTGAAGGGACTAAAGAGGATTCAGAAAAGTTTTAGGAAACTCTGCTTTTGCGTTTTGCAAACCCATACAGTTTTGCCATCTATCAGGTTTTCCTTCAGCTCTTCTTCCTCCTGAAGGGAAGCGGTTTCAGCCTTCCCCTTGGTAAGCAGCAGGAGCATTGCAGGAGATACGGTAAGCAGGCCCGATGTTATTTTACATGGTCACAGTTTATTCCTCCGTTTAACTTATGGTTTGGCAATTGTTTCAGATTTGCAATTTCAGAAAGCTAAATGCCCAGACTATTTGTGTACTACTTGTGCAGCCAAACAAGATTAAGAATTTGGGGACTTGAAAATAGTTATTATCATGAACTCAAAGGTGTTAATACGGTCAGGAATTTGCAATTTGCACTGAAAAGCAAGAGAGAAAAAAAAATTATTGTAGAAAGGGGCTTCAGATGGAGCAGTCACTTTGCACAGGACCTCAGAGAAACACAAACTATAGAGGGACTGCAAAAAAAGACAACTAGCTGATCTGCCAAAAAAAAAATCCATTTTAGATCCAGGAGCAAACACATCAAGTGAGGCTTGTGTAGCCTTAGCAGAGCCCTCTATTCCAGCCTAAAACATTCACCTAGGGAAACAAAACTGAGGAACAAGTTACTCGGCTACAGCCGCTACGACTGTGCTGCTCCCTTACCCTATGCAGACCAGGCCCCCAATACCTCGCCACGTACATTTTTGGAATATTTCTGTGTACTAAAAGCCCTCTGGACTCCCAAAGCACACATCAGCAACTAAAAAGGAAATGATGTTTCAATCTTCCAGCTCCTCACTGNTGTGCTGCTCCCTTGCCCTATGCAGACCAGGCCCCCAATACCTCGCCACGTACATTTTTGGAATATTTCTGTGTACTAAAAGCCCTCTGGACTCCCAAAGCACACATCAGCAACTAAAAAGGAAATGATGTTTCAATCTTCCAGCTCCTCACTGCCACCTTCAGCAATGAAACTCAAAATAGGTTAAATAAATTTAATATTCTAGCCAGTTTTCTGCCTTCATAGCTAGCTACATCACTGTGACAGCACGCTTTCACGCTTCAGTATAAGCATCACCAGCACTGCAGGGCAGTATGGGAGGAGCTCAGGACAGTGTGAGAAGAGTTAAGGACAGCTCTAAAAGTTGCTTAAAGAAATAAGCAGTCAGAAGACAAACACAGTTCTCAACTATAATCATTTATTAAAAGTTCGACCAAAGTAGTTTTATTCTCAAGTTTTGTTTACAAAAGTCTAACAATTCCCCCAGGTAGTCAAAGATTAATCGAACTGAGATGGCATCGCATTAGCGCATAGAAAGCAAAACTGGTCTACAATAGTAAAAAAAAAAAAATGGTGTAAAACTGAAGTTTTAAATACTTGAAAGCAAGTGCTAGTATTGCAGGCAGAGCCTTCACAAGCGTCTATTTGTTTTTACTGCGTACAACGTACAGTTCTTAGCTGCAATCCTGCCTGTTCTCTAGGCTTTAGCTTTTTTCCCCCCTTCTAGAGAGGCAGAACCCCCGCTTCTGCCCCAAACTACGAAGCTCACTCTTGCGCCTGATCCGCTGGGCCATTTTAACACGAAACACCCTTCCAGCAGCTTCTGCAGTTGCCACTTTGCAGTTTTTCTGACCTGCGCATAGCTGATCGGAAGAAAACGGCCTCTCGAAATAGCTGCCCTCCTGCTAGTTAGGATCAGAGACGCTTCAAATGCCCAAGTGCCATTTCAAACCTCATTTTGCCTTAAGGCTTCAGTTTGAATCAGTTGCTTATTACAAGCTAACTTCTAAACCATTAGGAGAGCAAGTACACCCACAGCTGAAGACAGCACCGCGTGAGGAACTGCAGACAGACTGGGTGTTGCGCATCCAGGCCGCGGCCAGCCAAACCAAACATCCCGCACCTACACAGGAACGTGCACAGACCTAACAAAGACATAGCTGCACCGGAGATGCAGCGGGTGCCAAAGCCGTTTTTCTTTTCATCCAAATTAGAACTTCGCACTTTGCCGAACCAGTTTGACCAAAGTCTCTTGGAGAAAAGTCAGCGGTTTAACTGAAAAGCACCCAAAGATCTGGCAAGATACTGTAGCTGTATTACGGCAACGGTGCATCTCCCTCCGTTTTAAACCTGGGTACTTCCTGTTGCCTTGGGGATACTAACAAATCTTTGGAAGTAGGATTTAAAAATCACGAGGAGATTCCTTTACTGAATTCCATAGCCGCCTACCGACACCGGAGCGCTCCAGCCCTTGCTTGCACTGTACTCTGTTCATCTACACCGTCAAAAACCGTGTATCATGCTCCAGGGTTTTACTGTAGTTAAGACACAGAAGGCGAGCAGAGAAGGAGAAAAGAGCCAACCAAAGCAAACAAAAGAGCACGAAAACAAGTAACAGCAGTTCAGATTATCCAAGCAGTACAGACACGTTTGGAGTTCCTGCAGAGCAAGCACATAGCTGGAGAAGGAAAGGAAAACAAACCAGAGGATATAGCCCTTACAGACAGAACATACTGGTGTCATGGAACAATAATCCTTCAAACATACTGAATTCTTTCTGAACTTATGTGGGGAAATCGTGTTAAAGGTTAGTAAAACAGCTGCATCATTATATGCCAGCCACATCTGATTATCCATTAACTGCTTGTCTCCCTTTACCAATTCAAAGCAAGGCTTTTAATTATACTCTGGAATCCTCACCTACCACAGCTGGCATTTCTGACATCCAAAACTGTTTTACTTGGACTATTTACCTAGTAAATTAATACTGATCTTCTGGACTAGCTACCCAATTGCATTTCAGTCGACTGATCCAAATCTTTAACCCAGATCTTTAACCCCACTGTTAAGAAGACAGCAAGTACACAGCCCCGCCACATCGTTTCGTGCCAACACAGCAGCGCGCATCACCCACATCGCTCTGGGAAATGCACCAGTATGTTCTCCAAGCACACATCCTGGGAACATCCTCGACCCAAAGTTCAAAGATGCAAAGTCACCAAGCAGGACAGGGACAAACACCATCCTGCTGGAAGTCGGTGGAAACACCTGCCAGTTTCTCTCAGCTTTGTTCTTAAAACAAAAATATGCTGTAATGGTGGGCCACTCAGAGATTGCCTGACAAGTGGCCAAGCATCCTTCCAGACAAAATTTGTCTTTTTCGTTTAGCTATAGGATGACTTGCTGTGTATTAGAAAAAATGTAGAGATTTACATGCCAGTTAATCAGTTCCCCAGAAAAAAAAAAAACTGATCCGCTTTTTCAAAAAATCTGTGTACAAGACTTATAGGAAACCCAACACTTGCTTTGCTTTTTGCCTGTTCGAGTTTAAATGTGGTTTTGCTCACACTATTTCTTCTTCTCAATATAAAGTTTTCTTGGCTTACTCAATGCATCACAGGATGCACCAAAATACTGTTATTGCTACCTGGCATTTGTGCTATCCCACCTAGAAATAATCTTTTAAAGAAAGCACCACAGAAGTGATTTTTTTTTTTTTTTAAGGCTTAGATCAGTTAAAACAGCCCAGGTTTGCTCTACTTTTCAGAAAACAACAGATCTGAGTATTTGCTTTGCAACTTCTCAACATGCTCAAGTAACACTCATCCTTTCTGGTCCCGCCAGGACTGTATATAAATTTTTCTATAAACTTAACATTAACCCAAAGAACACAGAGACGCAGCATTGAACTTTTGTTTTAATGGTCTCAAATTCTGTGACAGATTTTTGGTCAAGTTTCCATTTTAAAAAATTTATCGGTTTTAAAGACTAATAACTTAAACTGCCACGAAACAAATGGTCCACAAACATTCCTTTCCTTCTGAAGCTTTTACGATGCATTGTAATCATTAACCAGTCTTTTACTATTAAACTTAAATGGCCAATTGAGACAAGCAGTTCTGAGACCGTTCTTCCACCACTGATTAAGACCGAGGTGGCAGCTGATGTACAGAATTTTCATTTAGCCTTCTGGGCCTTCTGGGCAGACTTTGTGACCTTGCCAGCTCCTCCAGCCTTCTTGTCAACTGCCTTGATGACACCAACAGCAACCGTCTGCCTCATGTCACGCACAGCAAAACGACCTGGAAACAAAAACAGCGTTTATGACTTTAGCCTAAGGCTATGTACCCACGGCGTTACCTGCACAGCAGCAACACGCAACTTGGCAGGTTAAGAGAGAAAATACCACTCTAGGAGAGTAAACTCCATGAGACTGGGACTGAGACACAGTTACCTAGAGCACCCACCCCTGCATCGCTCAACTTTTGGTTCCGCATTGAAGCTTCTACTGAAGTCACAGCTTTTAACAGCATTGTACAGAACACATCACATCCAGATACTAGAGATCAAGGAGTGTCTTTTTCCAGAGATCAGTATTAACAGATTTTAGGAGATGCCTTACCAAGAGGAGGATAATCAGAGAAGCTCTCAACACACATGGGTTTGCCAGGGATCATATCAACGATGGCAGCATCTCCAGACTTCAGGAATTTGGGGCCATCCTCCAGCTTCTTGCCAGAACGACGATCAATCTTCTCTTTGAGCTCAGCGAATTTGCACGCAATGTGAGCAGTATGGCAATCCAGCACAGGGGCATAACCAGCGCTGATCTGGCCAGGGTGGTTCAGGATAATAACCTAGAAAACCAAGAAAGTTAAGTCAGTACTGGGATAATTTTGAATACCAATGTGTCTTACAATGCCAGCACCTTCACGTGATTTGCTTCGAGCAAATACGTCTCTGAACACAACTCCGTGTCACTTCGTAGCTTAGCCTATTAGTAAGAAAACCACCTCTAGTATTTCACAACCCAGAGCTGCATTTCAAACACCTTGAAACAGCCACAAACATCACATCACCTGTGCAGTGAAGCCAGCAGCTTCCATTGGAGGATCGTTCTTGCTGTCGCCAGCAACATTGCCACGGCGAACATCTTTCACAGACACATTCTTAACATTGAAGCCAACATTATCACCAGGCAGAGCTTCGCTCAGGGCTTCGTGGTGCATCTCAACAGATTTTACTTCAGTTGTAACGTTGACAGGGGCAAATGTAACCACCATGCCTGGCTTCAGAACACCAGTTTCCACACGGCCAACGGGTACAGTACCAATGCCTGCAAAAGAGAAGCAGCATTAGTAATTCAGCCCAATGAATGCATGTCTGTACAGGAGAAAACACTTGAGACTGAGTATCCGACACTTTCCACTTAAAAGAACAGCTCTTGGGCAAACAACTGCATTTCTGTCCCATACATTAGCTGTTGCTGGCAAGGAAAAAGCATTATAGCAAACACGTACCGCCAATTTTGTAGACATCTTGAAGAGGCAGACGCAGAGGTTTGTCAGTTGGACGAGTCGGTGGCAGGATACAGTCCAAAGCCTCAAGGAGGGTGGTTCCACTGGCATTGCCATCCTTCCGGGTAACCTTCCATCCTTTGAACCAGGGCATCTGTAATAAAAACAAGCACAGGCATAAAACATCTGTCACTTTTAATGGCACAAGACTAGAAAAGACCAAGTAGCATATCTTAGCATTATCTCAGTATACTGCTGCAAAGAAAGAATTTGTGAAGTGCTGGGATTTGATTTTTGACCTCGGCACTTCCGAACGTAACTATTAAAAACCACGTGTATTTTGCTACTGCGTCATTTATCTCAGTAATCCCCCCAGTTTCATTTCTTAACATCAATGTAAAACCTACGTTAGAGCTCGGCTCCAACATGTTGTCTCCGTTCCAACCAGAAATTGGCACAAAAGCTACAGTGTCTGGGTTGTAGCCAATTTTCTTGATGTAAGTGCTGACTTCTTTGACAATCTCTTCATATCTCTTCTGGCTGTAAGGTGGCTCGGTGGAATCCATCTTGTTGACACCAACAATCAGCTGTTTTACACCCAGGGTGTAGGCCAGAAGGGCGTGCTCACGGGTCTGCCCGTTCTTGGAAATACCAGCCTCGAACTCACCAACACCAGCAGCGACAATCAGGACAGCACAATCAGCCTTTGAAAAGAAAGGAAAAAAAACCCTCATTACAATGCCTGCACATGCGTCAAGGTATTGGGGAACTGCTCCAACCAACCAAGGAACAATCTGCCTGAACTCCCAAAATCTTTAGTTCTCTTGACATACCTGAGAAGTTCCAGTAATCATATTCTTAATGAAGTCTCTGTGTCCAGGAGCATCAATGATGGTGACGTAGTATTTGCTTGTCTCAAATTTCCACAGGGAAATATCAATAGTAATACCACGCTCACGTTCAGCTTTCAGCTTGTCCAAGACCCAGGCATATTTGAAGGAACCTTTGCCCATCTATGGTTTAAAAAAAAAAAAACCTTTGATTCCTCCCTCTTTTTTTAAGAACAATATACATTTGCATTTACTTTAGAAAAGATCACGCGCTAGCTAAAGAAGAAAATCTAAGAACAGTAAGTAGTTTAGTACTGAAAGATGTTGCTGCTTGTAAAACAAGAAACAAGATACACTTGGCGCTACTAGTGAGAGATGCCAACTGTCTTCTGTTATTCAACCTGTTGACAGTTAAGCCCTCTTCACAGCTTGTTAACTGCACTAACACATCTTTACTATAAATCTCTTGAGCTTAAGTCCTACTATCAAGTGTCCTCTGCAAATTTAAGTTCTCTACTAACGCAGTCCCTATGATAATCAACATTTTAGCAGCCACTCAGCCCAACACTAGTTGCATTTCATTCTGTGATGTGCTTATTAAGAGCTATGCTGTTACTACACAGAAAAAAAAATTAAAAAGTATGACCAATGAGACTTCTACAAACACCAAAATCCATATCTTTCTCATTTTAAGAAGTGAGCCTTATTAGAGCATCTTCCATTTTGCTCTCAAATACACGCATGCAAAGACTGAAGCTGAGAACTCAACTTACGGTTTCAGACATAATTATGCACATGCAGTTTTAGGTACCTTCACCCTACACTTCACAACTTGAGCTTTGCCAACTAACGTAATGGCGGATTCAACGCTTCAGCACTCGTTCAACTCTGGGGACAACTGCAACCTGACTGCCGCCCTGTGGCCACAGAACACTCACGCACTCGTTCCGCTACTGGGACAGCGGCGACCAAACCGCCTCCCCGTGGCCACGGAACAGTTTGCAAGTTAAGTTTCGCAACTAAATCTCCTCTTTATTCATCCCCGCACTCCGGCATTTTGCTGGATGCCGCAGGCCCACGCACCTCAGCAGCTTCCTTCTCGAACTTCTCGATGGTCCTCTTGTCGATACCGCCACATTTGTAGATGAGGTGGCCGGTGGTGGTAGACTTGCCAGAATCGACGTGGCCGATGACGACGATGTTGATGTGGGTCTTCTCCTTTCCCATTTCGGATGTTAGTCAAGTTCTTTCTTTCGGCAAAAGAGAACCGGCACCTGGAAGTTTCCGACGGAAACACCAGTCACGCCTCGGCGGCGAACGCCCTCCCCAGCGCCGCGGGCGGCGGCGACCCGGCCGAGGGGGCTGGAGGCCGCCGCGGGCGGCCATGGCGGCCCCGCGTGCAGGCCCGGCCGGGATGGCG
>VZSC01013949.1:353773-364264 GCA_013398225.1 Steatornis caripensis
CCCGGCCCCGGCCCCGCCCGCGGAGGAGCGGCGCCCCGCAGGGCCCGGAGCCCGTGGGGGCCAGACGGCGGCACAGGGTGCGCCGCGACCCGGCCCGGGGGGCGCTGCGGCAGCCGAAGAAGGGCCCCGGGGGGCACAGCCCCGGGCGGGCGAACGGATCGCGTTTCTGACTGGGGACACGGACGAGCTCGGAGGTGTTCCGTTGGTTATGTCAGCAGAACGCTGAGAAGAATGAAACTCTCTTTAACACTGCAATTTTAGTATTAAAGAATTTTCCATGGGTCACGCTGAGCGCCCTACCTTTGTTACTTGCTTAAGATTACTTGCTTAAGATTATAGAATGCAAGTCCGTCCCCCTCCAACTCGCTACGTTGCAACTCTCCCAGAAGCAGAGGTGGGGAGGGAGGGAGGGAGCGAGCGGGCAGGGATTTGGCGATGCCTGTTACACCGGAATACGAAGCAGCATCGTTTGGCTTTGAAAAAGCAAGCTTTTTCTGTCTTGTACCATTAGAGAACAAAAGTTGACTCGGCTCAGAAAAACTTTGGCACAAAAATACAAACTAAGGCAGACGCACCTTCAGCAGAAAAGTGCATCTGAAGTGCAACTGTATTAAAGAGAATCGCTTAAGCATTTAGGATAGAGACTTCTGTGCAAGAAAGCCAAACTGCAAGAGTGCCCCCATACCGTTTTTTCACATGAGAGAACTGGCAGCCCTAGCAAATTATTTTTGAAATCATGGCAACGAGGATTCACGGAACAGCTCCCAACATAAGAAATAAAAGCCCTCGTGATTCTCATGGATCGTTCTCTGGTTCACTCACTCCTAACTGATGTAAGAAAATCTATTAAATATTCATCATCTCCTATACCTGTTCAATCGAAATTAAGCTAAGAAGCCAAGCAAATTTATGTTTTTTCTTTTAAAATGACCTGCAAAGGAGACAAGGCTACGTGCTCTGTTTTCCTCTGCAGGTACGTTCTACACCTGTGTTAGAAGCAGTTACCTCTATTTACCCAACTGTAATCCCATTCATTTGTTGGTATGCTCTTCAGATTGCAGTTGTAAAGCATGGAAATAGCCTCTTGTTCAAAAACAAACAGAAGAGAACAACAACAACAAAAATGTAAAAAACTCCACCTTGTGCATCTGCTCTCTCACTTGAGTCCAAGTTTCTCTAGCTGAGATAAGCCCAGCATCAAATTCACTACAGTAAAGAGCCGTAAACTTAGTATTTTGTGGATTGATGTGAAGTGTTTCCACAGTACCTGGTACATTTCCACGTGCAAAATTTAAAAAAAAAAAAAGGTGACTTGAGAGATGTCGTGTTATAGAAGATGCTGAGCTTAGAACACACCTTTTACACAACAATCCAGTTTCAGAGTAAAACCAGCAAGAAGGTTCAGATATCGTTAAACAAACTCATTAATTTTAAAGAAAGGAATAAAGTAATTAAGTTCTTTTTCTTCCCCTCCTGCGTTTTTAGGCAGAGATTAGTGGTGGGGGTGGGGGAAAGCTAGAGACGATTCAGCTTTCCTCAAAACTAACATTTAGGGGCAGTTACTAGTGAAGACATTGCATATGAAGACACAGTAATTGAAGGGCAGGAAAAGGGAGGTGGATGCTTTCTGGAAATGAAAATGCATTACCATAAAGTGATTTAGTGGCTCAGGTTGGGGACCACAGGGTAGTATCTGGTAAGAAAGCTAAGCAGTGCTTTTGGGGTCTCCTATAAAACAAACACTCTTCGTAAACACACCTAAAAAGCTTTATTATTCAGGATGGTTTGAAGTTAGCTTCTAAAATGTGTATTTCAGTGGGGGGCATTTTTAATGGACTGATCTGTCAAAGTACCCATTCTCATAAAAAGGTAGTTTAACACTTTCCAAATGTAGTCAATGACTTGTGCCTCAAGAGGGAGAGGAGAAAGGAAATGTGTTACTGATTTGCTACGTGGCCCATACTAAGCTGCACATTTCTTTTTTTGGGCCTTTTTTTTTAAGACTATTTCATAAATAAAGGCATTTAGAACTATCTGTTTCTTAAGATGGCAATTTCTGTGGTATGTACATAGCTGAAAGCTATGAAAGCTGAATTTGTTGGACAAACTTTTAACCACGGTCCTAGCTGAAGTCTACAAGAGTTGTTTTTTTCCCTTCCATTTCTTTAATTCAGTTTTCAAAAGAATTTTATTATTTTCTCTTTAATCTATCCAATACATGCTTTCATTCTCTCAACAACTAGTATATCTCTTATTGTCCATTCTATTAGCGGAACATTCCTATTATCAATCTCACAAATATTTATACAGCTGGGGAGCTTCAGCAATACGAGTAGCCTCACATAATTCAGTGGAAATGCATTCTGAAGAATCCTCTCAGCTAGCACAGGTAGGCATGCACTGGACTCAACGCTGTACGCAAACAACCTGTTGCAAATTCTAGATTTTGTTCATTTGACAAAACTAATCTCTTTGATATATGAAACACTTGAGAAGAAATGGAGGTAAGAGATTTCAAGAAGTCAAGGTTTTTTGGGCTTTGGAATAGTGCTTATTAAATCCAGCTTGGCAGGAGGACTTTGTGGGGCAAAACTGCTCGTTCTCCCTTGACCACTGGTGAGCATATGCTAAACTGAAATAACCTATGGCCACATATGCCTGCAGTGTAAGAACACATAGAAGGGTTCGCTAAAGCATTTGTATTGCAGGAACCTATAGAACAGCCACCATTTAAAAAAGAATTTCAGACTAAGTTCTATAAAAAGGAAAGTTATGCTGTTGGTATATCTAAGCCAAATAGTCTAACTTTTAAATGTTAACCGGATTTTGAGATCACAGAAGCTACTGCAGCATTACTTTCATTTTAGCGTGTGGCTCCGGCATATACAGAATGTACTGTAAACTTAGAACACAGTCACAGCCAGTGAAATCATGCTAGAAAATAAAAGATGTGCTCACTGAGCACCTCTGAAGAAGTGGCATCTCTTTTGGTCAGACTCCTGCGCAAAGAGGGAGGTAACTAGCACTTACACAACTATTTTAACTGCAATGAACAAGGTCATTCAGGAGTGTAAGCAAACAGACTTTATAAGCACAAGACTTTAAACACAGATCTGATAAATACAGTTTATCAAGCTCACTATATATGAAAGAAGCACTAAGATTTCTTGAGGGCACTTTCAAAAAGTGTGATGGAATAGTAGTCCAAACTTAACCAATAATAATTGGTGATTCGCAAAACCAGATTTTGGTACACAGCATTATTTTGTAATACAATTAACCTCGTACTTACTGTGAAATGCTTTCTAATCCCTGTGTTACAATTAGCATTGTATGTACATTAGTCCAAATGTTCAACGTAAACTATAGCATGAGCACACAGCTTTACTTCAATCTGTAAGTGTTCTTTAATGCATTGCTTCATAATAGAAATAAAAAGCATCTACATCTGTTACGAAATCCTTTTCCCTACACGATCCTAACACTTACTACCAGATTTTACAGTCATCTGTTTAATAAATAGAAGAACAACTAATAGAATAATGGTGTTGTTCACGTATGAAGAAATTAGACAGAAAACCTGCTTCAAAAAATGGTTTAACTGAACTGGGTTAGGTAATCTAAACTACTTGAAAAAAGCTACTTTCAAAAGTTATTTAGGTCTTTACTAGTAGCTGATATGTTTATATAAATGAAATTACTTGGCAAAAGGAAGAGATTACAGTAAATGCACTTTAAGTTACTATCTTAGGAGACAGCACAAAATAAACCCCCATGCCCTTGGAAGTCTTTAAGACTTGGACTGGATAAATCTGTCAACAACCTTGTACTCATCTCATAGCTGACCTTGCTCATAGATTCAGAAAATAAGGTCTTACAGTAGGAGGTATCAGAGAGTGGCCTTCAAAACTACTGAGAGTATTACCGGGATGAATAGCAGCTACAGTTTCAGAGGCTTCTGAATGACTTAACACAAGCCTCTCAAAAAGGCACTGCTTCCCCTAAAACAAATTTCCTGTGGAAAGCACTACTGTTGTTCCAGTTACAGCATTTGCAACAGGTGAAGGACTAATGCTTAGAGGACAGTCTGCTTTAAAGAAACCCTTTGGACAGTCTTTTCAAACCACTTTTATCCACAGCACGAGAAGGCTAACTTATATTGAATGTTCAGTACCAGTTGAACCGTGCTACCGAAGGTTTAGTGTCAGACAAAAGTGGGTATACTGCAGATGAGACCAGAACTAACAGCTGTATTTAAACCTCTGTTCTGTGGAGATCTGCATTACTGAACTAGAAAATGAAAGCATCTGTTTTAGAGCAGGAGTGTCCTAAGCGTGAAGAAAAGAACCTCACAGGGGGCTGCTTCAGTAAGACTGTTCTGGAACTGAACAGTGAATGGGAAGATACGTGCAAACAACCAGAGGACGTCAGATCCAACAAGTAATTCCTCCTTTAGTTTAAGCAAAAAGTGACCCTTTACTTGTAGACACTTGACAAAGCTTCATATACTTCATTAGTGCTAGACTAATTTAGACCAGCTGATGACCTGGCTCCAGGCAAAAAGCAGAGTTACTAGACACCAATGCTGAATAAAGGTGAAGGGCTGACGCAGTAACCACCACTATTACGGAGAAACAATATAATTTGTTAAACTGTTCTGTGGTTTTGCATTAGTGTTTTCCAACAGCAAACAAGCTACAGCATTTGCTCCTCTTCCCCAAATGGAATCACATTTTTACTACATCCCACCACCTTTTGGACACTCTAAATGAACGGTAAGCCCTTCTAAGAGTTCAATTAAAAGAACACCCAACATGGGAGCATAAAAAAAAAAAGGCATTGTGCATAAAGAAAGTGGTGGTTACTGAACAGAAAACCACTGGGTGAGGTCAGTTTGGCTCTTGTTCTCAATTTTATCATGAACTTCCAAAATCCCATTTTAAAGCTCTGGTCTCTTGCGGTAAAAATCATTCTGCCAAAAGCAACGTATTCATCCTTTCGTGCTGATAAGCCTGTGATGGAACCTTTAAGTGGGATCTCAACTCCTCACCCCACTGACCATGCATTTTAGAGCTCTCTGCTGAGCCCTCACAGCAATTGAGCTATGCTCCGACAGCTTTGCTGAATATGTCTGCTCGTAAGGTTAATTTTGCTGCCTCTTACTATAGTAGGTTTGGAGCTGGCTTGTGCACTTAGCAAGCTGGAAGTGCACCAACAGAAGCCCTGTAATTCCCCGTTCTCATCTTGCAGACTTTTTGCATTCCCCCTTTCTGCCTCCCCTACCGAACCAAGTAAAGGCAACTTTTCAAGAAGGGAGACAAAGTCTATAGGTAGCTTCCCAGAAGGAACCAATAAAACCTGAAATGCACCTTATAGCTGCAAGGGAGAGAAACATAACAAAGGTGATTTTGGTGCAGACTGCAAAAGTTTGCTACAAATTGAAGACAGTGGATGGACAGGCCAAAGGCAGAAGAAGGGCCGTACCTGAGACTTGGGCTAGCAAGGATGGTGTGGACACATCCAGCTATTCAGCTGAAGTGCCTTGGCATCACTCAGGCCATAGGATCAGTTTCCACTGCAATCACACATACATCATTCTTGCTGTGTGGTAACCGCAGTAGCCAGAACTGGCGCAAGTCAAGTCATTTAGAAGCCTTGCTCAGATTTAGTGTATATAGCATATGCTTGACATTTATTCTGTGAATTTAGATTTGAGACTATTCAAGTTTGGAAAGGTTTCAGAGAAGAACTATGGGAATAAATCTAGATCTGGAAAAGTACTTATACTTGACCTGTTCAGTCTATACCGACTTGACTGAAAGGAAGTTTGGCTTAGCCTTCAGAATTCTACAAGACAGAAAATCCTATAAGGAAGAATCACGAGTCTGGACACAAAGACATAAGAAGATTCAAAATTGTTGGTAGTTAAATTAAGGTAGAAATAGAAGCCGATTATTTGTAATTAGCAATGAACAGTGGGACCAGCTTGCTAAACGCAGTAAGCCAACAGATGAAGTGCTCAATATTTAATTACATTAGTGAAAAAAACCAACCCCACACAATAAAGGAGAAAGAGCTTGACTGGGGGTGGGGGGGGAAGGGGAGCAGAAGGGGACATCTACTTAAAATATTGCCTTTATTTTTAGTTAGCTGACTCTAATACAGTCTCTTTGAAGTATTTGTCCTGATGAAGCTATCTCAGAGCCACTATTGATTATCTTTGAAAGCTATGGAATGGACAAGGTTCCAGAACATTGGAAAAATAGAAAAAAATCCCTAATTAAAAAAAAAGGATAAAATAAGGAAAAAGGGGGGAAAAAAGATGGTGGGTTTTGCGGGGAGGAGGGAGAGCACACACATGAGCTGGGCAGTTACGGAACAGTTGGACTAATTTCAATTCCTGGAAAAATATATTGAACAAATGAACTATTTTTAGAAGATAATAGGTTGATAAGTAACAGCCTCAGACTTGTTAGGAGCAGACTGCATCAAACTAATCTTTTCTACTGTGACAGGTTTAACAAGCTCACAGATGGGGAAATGTGGATATAATTTAACTTAAGGGAATATTTGACGCTCCTTACAGGCAACTTGCACAATCTCAGCAAACTTTGGACAAAATAATGAATGTGCAGGAGACCAGCTGAAGATGACATGTGCTCAAAGTAATTGGTAATATCACTATGAAAGGTTGTATCAAATCAGTTTCTGTGGGCACAGGCATTATTATACCATACAGATATACAGTTATAAATAGACACAAATGTGATTTTAAATTGCACACTTGGCGGGAAGGGAGGGATAAGCACTCTAGAGGTCAAGAACAGAATAATGTGAGCAGGTTAGAGAAATGGTCTAAAATAATTAGGAAACAAATCAAGTCAATATTTGTCCCTTTTAAGGAACAGTTCACTGCACAAACACAGAGGAAGCAGCAGCTAGCCAGCAGTCCTGTAGAAGAGGACCTGGGGTTAGAGTGGATCACAAACTGAACATGAGTCAACACTGCCATACTCTTGTGCAAAAAGCAAACACACAGAGATGTATAAACAGAAGTGCTGTAAGATACGCAAAATAAACCTTCCACTCAACTTAGCACTCATTAAAGCCTCTACTGGGATACTTTGTCCATCTTAGGAGCCTTGCTTCAAGAAGATACCTAGAGACAAAAACACTGGAACAGATTCTGTAGACAGCTGGTGGAACCTCAACATTACTCAGCTTCTTACAAGCACCTAAATACCTATCAGGAATAGTTCAGGTACAGGTAATGCTTCCTTACTGATGGATTAGACATCCAAAAGTATCTTCAAGCCTTAATTTTCACAAGGTTACATTACTTGGAAGATCTGTGCGATCGTGAATGAATTTCTTATACCCTAATTCCAGCCCACATTGTTTAGCTTGGTAAGGAAATCTCCCCAGGACTTTAATGTGTTTGTATCAGCTGAAGGTCAATTTTTTTAGTTATAGTAGTCACACATCTGAATGAAAATGCACAAATATTTCAACCACTAACCATGCATCTCACTGTATAAATCCCACCTTCCACACTAGATGATCAAGTACATTACACTGAAAACCAAAAAGCGAGCCTAATATAACTAACAGAGAGGCGTGCAGGGAAATGGAATAGTCAGTCCTCAACTCCAACCAAGGAAGAGTCAGGCTAAAAATGAAAGACAGGAGAAGAAATTTTGTACCACAAACTCCTCCTGCCGCTGCATAAGGCAGGTTATGTTAGACCCATTAGGAACAGAGTAGATTCCTGGCGTGATGCTATAAAGCATTCATTCGGTACTGGTTTCTTATCCAAACTGAGTGCTAGAAAGCTTGTTTGGTTTCTCCAGCTGTTTCTAAAAAACAATCAGAAGAATGCTAAAAAACAGCGCACGAGACTTTCTCACGGGTAGTGATACTGTGACAGGAGCTATCAACTCAGTAACAATACTGGGGAGGTCAGTCCATGTACTCTGCTACTCCTCATAGTCCCTTCTGTAACAATACTTGTGAAAAACAATAGCTGTGATTTTGCAAGGCAATCCACAGAGGAATGGCATTTCAGAGGTTAAAAGCTTGTACCACACTTTGTATAAAGTAGACTTCGGCCCCTTTAAAGTGGGAACGGGTGTTGAGTCAGCTCTGTGCACCGAGGCCAAATCCAGAATGACGGGGAGCCAAGGCTGACAGCCATCCTGTCAGGCCAGGCAAGGGAGGATATGGAGGGGAGGGAAGACGAGGGGAATACAGACTGGAAAAGACGGCTGATGTTTGAGCTTAGAGATGTGGCTGCCCACATGCCAGAATAACAGTAAAACACGTAAAAAAGACAGTACGGGTTAGAAAAAGATCGCAGACCAATTCATAGGAGCAAATCCTGTGTTACTGTCCTCTGCTGCCTGCAACAGGAACTTTACTGCTCTCAGCAGGAGACAGCCTGTACTGCCGAAACTGAATAGCAATCAAAGGATCCCGTTTGCGCAAAGCAGGAAGACCTAGAAGGTCTATCTTAGCTACTGGGCAGTCTCCGTATCACAGCCCGTGCAATCCCTAAGGCGAACTGAAGTGTAAAGCACACTCCGAGTTTGTAATTCTGTATGCTGTTTTAGATTCAGCACAGAGGATATTAAATCAGCCCCCAGCTGTTTTATGTACATATGTTGTCATTCACCATAGAAAACCTAATTGTGTATATACACTATGTAAAGGTACTAGTACTGTAATAAGAAAACATGTAGGAACGCACACAAGCAGTGGCTCCCCCACCTCCCCCCACCATCTGATGGGGTCCCCTCACCATCTAAGGTAGAGGTGCGCGTGTTACGTGTGAGTGAAGTGGCAGTTGTAAAGAATTGCTGCTTTTTAGAAAATAAATCTTAGCTCCTTCTCTAAATTTAGCTCTGTGGAGTCATTAGCGACAAAGTGCAGTATCACTATTTATGGGAAACAGTTTATACTTGCTTTGCAAGCTAATGCAGTCCCGTTTACTTCACAAAGCTGTGCAGTGAGTCATGTTACCCAGCAACGTTCACACACCCATATGAACTAAGGAAGCAGAAATTCTTGCTCACTTGCTTTCCCCTTTCCTTCTGGGATATTCTTGAGAAACAGCATCCATTAGCAATAGTTCAGAATAATGACATTCCTACGAAGCACACGGTGACCGGTGTGGGTGAGACAAACTGTAATACAGAAAATACGAATGGAAAAAGAAAGATTATTCCAAAATAAATTTTTAATTCCTTCCCTTAAGCTTACATCCAAGTTCAGCAAGTTGAAAGGTGTTACTCCGTGTCAAAGCTAAACTTACACAGCTATGATTACCTGCCACCAGAAGAATTGCTTTTCTCCTCTATCTACCCAAAAACTTCCTGCATTGGATCTAGCTGTTGTATAGTTTAAAGGAGAATGAGAGCAGTGAACTTTTTTTTTTGTTCTTTCCCCTATTCTATCATCCTGTTGACCAAATTAACTCCATGGCCACATGATCACCGGATTCAACCCACAGGAAGTGGCATGTATCATTTAGGTGGCAAGGCTCAGTTACATCAGATTAGCTAAGAGGTGAAATTGCACTCTTACTTACTGTCTCGAGTAAGCTATGTGGCCATTGTAACAATCAAGGCTGATCTAGGCTGTGTCACATACTACACACATACCTAAGAAGCCTAGACCTGCATTTCATGCTTAAACCTTGTAAAGATACACTTACCTCTTTCAATAGGATTCTGAGTATTTTTCCATGGCAAGTCTATTTCTCCACTGCTAATTCTTAAGTATTCATTATTCAGCAGAGAAATCAATGGTAATACGCACAGAATAAGAATTATAATTTAAAACTTCATAAGTTTAGAACAGTATTGTATTACTTTTCACTGTGTGCATGACTAGGTGAGGTCAGACCATCTTAGTGTGACCCTAATCTTGTGACAACCTCCATAGTCTCTTAATGATGAGTTCTGAACCAGAAATTGCATGTTGTTTTTCCTGTCGTTGTCTCTTTTTTTTTTCTTTTCCGTTTCCTGTTCTAGACATGTACAATGCCTGCTAATGGGGGCTGCGATTTAAAAGATACCATCTGTAAGTGTACAAGCAACAACAGATAATAATACCTAGGTACACTTGCCGATCTATTAATGGCAACACACAACAATTACTTCTGATCACGTATTGTTCACTTTNTACAATGCCTGCTAATGGGGGCTGCGATTTAAAAGATACCATCTGTAAGTGTACAAGCAACAACAGATAATAATACCTAGGTACACTTGCCGATCTATTAATGGCAACACACAACAATTACTTCTGATCACGTATTGTTCACTTTCTACTCAATTAATTCTTTTAATATCTTGAATAAACAACAATTACAGAAGTGCCTAAATGAATCCAGAGTTTAAGTTTAATTGAATTTTGCTTAGAGGTGAAGGGAAGAAGAGGAAGGGAAGAAGAAGAAGGGAAGAAGAAAAAAAACCCCAAAAGACAAAAGAC
>VZSC01013950.1:876-29005 GCA_013398225.1 Steatornis caripensis
CCCCCCTTTTTTTTTTTTTTTTTTTGTATTTGAATGGTAAGAAACCTTGCGAGCTTGCATTTGACCAGAATGATAAACAGGGAAAGTTTCCTTTCTTTCTGCCTCAACGATGATGGTGTTTACAAACGCGTTTTAATTAATCCGTTATGTTAAAGGATCTCTGTGGGAGAGGGTGTCTGAGTCCCAGCTTGGAACGGAATACGGGGAGCGCCGAGAGCTGTAAGAGGCACAAGGAGTACAGTGACAGCGTTTAGCAATAGCGTCCTTTAAACTATACTGGAGTTGTGCGGTGGTAGCTCTAGAGACTGGATAGAAGACCTGTTAGCTGGACTGGACAAGATGCTTGTTACCTTGATTAAAGGGACAGCTGAGAACAGGTTTGCGTTAGCAGAGATGTTACTTGAATGATCTGCTGTTTTTTTCTTATCGCTGAACTTCTGTGAGCACGGAGTCCCTTTTGACAAAGGCAAATCTTCTCTGAAGAGATTCAGGGATGCAAATCACGCATAGATCCAAGCAGGGATTTCTGTGTGGAATTGTAGGTGACTGCCATGTCTCAACTCTTTTCTAACTCATACCATGATAGTTGTGGATATTTTCTAAAAACGTATCCTTCTCTGCTTTGGCAGGGGCGGGGAGGTGGAAACTTGTTAAGCTCTCTGCAATTGCTACTGTTGTTGCCATCCCTAAGAATAAAAAAAAAATAGTTTTACCTTTTATCCTGTTGATATTAGCGGTGCTGTTTGACTGACATAAGATTGCTAATAAAAGACTCTTCATTGTTTAGTTTGGTCCAGTCCTGCCAACCTCTCTTCAGGCGGTTCACTGTCGAGGCAGCCGTGAGATATACAGAAGTATCTCAAGAGTGAAGCGAGGGTGGAATCAGTAGCAACTCATAAAGGGACTTTTCCCACCCCGGTCCGTAGGGAAAACAAAGTACTTCACAGAAAATTGCATGGCCTCTTAATGCTGGTCATTTTAATATAGTACATTAAAATTAATGGACATCCCAGTGACTCGACGTGCTCTGGAAGTGCTGATGTGAAGAATCTAAAATACGGGTTTCTGTTTTGATTGCTGCAGCCTGGAGGTGAGAATTATATTAGCCTCGTGCTCACCTTCAGAGGCTACATGAGATTAAGGCTTGTAAAGAGGGTCTGACATTTTTCTGGGGCAGCGTGTCTCTTCTGCCACGCAGCTTTGACAGTCACAAATGCATCTTCTCCAATAAGTGTTTGTATTAGACTTAATATATTGAGTTAGGCGCTGATATATGAGCATTCTCTATCTGAAAATATTTTTATAAGAGAAATACGTAGGTTGCGCTTTTTAAGAGTGGGAGAAAGTGCTACAGTGAGAGGTTATAAACAACCCAACCTCATTAAGCTGTTTCTCTCTGCTGGAACCTGGGTCAGCGTTAACTCAGCCATGCTGTAAAAAAGTCAGTAGCGGTGCCACAGCTAGCCACCGCTGGCTGCAGCTGCTGGGGTTTCTGCACTGTGCTCTTTGAGAATAAAACAGAAAATATTACCTTCCTTCAGGGAAGAAAAGCAGAGCTTCTGAGCAGGGAGGTTGCCTCTCGGTATTGCTGGGCACAGTATGCTTTAGAAAAGAGCTGGCTAATTAAACGTATTAAATAAGGTGTTTGTATAGTTTCCTTGTGAGGCCTTAACAAGCATTTCATTTGCACTCCCCTTGTGTATTTGCACTCTTTTTGTTGGCATGTTAGGGTAGTGATTGTTCTTGAGAGCTAAAGTCCAACTAAATGAAAGTCACTTTATAGCTCACAAGCAAAAATGTTTGTAAATGTGTCGAGAAACTTACTATCGTAGACAAGTTGTCATTTGCTATTTAAAGACCTATATTTACTTCTTTGAACTCATTAATATCTCCTATCAGGCCTGAATTTCTAAGAAAATTCTCCAGAAATGTTGCCTTAGGCTTCAGTGTGCCATTGTGCTGTGGTTATTATCTGGCCAATAATGTTAATTCATTCAATCTCAAGAAAGAAGCTTGGCATTTAATTTAAACCATGCCTCTAGTCAGACCAGGGTGCATACAAAGTCAGTGTGCAAAAGTGCTCTTGCATTTAGGTACAAGCACACGTTTTTCATACCAATTATTGGATGCCTGTTCCCTTGGTGGAGAGTGTGTGTGAAATCATATTTACATAAGTAAATCCCGAGTGTCTATATATTCCTTTCAGGAAATGACCTCTTTTCAGCGCAGTGCTAATGCATGTGCTTAAGCCTTTTGATAGCCAATAGGAGGTATTCATGAGCTTGAAGTAAGATTTTTTTTTTGTCTTGAATCAGAGCATAAATATGAACACAATTGTACAGATTTACTTTATTGCATAATGCATACATAACTGGGAATCCTTGGTCTCATGTTAGCTGTGAACTAGAACAAGAATCACAGAAACTGGAAGTACAGGATCTACTAAATCCTAAACAAGAGTTTAGGGATGCACAGCTAGAGGATTGACTTGTGGCATGAGCAGATATTAAAGGCACATGGAGTTACCAGAATTTTAGGTACTTAAGTAGTGTTTGAACACAAATGCAAAGTTGTGCATAAATAGGTTGATATGGCACCTGCATAAGTTCTGCTCTTCTTTATGCAACAGTCATATGATTTGTCCTTGTTTTAGTTACTGATGTGGAAACTGATTGAGGCTCTTTATTTTGAATATTGTTTCATTCTGATTTTATATTGTTCAAGCAGTGAGGTTATTTATATTTATGCTGAAAGTTCAGTAGCATGGCATGCCCTAGAGTTATGGGAAACTTCCTAAATTTTATTTTTCTTAATTTCGTGTTAGTGCTAGCTAAGAGAACAGCAGGGACTTGCATGATGTTAAATTATAACTGCATGGGGTTTTATAAGTGGCTAATCTCTCTTTTGGATATAACACTTTCAAAATGGACATAGTGCTATTAATATTCTAATTTACTTTGTTTTGATATGTGGTAGTAGATCTTAAAGTGTATTAGACACTGTACTTGCCTAGTAAAATACCCAGCAGTTGTATTATAAACGTCTGTTCAAGCATGCTTCTAAATCCATGACTGTGTGATATAAAATGTCGTGCCTGTAATTGCTTTTCTAACGCATAAATATGCGTCTGGCTCTTGAATTGGGGAACTAAGTATTTGTATGAAATAATAAATGGCACACCATTATCTTTTCTTAAATGGCTAAATATTAGTAAGTATTGACAAACTTATGTTCGTTGACATTAAAGGATGGGGATTTTACTGAGAATTGGGATTTAGTTCTGCGTTTCTCTCTTCAAACTCTACTGGCAAAGCAGTAGTTCAGCACCACTGGAAAGGTGGCTTGTAAGAAATAGCTAGAAACTATGAATAATGGTGAATTTGCCGGAAGTGTTGGTATACAAACTTTCCTGGGCAGAGTTTTCAAGGTAATGACCCTCTGCAGCAAATCTCTCTGAGCTGTTGTTCATAACTGTGGCTAGGGTTGTGCCTGTTTAAGGCGGTTAGTCAAGAGAGAAATAAGTAAACGAAAGTTCGGGATCTTCAGAGTATCATCATGCCATTGAAGAGGGGTCAGAGATTTGTTGTGCTAAATCCCAATTTTCTTCAAGGCTTTGGTAATCCCTTTGATGTACTCATATGCTGCATGCAAGTTTGTGCTGCCACACTGAGATTTTGGCAGTAGTTCACATCTGGCAGGCTCCAGTAGCTGTGTCCTAGCTATTTTGAGAAGACAAAAAGCATATTATGATAAAAGATGTAAAAGTAAAATGGCAATGAGTTGAGAGAGCTTAAGTGTGTGAAGACAGCAATTGGAAATCATCTAATATGGGTGTTAAAAAGCTAAACTGAGGATGTAAGAAGAGGCAAATACATACTGTGGGCAACTTAAAATAGTACTTGTCCACCAGTTTGAAGGAGACATATACTGCATGCTAGGTGGATTTGATACCTGAGAGGAAAGCAGCTTTACTGAAAGAACAGCTGTGTAGCAGGAATCAGACCTTGCCTCTACTGTCAAATAACCCTCTGTTGCTGCTTTCATCAGTCATTTCCTTCTTTCTCTCCCTGTCCATCATCTGCTGTGATTGTCATTGTGTTGGTGAAAGACTTGATCCTGATTTGGCTACTTTGTCCAGTGGGACCTTTTTATTTGCTTAGTATCTAAACACTACAGTGATACAAATGCAGGTAATCTTTTGTGATGCTATAAGGTGTGTTAAGGTGTTTGGCTGAAATTTGAGTGCTCAGTCCTTCATGGTGATAAACAATAACTTTCTGGCCAGAAAACTTGCTTTTGTCTAGTTCAGACTCTTGTCGTGACTTGCTCTTACAGGCCTGAGTCCTTTATATTTTATTCAGTCTTCCTTACAGACTCAGTACCCTAGCAAAACAGTTTCACAGTGTTCAGCTCTTCAAGCAGTTGTACTGTTTTGTGTTCTGTGGACTGGCTCAGGCTCTAGTGACAGATGTGACCCCTTTGAAACAGGGACGGACAAATGGTGCATTGAAAGTTCATAGCTTCTGCAGTCTCCTCACTTAGAGGTATCTGGTAAAAGCCTGCGGATGCATCTAGCTTTGGAAATAATTTCAGTGCAGTAGTGCCTGTGTCTGTTCTAGTTAGCAAATGGAAATACTCTCTCTTTATCTATTTGTTCACTTTTTTGGGGTCAATACACAGCCTCAGGTCACCATTTCTCTTTTCAGCTGTATCTAGTGAAATGACCCAGTGAGTCTACTCTTCTATTTTCTTTGCTATTCTAAAGCATATTAATCTGTTGAGCTTGAATTCCATAAACAAAGTGTCATCCCCATCACTGAAATTGCAGGCATCTTTGCAGCACTGGTCAATTAGTTGAACTTTTCTTTAGGGAAGTACATTTTGACTAAGTGGTTCTTTGCTACTACACTTAAGAAATGTGCTAATGTCTTATTATTGCATCACTGAGATCTTGGGTCAATAACTTTGTGCTGGGAGACAACCTTTTCTGGCACTTCTTTTGCTTGAATGACACAGATCATACTAATCGTAGTTCCACTGTCATTATCAAAAGCGTTCTCTTATAACTGTGCAATTTTAGCAGCTTGACAGATGTAAACAGCTAGATGAGTCTCCTTAAGTGGACACTTCTTTTATTACGTACTGCAGTAAGAATTTAATCTGGTTTTGCCGTATGCTGGTGCTGCGAGTGTGATGTGTAAGGTTAAACACCTTTTTTGTTTCTTCTCACATAATATTTTCCATTTTCTTGCAAATTGCTACAAAGTTGCTATAATTTAGTGTGAAATTATGAATATTTTTATCATCAGTACATTAATGTCTGTTGCTACCAGAATTTCTACATTGGGTGCTTTTAGTTGTATGTTCCTCTTTAAGATCAGTAAATGGAAACCTGCTGCAAGGGGAGTCTGTAAGTGAATTGCCCTTTTCAGTACAGTGTAGCAAACACTAAGCCCCAAAACAGTGGTTAGGAATTTGACATTTATGTGAAAACTTTTGAAGTTAAATAAGAATGTAAGGGCAGAAGATCTTGCTTAATTATGAAAAAGGACTTTGAAAAAATCTTATGCCTTTGGATGGAAAAAAAGAATTAATGGTCTCCTGAGCATATCTAAAAAAGTCAGTTTCTTTGTGCATGAAGAAGAAATTTTAAGTAAATAAAAGGTAAGGTGGTATCCCATGATACTGATGCAACAGAGTTGCATCCAGAGTTGGTCCACTGGTTCCGCCTCTTCACTGCAACATGCAATCACAGAGTATAGATGTTGAAATATATCCACCAATACATCTAATGTTGTATTACTTATGTAATTACTATATTTTTCTGGTTGATAAAATTTTTCAACTGAGCAGTTCTTAATTTGCAAATATTTTTGAAACTGATATAATTTACAAAACAATTTACTTTTAACACTGTGCGTGCATTTAAAATATACTGAGATCAATTCAATATTTTTGTGAGCTTTTTCACGTAAAATTATCATTTCGACTTCTAGTAAATGTATGCAAATACAAACTGATAATAGCATAGATACTCCATAGAGCACATCATTAGTATTTTTCTATAATATTGTTCTGATATTATCAAGATGAACCGGCTCTTTGTAGCTGCTATGAAAAGATTCGCCATTCCGAATGACTTTTGAAAAGCGTTTTAACTTTATGTAACTTTTTTTTTCTGATTGAGAATGAAAGTAAACTTCAAAATGTTTGTTTCTGTCCTTATGAAATTCTGTTTTCCAACCAGTTGTATTGCCTAAGGGTGCAGTTCCTTACCAGCCCGAGCCAATGTAAATTGATGCTGCCAGGTTTCTGCCCTCTCCCAAACTGAGCAACTCTCTTTTTGTGCCAACTCTGGCATGCCTCTAATTCCTCTGTAAGCTGCTTCAGGGAGATAAAGCACAAAATACTTTTTTTATAAAGGGTGAGTTTGTATCACCTTGGGATCAACTTGCTGCTTGTATAAGCAAAAAAAAAGAGGATGGGCCCAGTGGGGGAGGGACAGCTTAAACAAGTATGGTACTACAGCCTAGCACTTGTGGTGGTATGGCTTTAATTTTTTCGTGAGACACTAGTAAAAAGATTGTTATGGGAGTTGCTTACATTATATATCCAATGCAGGATATTAAACACTGAGAGGTTAGAGAACACGAGAGGCACTTGATAAATGATGCGGCTTTGATTTCTTTTTTCCTCATTTTGCTGATTCTGTATCTTTGAACACATGAGTGAGGCTTACGTTAATGTGTCACTGTTTTCTCATGCAGGTAGAATGCACTTTTTGATGCTTAGGTAAAACTATTTTCCTGAACTCAAGTCAAACCAAATACATGCCATCACCACCCTCCCCACCCCCCAACAGCAAAAAAGCCTAAACCCCTAAGTTTCTTGCACTGTTATTACAAACAGCACTGGTAGTACTGCTTCTTGTTAGAATTAAAAGAGTTTAGGTTTAGTTTCTTATAAATTCCCCAACCATTAACTGTTTTAGCTAAAATATTGCATGCCAAGCATCTGCCTCAGATTGAATACGTTTTTTTTTTCCCAGAACTTCAGCCAAGAGTTCAGTGGTTTACAAGAACAGAACTGGGTGGGGGAAGGTGGGAAACTGTGGATTTTCCTTTGTTTAAAAATAGTTGCTGACCTCTTCTTTGGGAAGCACTGGTACCCCAATGAAACTTGCCAGGATGAGATTTGTGAGATTGCTGAGAAAACAGTCCATGGCTGACTTGATGGGATGTCATGTTAGCAACATTTGAAAGAATGAATTTTCTTATGACGAGGAAAGACTGGATGTGTCCTTACAGCTAAATTCTGTGAAAATTGCTATGTACTGGGCATTTGCCATGTCAGGGTGAGCTCTGCTTTCCTTGCAATTACAAATCTTCACTGCAGATGTTTGACCTGGGGAAAGCGTAAGAGCTGTGGGTAGGAACAGTGTTTCAGTCTTTGTGCTCTCTATGCTCCATGCCCTTCCCTAGCTGCAGGGGAGACCTCTGGAAGAGGAAACTGCCTAACTGGAATAAAGAAAGGACGAAGCTGGAGCTTAAGGTGGGGAGTGAAATGAACAAAAGGAGGACGGTGCAGGAAAGTGTGGTCTGAACATTGGCAAGGACAAGAATCAGTTTGGGAACAGGTGGGAGGGAGAGTCGGGCTTTCTGGGTAAGGATGTGGAAGACTAATTGAGGGAAGAGTGCCTATGGAAGGTTGTATGGAAGAAAAAGCGAGGATGAGGGTTTGTAAAAGTACAAGAATGTTGTAAGAAACACTGAAGTTGTCTAAGGGAACGTCTCGAAGTTAGACACTGGAGTGACAAAATGAGCAGAAATACATATGGATTTCAGTCGTGTGTTGATGGAAAAAGGATTCAGGCTTGAACAAGACGGATATAGAAGTACATAGCTGCTAGACCTTATTAGTTTGTTTTGTCAGAGCCTGGGATGCAGAATGCATTCCTGTAGTAGTGATGTGTTCTACACGGAGGAGAAAGAGTTGGACGGGTGTGGCGCAGGCCTACTGCAATGTCTCCTGCTCCAATGCCCATTGTAACCAGGTAGAACCTTCCTATTGCCATCAGTGGGTATGGAGTCAGGCCTAACTGTTTTCTGAATTAATTATTTTAGTTCTTGTTGTGTGCAGCTGAATTACTCTGTCAATCATTGTACAATGCTGCTAGACTTGTGTTGAGACAGTGAAACCTAACTGACCAGTGGCCTTTGTTTACTGGACTGTTACAGCATGTTTGTTACATGTACTCCTCTCCAGTGTTTGCTTGGTTGGTAGTGTGTGTGTGCTGGTGGAGAAAGTAATTACGCCTTATCCATTTTTATTCTTTTAAATCTGATTAATTTTTGCATGACTCGATCTGGTGGTTTTTTTTCTTTTTAATTTCATACCTCTGTAGAAAGAGCCAGAATGTTTGTTTCTGCTCTGTAGAATCAAATGACTTATCACTCTGCTGGCATGAAGCAGAGTAACAAATACAATAACTAACTACTGTGGAGAAGGTAATATAATATTGACTTCTCAATACCTGTTAATTTTTGCTGATTGGAACATCAGAGGAGGAGGAGATTGAATTTGGCTGCCCCTTAGTGAGGGTGGATACCTGCCTGTGAGTAGTATCAGCCTGAAAACTCATGAAGGTTTCAGTTTTGCAACGGAGTGATGTAAAAAAATTGTAGAGGAACAGTTTGTGTTACATTTTTTGTAATACTTTATAGTAACTTTAGATTGTTTTTCCTCATATTTCTGCCTTTTTAATGAGTTTAATTTTGGATTTCTTTCTTACCTGCTTTGCTCTTCAGGTGGATACTCTGAAACTCAATGATGTGTTTCACAGCTCCAGGTGTGCAGTATGAACTGTTCAGATGGAAAAGATGCTTCTCTCTGTGTGTAGCTGTAATTTGGGATTTGGACTTGAGCCATACAGAGTATGGGAAGCACAACTAGAAAGGGCTTCACACTTTCTATAGGCAGCATCTGTGCTATGAAATGCTCGTTTGGTGAATTTCGATGTGACGCGATTTGGCGCTAATAGCCGAAGGGAGCTGAGCATGCCTAATGTAAGTGTAAAGCCTGTGCATCTTGGAAAAGCTGATGTGACATTTATGTGAGTTTGTGATTATTCCTGACTGGGAGTCTATCTTGGTGTATCTTTATTGTATATCTTCGAACTTAGTCTTTTAGATGACAAAGCTTACTGTTAAAAAAACTATGTCTTAGTTGGCAGAGTGACTAATCAATATATTTTCCATCTTTTATAGATGTTCAGAAAGACAATCGTTCATGAGATGCTATTGAGCTCATACTGTTTTAAATGCCTTTGTGCTTTTGCTGTTCGTAATCATCCCATTGACAATTTCAGAAGGAAATCTATTATAAGAATTCAGAAATAGGGAGCTCTCTTCCTGTATATTTGTGTTCAGCGTGCTCTCTTGTCATTTTATCTCAGTGGGAAAAGGTATTTTTTAATGGGAAGAGCAGGAAATTGTAAGTAGGATTCCCTGTTTTCTTTAATACTCTCTCCAGCTGCATGTGCAAATGTGAATGCTTAGGTAACCTCTCAGATATAATTTGTTCATCTGTAAAATGGGAGAGACTATACAACTTGATTACCTTTTTGATATTATAATGTGGGTAGAAAAATATTTTATTCTTTGGTGTAAAATTGCAAGTTCTTTTTACGATAATATCTGCAACTGATTAGATAGTCATGTGAATTAATTATTACTGTTTCATTTTAATCCAGGGAAAAACACTCTGTTACCAGATCAGTATCACATGATGGTACTCGGCAATTCACTGGAGGTACTCATTAGCTTATGGAATCAGTAGGAAAATATGACTCATGTGTTGTGCTTTGCAATGTCAGCAAACTAGTAGAAGGAGTTTTTCCAATTGTGCGTGACACAATGGAATTCGTATATTCTCTTTTCTCCTTTTGGGGTATCACAAGCAGTTTGGAGATGAAAGGAGGGTGTTGACTGGTCTTGAAAGACAAATTGTGGTCTGGCAACACCTATAGTGCAATGTCCATCTGTAAGGTCTCACTTCATTACATTATACAGTTATTCAAAGAACCGTAGACTCATGGTGTTGCCTTGGCTACTTCACAGATTAAAGTTGGGTATCACTGTAGTTCAGGCTCAAAGCTTCCCAAGACCTCAAAGCTTCAGGCTTCCATTGAACTTTGGTCTTGGTTTTGAGAATTCATTTAGAATTAAATTAGCTGTAGTGATGAAACTGTGGCACTTTAATAGGAATCATCAGATGACATTTAAACATGATCATGTAGTGCAGTAATGTCAGAACTGGTTTGAGGTAACAATCATGCTTGTAGGCAATATTGTTCAGGAAAGTTGTAAAATGCAAATAGTTTATTTGGAGAGTACTTACACTGATTTGTTTTTGTTTTATTTGGGAATAGGAAAAGGATCCACTTTTGTCAGTAGCATTGATGTGCAAAGTTGGAGTTCAATCTACTGTTCTGATTGCCTATAAAATTTTGGGTCCTGACCTAGACCCTGAAATGGATTTGTCAACTTTGTACATTGAATCAAACTAAGTGTGGTCCAAACCCTCTTAAACTTTAGGAATGTTCTGACCTTTTTTTTACTTTGTGGCTCTTGCATCTACTATCTTCATTTATCATTTAATAGGAGTATGTCAAATTGAAGCCTTGGGTCACCAGTGCTTATTAGTTTCTCTTGACTTCTTGTAGTTCGTTATTTTATGACTGTGGACTTTTCTGAAATTAAAAATTGGATTTTAGTGTTAGAACCTGTATGTGAATAACTGCCAAGACATCAGTAAATAGCATTCTACATAAGTAAGAGTGAATATGACCTCTCCATACCTTGTAATTTTGAATTTGCCTCACCACATTTCAGATTTTAGCTCCTCTTAACTGCAACTGAAATCAAACAGTGTGAGGTTTTGGGAAACTGTTTTGAAGAAACAGAAAATGCAAAACACATGGTATACTCACAATGTGAAGACTTGGTGAAGAAATCTTTCTTCATTGGAAAAATCAGCTCTGGTGGGTTTACTAAGCAACATTTCAAAGCAGTTTGAGATGAAAGGTCTGTGGTCTAATTCGTTGCATGTGTGATGTTTCCTAATGGATCAGTGTTATAATGAAAAAGGCAGGGAATGGCAGTAAAATTGAGGAGTTTTTTGTTTGAATTGATAGTTTAAAAAATGATTTTTGTCACCATTTTCTATCTAAAAAGTGGCAGACATCTGTATATCAGAAAATCACATCAAGTGTTCAACACTTTTCACTATAATACCGTTTTAAAATGCTACTTTCTCAAGCTGTAACGCTTTTAGCTGAAGTTCTCTGTGCTGCATATTTTCTGACTGATTTGGGAAAGTTTCTGTGAAGTGGTTCAGTTGTTTCTGAGAACAAAGCCAGCTAGAAATCCTGAATTCTAGCCAGCTAGAATCATTTCCATGAGCAGCACTAGTTGGGTTAATTCCTGTGATTTTCACTGCTAGAGGCAAAGATAGATGGTGTTTTCCTTAATCTCTTTTCTAAAGTGTTGATGATGTATGAATGCTAGTATTCATTTTAACTAAGTAAGATTCATGACTGCAGATAACTCCTGCAAACATGTCCCTGCATTAAAAAAAAGACACATTAAAAAGGGGATAAAAATATTTTTGAAGCCATATAGCTTTTGGTCTAATTCCATGGAAAATCTGTTCAAAGTTGCCAGACTTCTAAGTCTGAAAATTTGGTTTAGTCTATTCTTAATGCAGAATTGAGAGGGTGGCAGCAGCATTATTCTNTTTTGAAGCCGTATAGCTTTTGGTCTAATTCCATGGAAAATCTGTTCAAAGTTGCCAGACTTCTAAGTCTGAAAATTTGGTTTAGTCTATTCTTAATGCAGAATTGAGAGGGTGGCAGCAGCATTATTCTGAGAATTTTGTCTTTGTGGAGCATGCTGCGTCTTAGATACCGGAGCTGCATATGGATTTTCTTGGGTATGTTCCTCTTTAACTGTCACAAGCCATTATGGGCCCAATTTCCAGGGCAAAAGCAGCAGAGCCACAGAGGCTCTTGCGTGCTCTCGGAATGCCTCCTTCTTCTATTCTGCTTCATACAGAAAAGGAGAAAGCAATCTTGGGGCATGACAAGGGTTAAGGAACAGGTGGTTATCTACGGGACCGCTGTCTCATTTCGTACACAGGATGGATAGCTTCCTGGGAAAAAAATCCCAGTTTTTGTACTGAAGGGAGGTTATTGTCTGTGGACTTCTGCTGCATTTGTTACAGAAGCTGGAAGGTGTGTAGATCTAACAGGCTCAGCGTGGGTTTAGCTTCTCAATCTATACGAGAGAAACTTTGGCATTTTTGACTATGAACAGCCTCTGTCGTTGTCACTGTTTTTCATACTCGGTGTTGGTGACAGCAACCTAGAACATATTTTTAATAGCCCTTCAAAGACCACAAGATTGTCCTCATGAGCCAAATGCAAGCTACAGAAGGAAGACAGGCAGAGATGGCTGGTTCTAAGCATCTTATATTACCTCTCGGAAACTTCCACTGGAATTCAGGACTCCGTTTTCTGAATCCTTCCTTTATCTTTACTTGCTGTAGTCAGACATGCTGGATAATTTGCAGGCTAACTTGTATCTCGTGGAAGGAGCAAATATTGTAGAAAGATAAAAAAGGAGTTTAGTAACACTCTGGGGAATTCTATTCTGTTCTTGTTCCTGCCACAGAGTTAGCACTATGCTTTAAAAAAAACCCAGATTTTTGTTATTCTTTCATTTTTTTCTATAGCTGTCCCTTGCGTAAGCAAGAGATTTGCTCAGAACCTACACAAACACTGTATTCTTCAGAAAATTGGGCCACAAGTCTTCTAAATTGTGCATCTGTATTAGCAGATGCTTCTGAGTGTAGTTACTAATTTTGCTGTGCTGCAGTCCACCGTTTTAAAATTATAGAAAATTCTGTTCCAGAAAAGTGTTGTGTAAGTAAGTGTGTTACCATTTCTGGAGTGTTCTGTATAGTGTCATGATAAGCTGCATGAAAAGTTTATCAGAATTTTAATAATTCAGTGCAGCACTTAAATATTGTGTCTTGAATTAACGCATAGGGTTATACATAATGATAAAGAAATGGTGAGCAGCTGTCCATTCTGTCAGCCTTAGGCAGAAGTTCTCTGGAAGAAATAATATGTCATTAAAGGCTGTATCTTAATGCATATGTATGTGGGGATGAATTAAGTTTAAGTCTGGATTTCCTTATTACTTTTTTTAGTGCTTTCCTTGGCAAACTTAACATTCTTTTTTGTGAAGGAACCTTCTGGCTCATTGTAGGCTATTCCTGCTGCTTTTAATATCCTTTGAGATTGATTCATGAAGTGCCAACATCTTGAGCTGTGGAAAAAGAGTAAGAATCCTAAAGAAAGGCCCTGGATACATGGGAATATATTTGAACTCAGACTCTTTCTGTGCCGCTTTGATCTGAAAGAGACCTCTTGTGATTCAAAGAACCTTTACTGTTAATTAAGGCTATTAATTCAATCAGTTCCATTTTGATTAAAAACTGATAGTGTTAGCAACATATATAAAGACAGCATCTGGATCAAATTTATTGGAATGATATTTTAGGAAACTAAAAGAAATTTCTCGGGTAACTTTTGAACATGTCTGTTTGTGATAACTACTTAGAGAAAAAAATTCTCTGTGGGTAGATGAACTCAAGCACATTTTTATATTAGTGACATTCAAGTGATTGATGTCCTAGCGTAGGATAGGTCAATGTGTGTTTCTATTTCACTAGCTGACAGTTCATCACGGGAGAGTGAAGTTGTGAGAAAACAAAAGAAAATGGAAGTGAAGAGTTCAGTGGAAGGATGTTAGAGTACCTGTACATCTGTAGGGGATGGTGGTGGACCCTCAATGCAACTTGCTTGGAGCAGTGCATGTTTTGAAAATTTACCAACCATAGAAGTCATGGGAAGAAGAATTTGTGACTTCTTGGCTTCTTTTCATTAGGTCTTTGAACAGAGTGCAGGGGCTGGGGAAAAAAGAAAATCAAAGCGATGTTTCCCTGTAAACTAGTCAAGTGGCCACATTTATGACTTGCTGTATGTGCTCTGAGCTGTTTCAAAAGCATCTCTGATTTAGGAACACTTTTATAAGATGGTTCTCAGAGCAGCAGAAACTGTACACAAATAAATGATAAAGCTTTGTCTCTTACTCCTGTAACTTTTCTGACCCGCAAGAAAAATGATAATGGCTTTTCACGGGCCCAGCCTGAGAAGCTAGGATTGAATGGAATTGGACTCTCTGGCAACAGAGATGACAAAGCTGCAGTTCAAGGCTTGATCTCGCCAAGGTCAGTCATCTTGGTATTGGACTTGCAACTAATACAGTGCAGTGGCTGGGACTTAGTAACTTTAAGTTCAATTAATTCTGCTGTTCTGTAATAATTCTTAGTTATCTTCAAGCAGGTCGGTTAATGCATTCTTTTCAGCTGATTGTAGTTACTGAGATAAGTTAGAAGAGGAGGACAAAGTTCTGTGCCTGAAAGACAGCAATGGATATGATGAGGCCATCTGAGATCTGACTCCTGTCTTTTTCTGGAAGCATTCTTGTTCCTTCCTTGATTATAGGAAGCGCTGAACGAGAACCTAAGATGAATGCATAGATTTAATGGAATTAATCTGTGCAGGTGTTTATCATTTCCCATTTTATTGCATTCCATTGTGTCACACTGCATGCAGAAGAAATATTTTTTTTTTCCCCCTGCTAGATCTCAGATGCTATAGAATCCCCTAAAAGTGCTTTGCCGCTGTCAGGGAACGATGATTCAACGTATTGCAGAAAAGCCTGAACGTGTTCAAGGTCAAGAATGGTACCGACATGTGTGATTGATAAGAATACTACAAGAACCTCTCCCAATTTTTAATCTGATGCATTTTTTAGGTCTTCATTTAAAATTTTTTCTAGGCTCCTACCAAGAATGCAGTCAGGCTTCCTTTGAGATTTTTGTAAATATTCCTGCTAATTAAGCCATTAAGAGTGGAGTTGGGAGAATCTATTTACAGATTTTTTAATGTAGTGGTTAATGTTTTGAGAATGGCTTTGTCTTATGTATGAAGAAGTTCCTTACAGTCAGTTTACAAAATAAAACTTTGTTCTTTGAATGTCAGAGTGGTAATTTCCTTCAGCAGCTAGCAGAAATAGGGTAATGTGACACTCCACTAATTACTTGAGTTTTTTTTCCAAAAGAGACTGAATTTAGAGAGTGTTTAGAGAGAAAAAAACCAGAGATGTCTGGGTGTTTTTTTTTTTTAAAGACTTAAAGAAGTCTGTTCAATGGCTATACAGTTCCTGGATACTTCCTAGAGTGCTTGTCAGTGCCCTACATGATTATGTTTTCATCTGTTTATTTACACATCACCAGCAAACTACAGTGCTGGATATTCCTTAGCTGATAAATCAGGCTTTTATCCTCATATCCTTCTTGCAAGGGTGTTTACTTGAAAGCAAAAGAAATATTTTTTAGGCTCTTTTGTTGTCAGTGTGTGAACATAGACCAGTTATTTGTAGTTCTGATGGCTTTTTTCTGGAACCTGTTTTAGTTTCCTCAGGAAACTTACCTTATTCTTTCACTTTCCCCCTTAAATGTCATCTATTTTTAAAAAAATAATCTAGCGAAATGGTGGTGTTCAAATAATTGTAACCGAGAGCAGAAATCTTTGCTTTAGACAGCACAGAAGTACAGTCTGTGCTACAGAAGGCAACCTTTCCTTTAATAAGCAGAAGTGACCTGGAGGGTTTCTCATAAGTTTAGCGAGTGATGTGATAGCACAGAGATTGGATGCATCATGGTATATTATAAAACCCAGACTGAAATCCAGAATTTTAATGCAGACAGTGAACCCAGAAGCTCTGCTTCATTCAAGTCTGGATGATCTGCAAAGCACGTGGGACCCTGCTGTGTACGTAGAACAGCTCAGTATATCACCAAAACAACATCAGGCAGCTTAATTTGCTGCTATTCTTATTCAGACAGGCTGCCCACATCCAAATTATAAGTAGATGCATCTGCAAACATGCTGTGCTTCTTACCAATCCCTAGACCTGTTCTTAAGAGCTGTATAGATAAGAGCCAGCAAGCTCTCTGTCAAGTATGAAGGTAAGTCCACCAATTCCATGCCATGGGTACCAGGTGCAGATTTGAGCTCTGGCCAGATTGTCCTTGACAGGACAGAGTTTATTTGCTCTTGTTTTATACTTTGCTTGTTTTTAAAATGTGGCCATTATGTTGGCCGAGTTCCGATAGTAAATTATTTTTATATACCTAATTCATTCTCAATGAAACAGACCAATCCATTAAGGATTCTGCACTAAAAACTGTGGCTCATTATGTGTTCTTGTGGTGTATGACATCAGTAGAATGCCACAAGTTAATTACATTCTTAATTACAGCTTTGTATTGAATTAAGGACCTATTATACATAGAATAATTGAAAACCTGCTGAGATCATGTCTGGTAACATCTAATTGTATCCCATGATTTTTTTTTTTCCCCTAAACTTTAAGTAAAAACTGGTATTTCATTTAGCATGGTTTTAATTAATTGACATCAGAAATGTAATTAGAGCTGAGGCAACAGACCAGCTGTCTTAAAATAATCACTCAGAAATTAATCACATTTTGGGGAACAATTAACAGTTTCCAGAGCATGAGCTATTCTGCTGCATTTCTAGAAAAACCTTGATCAGGCACAATTGAAGCAAGGACTTGCTGCTCTTAGAAGAGAAGGAAGATTTGAATGTTCAGAGACATTGAGTGGTCTTTCAACCTAAGGAAACATGATATCCTTGCAGCTTCAGGCACCAGAAACCTAAGAATAACACAGGAAGAGAACTGAGATCTATTTTCCCAAGTATTGAGAAGGGCAGAGCGTGGCTGTATTGTACCAGAAGAGGTTACTGGCAGCCTGAAGGGCTGAGAAGTTGCTTCCCAACTTTTATTGACTCCAGTGGAATTACCTGCTACCTGCAAAAAGCAAAAGAGTTTCACCTCAGCATCAGTGCGAGCAGGTTGCGAGTTGGACGACTTGAATGTTCTGCCTTTGCTTTGAGTCCCACCTGCCTATATGGATGTGGCAGAATTTTTCTTGAAGCTGTTTTGCCATCCACCATCCAAAGATCACTGTTGCAGGTAACAGGAAAAAAAAATTGTTTCCTCTTTTCTTTCTTTCTGAACATATCCGCTCCCTCTTGCCCTTAATATCAAGACTGAGTAGTTAGCTAAATTAGGCAGGACCTGATAGTGAGAATGGGGATCAGTTAGTGGACCAACACATTGGGCATATTTTCTCCTCTTCTTAGCAAAAACCTTGTCTGTGATCTTAGAACTCGCTGGATTTTAAAGAAGTTATCTGAGAAGGATATGCTACTGAACAGTGTTTTCAGTGACAGAATTTCTGAGGCTGGCATCTAATTGGAAGATTTGGGTCTGTCCCTCTTTTTCATTTTCCTTTTGTAGAAGCCTTGAAAGTTGTTTAGTTTTTTGTTGTTTTTTTAATGGAAATGATTATTCTATTTTTCTGTTGGTATTTTTCCATACAGACAAAGCCTTTCACTTAAATCAACCCACAAAAAGACTTTAATTCCAGGGTAAAGCATAATGTCCATTTGCTGCTTCCAGAAAGATTTACTTGTTTCAGGACATACAGTTGTTATGGTTCCCATGTATAGCCTGAGTTAAAGGATCTGATGTTTTTCTGTGTAATATCCCTAACATTAATGTGCATGTATTTAGACCTGCCTATATATAAATATGCATAAGCTTTGTTTATAAATGGAGAGCATATGCAAGGATAAAACTGCTGCGTGAGAGCAGGTTTAAGAGATCTCGCTGTGCTTGGACACAAGCAGAAAAACACTGGGTACATCCACTGAAAACTGGCTGGCAGCCATAGCACACAGAATGGAGGGAATGTTAGCCTAAAAGACTAGATTGTGTCAGGCGTGACTAAGCAGGAATTTTAGCTAAAATGCGTTAGCAAATTGAATGCTTAGGGGAAAATGAGAACGTTCATGGCCTTATCTTTGTTCACTTGAGATTGGATTTGATGCTTTAATGTAAAAATCAGTGGAGAGGGGAAAGGAAGTTCTATGGAGTTTCCTGATTTTTAGGAATGCTGATACAGGTGACTGCTGAATATTTTGCTTTGGCTCTTTGCATTCCTTCTGGAATATGCATGCCTTTTAATAGCATTGTAACTCGTGGAGCACTGGGCTGTCAGTCGGGTAGTGAAATAATTTGATTACCCCCATGCAGTAGACAGACCCAATGAGAGATGGGATGGGACTGGATAAAGAAAGCATGCTTAAAGTTTACTTTGACTGTCAAAAGAATAGTGAAGAATAACAGTAGCCAGGACTTTCTTTCTCCATTATGGTGTTCCTGAAGGAAAGAGGTGTTGGAGTGTGCATACTTTGCAGGTCCCGCTCTCTTCAGAATCTCTGGGAACATGGGAATGGCCACTACAAAGTGATAGCATCATGGAATAAGTTATCCAGCAGGTCAGATAGCATAATGCTGAGAGCAGAAGAGATTTTTCTCCCGTTGGTATAGGACCTTTATGTGTTTATGACAGACTAAAATGGTGTTTTTCTTCTTTTCTTCCCTTCAAACTCTTCATTTCTTGGGAAACGTGTGGTTCTTACTTTTTGTGTGTGTGTGTTGACATCAAAAATAACTTTCTTCCAGGTAGAGGTCTTTGGCAGTTAAATTGTGCTCATTTTGAATAAAGGAGGACTCCTGTTGCTGTAAGATTTCTGAAAAGCTGTCTCAATTAATAAACAGGTAGGGAACTTGCTGAAATACATGACCCTGCCTGCTCAATTCACTTTTTCTTTTATGGAATGCTATGTTCTTTGTTCATTAATTTTCTCATTCTTGTTGGATGTATATGCAAATTGGTGAACAAATCACTATTTTTCTGTCATCTGGCTAGGCTTAGCATGTAAAACACTGCCACTCTGGCAAGGTTCTGGGAACTTCTGAAATGTGGAAAACAGGGTTGCTGAAATCTCACAAACTAGTTAAATGGTGATTCTTCTACCACTTTATTTCCCACATTCCTGGGAATGTAGGGAAATGAGGATTTAACAGGGCAGTAGATATGCTGTAGTTAAGAAACAACAACAAGAAGCTATTGAAGCTAGAAACGATTACCTGTCACTAAGCCAAGGCACCCAGCCTGACCTAGAGTGAAAATTTCCATTGTATCACTGGATGGAGCTGTGATAGAGCCAAACAACTTGTTTCTGTGCTAGGATTAGCCTTGGACTACTATTGCAGGAGTCAGTTGGTGGGAAACAATGTTAGAAACCTTGTGCAAAGCATATGTGTGGGACTCACATTTCTAGAAAATGCTCATCTTGTTTTCTGAAGTCGGGAAGTACATTGTAGGGATGTTGGTTGTGCACAAAGCATGTTTTACAGACCCAGAAAATTCAGCATTGAGATTAAATTTACATCCAGGCTGCTTTCAGAGAATTCATGTTGTGATAAGATTTTGGTGACCAAAAACGGGACCAGTAGCTTAAACTGGTGAATTTAGCAAACTTAATTTTCTTGACAAGTGATCTCTGGAGGATTCCTGTCTCTTGAAGGCTGTAAGAGTGGGCAATGGGATGAACTGACAGTAATGGGCAACCGTCTTCCTTGATCTCCCTCCGGTTTTGCTTAAGCCTTCCATTTTTCGATGATAATACTAAATGAAGTATGAATTTGGACAGCAGCCAGGTGTCAGCACATGGCAGCAGGTTTTAATTCTGCTTTTAGGAAGTAGGTAAGTGGTGTGCTAATATAAGCACAACCTCCCTTCTCAGTTGGACAGCTTGAGAGTGAAAATGATCATGACACTGCTATGTTGCAGTGTTTTGTGTTAGAGCTTGTTAAAGCTCTAATTATTACAGCTGTCTCCATAACATGCTGCCTCACTATTATAACATCTATTTGATTATATGCAATGACAGAGCAACTAGATAGCACTAATTCCCTGTAAAGCTCTTTGTCTCTTGATTATGTACATTTTTTCCCCTGTTGTGCTCATACTCTGACACTGCTCAGGATTCATAACTGCTGTCGTCCTTTTCCATCCTCCCTCCCAATTTCCACACTGAAAGCTGTGTTTCTGAGTAATCATCAGGTTATGCATGTAGCTGCTTCCTCTCTGAGGTTCCCTAATTTCTTCAGATGCGTTGTAGCCACAAAGTGTGCTGTGGCTTGTGCTCAGGACAAGCTGATTTTCCTGTAGTACATGCATTCTGATGATCAGTAAAGACATCTGGTTTCAGTGAAGAAATTCAAACCAGAACGCCTCTGACCGAATGGACTGAAATTAGTGTTTTTAACATTAACTGCAGTAGCACTTCTTTCTCATTCTCTACAGATTTTAACACTCTTCAAAAAAACTATGCTAAAAAAACTATTATATGTAATCCTCTGTAGTACAGGAGAAAGGCTGCTTTGGTTTATGGCTTCTATTTCTTTTTTTTTAGATATGGAGTTACTATAAGTTGTTTTAGAGAGATCCGTGAAAAGAAAGTGACCATCTTTCCCTTTATGAGACTCCTGGTATGGAACGTGGGGATTTCTCCACTATGATATGCCCATTACAGATGAGCTGGTCACTCGATACATTTTTGGCATTGAGAAATTTTAGAATCTGAGTCTAGATTTGCACAGGGCAGTGCTGTTTTGAATGGACCAAAAAATTGGATCCCCAAGGTCTGACTATTGCAGTGCTGGATGGGTGCGTATAAAAACATGCTGCTCTTAGTGAGTTGGCTAATATACTACAGGACAAACCTGTGACAGTATACTCTGAAGCAGTCTCCATGAGCCTTTTGCCAGGCTGTTGTTTGGCATCTGAATTTGGTACTCTCATTCCCCCTTATCAATGAGTAGATCTTCCTTGGATCCTCTTTTATTTTTTGGTTTCCTCTCCAGCTTTTTTTTCTCTGGGAGATGAAATGTATCACAGGGGTTTAGATCTATTAACTGCTGCCTGAGTCGCTTTGCGTGATGTCATGGCAGAAGAGAAACTGATTGTATCCCTAGAACTAGCTTAACAGAAGGGCTTTGGATAATTCCATAGATTTTTAAGATGTTGGGTTGGCTTAAATGATTAGTGTAAAAGCTTCATAGACTAAATATTTAAGGCTCTATTCCGCCCTTACTTGTACTTATGCATATCTCTGGATTTTTCACATTTGAATGAAAAAGTAATTTTGTGTGTGTCTTTCGCTCCCTCCCTTTTTTCCTCTCGCCCATTCAGATTGCACAGAGTTGGTATTCCCTCTTCCGGCAGTTGGTGAGCATCTAGGGAATACTGCCAGGTACGCTGGCGTGGGGGAAGGCAATGTGCAAGGTGGAGGAGTGGATCCCAGCAGTGTGCAACTCATCATTCCCTGTTTGTCACTGGTATTCTTATGGATACCCCTGAAGTAACAGATCCCTTCACATCTAACAGCTCAGAATTGGAGCTTCACTGTTCCACTCCATGTTGCTACGTTGTGGGGAGTACCTGCAGTAATGGTGGTAACTCACATGATGAAGAGAGCGCATTGTCATGGGCAGTGATCCTTCCTGAAGCTGAGTGTGGGGCAGCTTTGCATGGGGTAAGGAAATGAAGACTGGAGAAACAAACGGGGGAGTCATGTCACCAGCATGGGATCCATCTGCTGCCAGTTAGAAATCTACATGATGGTTAAAATAATTTGGTAGCTGCTTAGAGAAACTTATGTATAGATGAGTAGCTTTTTTGCTTGCTTGACACAAACTGTGTGGGGAATGGCAATTTTATCTTTGTGTCTACCTACCACTGGTTCTTAAACCAGGCTTCTAATCAGCTGTGCCCAAGCTTATGGAACAAACTATGAGAAGAAGGTTGGTGTCTTGCTTGTAAGGTCTCTGAAAATATAGCACTGATAATTAATGGCAGTCGTTTACATTTGATGGGGCTAAGTTGCAATACCAGTGTACCTCGTATAAAAGTATCACAGTTCTTGGTAAAAACCTGAGTGCTCTGTCTTTAAAAGTGACTGCTGAATGCTATTCTTATCATGATCCTATTTGCAGTCTGTGACAGTGGTGTAACTAGGAAATACTCAGTCAAGGTGAGAAGCTCACTCATCCTGGAATTTACTTTTTACAGTCCCAGGTGTAATGCGTTCGTTAGTGAACTCTGAATTCAGTGTGGGAAGAAAAGACTTGGTCTACTCTGTTCCCTTGGAGTATTTCGCTAGTGCTTTTCACAGTTACGCATGCAGCTAAGCTGTGGCTTTTGCAGATGTTAAGTGGATTCTAGTTATTCCCCTGACCTTCAACTCCTCTTTCAGAAGTTTATGCATCAAGGAATGTGCTTTGATGCAGTTCTAAGGGAAGTCTATATTCCTTGTATGAAGGTATCAATCCGGATATCTAGGCAGCTTGCCAGCATGACTGGACTGGATAACGCAGTTGGCAAATGCTGTATGCTCCAGACAAGGTCTCAGTCACTGTCAGTGAAGATTGTTCAATTGACCAACGGATGTATTCTTCTTATCGGTTCTTCCACGTGGTGACTCAGGGTGAGGAGGCTGGGTGAATTGCTTCAGGCTAGTTGTGTTAGTAGTAGCCAAACAGTGCAGCTATTTGCCTTTTGCCTCTCAGCCAGCCCTTCCTGATAGGTATATTCATGCCACGTGAGCCGAGGCTTTGTGTCCTGCTAAGTTTGAAAGTGTGATCTAGAGACATCCACCTCACCAAGTTGCCAAGTACAGGAAGCCCTTAAAGGAGCACTCCTGGAATTGTGTAGAAGGGCTCTTAGTTGGGCTTAGTCGGTAGTTGATGTAGAGATGCTTTCATTGCTAATCAACTGTTCAGATACGTTCAGCTGTGGAATTGACGTATTGTGTGATATGGCCAGATACATGATGCGGGATGTTGTCTGAGAGGATCCTTTCAAATGTCGCTTGCAAGAAAATGTATCTAATAACCGTAGTTCTGAGACTGGATATGACCTGAGCATCTAGTTTTCAATGTGTTTTGTTATGACCTCTGTCCAGCCACAGCAGGCAAACAAGGGCATTAGTCTGCGGTGGATAAAGGAGTATGATGATTGTTGAAGATGTGGAAGGAGTTCTACTTCTGAAAAACCTAGGGGACTTTTTACAGTAGCTTTGAAGGGCAGAGCATTTGCTATGATGATTCACTACTTCTGTCTATTTGCAGTTGAAAGGTGGGCTCTCTTCAAATGGATTGATGGTTCTGAAGAAAGCAAATTCAAGGGTTTTTTAATCCTTTTTTCTTAGGTAAGAGCACTGCACTTCTCCCGATTGTGCAGAAAGTGAATCTGATTGCTTTCAGTTGTTCCTTTGTGGAATTCATTTATGTTCCCTCACAGTAACTAAGGAAGTGCCTGATTTTTTCATTATACTTTTGTTAGTACAGATTGACATATAAAGTCCCTCTTGATCTTTTATGAAATGGAATCATGGTATTCAGGAGAATGAAGGAAGAGGGAAAAAATCTTTTAAGGCTTCTCCCTCTACCTGCCTGAGTTAATTTTTTTTTTAATCAACCTTGTGCAATTGAATGTTTGCTACTGCTTAATAAAATAACTTCGACTGTATCACCAAGCTGGCAAATGGTAGAGCTTGTGAAGCTGAGTCGTCTTTGAGCTTTGGAGTTGATAACTGAAAGGTAGTGAGGTCTGTGGGGGGTCTGACCTCAGGAATACTGGATCCAGAGAGGTCAGAATGACACTTGGGGCTGTGGGCGAGAGGCTAGATGCAAGTGATGCTTTGGAGTAAGATTTATTATAATCTGGCTGTTCTCCAACTGGTGCTTGAAAGTAAAGTAAAGCCTAAACTGAAAATTGAGTGAGCATGCTGTAAGTGTTGCATTGGAGTGGGTAGATTTGCTATAGAAGTCATCATTCTTTTCCTTTTGTAAGAGGATGAGGCTTCGTTTTCCTTTACTATAGTAAAGACACATTGTCAGAGAAACCAGTACGTTAATTTAGGTGTTTACTTTGGCATTTTTTTAATCCTAAAAATACGTACTCAAACTGTGTTCCTGACTTTGCCCTTTGCTCCTTCCCTTTCTGCAAAAAATGATTTGTGTGCGTATATAGTGTGTGTATGCAAAATCTGTATGTGTGTAAATATACATGTAAAAATATTTAGTGAACTACTACTGTCTCTGACTTCCATTTGGCATGCACAAGTTTGTATTCTGAAAGGTGGCAGGGATGTTACTTCAGGTTTGTTTGCTTAATGATGCACTGGTTTGTAACCAGTTGGGATGGAAAGTGGCTTTTAAACTCAGTGACACATTGCCAGGGGAAGGAGGGCTGTGCAGCCATTCATTTGGCTATCCTCTGGGGAGAGTCAGCCATCCATCCAGCTGAGCCAGACATAGCAAATAGGCAGGAGAAACCTTCCAGCTAGCCAGCCATTTAGAAAATGTGCTAGCTGCTTCTGGGGATTAATTTAGTTAATCAGATTAGTTTAGCAAGTGTCAAGAAGAGAACCGACCAAGTGGCTGCTAGATAAAGTAGCCCACGTAAAAGAGAAACAGTCAGGGACAACAAGTATAATAACTAGTATTTTTATGAATATGCCATTTCAAATATAAACACTTAGCATATTTCTTTATTCTAGTGCAGTTAAACCTTCATTTTAATACCTGTACGTGGATCAGTTTGGAAGGGTTAAGACTTAGCTATTGGTTTTAAGTCCACTTCTTCCTAGCTTCTCCCGTATTGTCTCCTTTCATATTGTTCTCTGTACTGTTAACCCTCCCTCATCCATTAGCTCCTTCTCACCTTCTTTAAGGGCTCATGAGCTCGAATAAAACTCCGATACTTTCACAGGTGAATCATGGGAACACCTGTATTTGCATCCCTTACCACAGTTTTTATCCTGCTTTAGTGAGGACCCGGGCCAGCTCACGTTACAGTCAGTGGGGAGCAGGAGGTGGGTGAGAATTTGCAAGCTAAGGAGAGTGGCACTCAGAAATGGGCTTAGGAGCTCACTGGAAACAGAATTGCAAAAACTCTGTTCTTAGCTGCATCAAAAATATGATTTATTCCTTTTCAGATGGAAATGCAGAACTAGAGATGTGAACTATTGAGACAGTGCCTCGTTTATCTGTATCTTCTGTAAAACCTCGTGTATAATTAAAATGCCATGAAAGTTTAGATGGAAGAAAAAAACCATATCTCTGTTAATATTGAAGGAGCCCTTTGACTTACACCGATTGAGAATCTGGTATTATATAAAAGACTGTTAATAAGGAAGACGCTTAAAAGCTGGGTGTTCTTAATGCCTCTTTTTTTTTTTTTTAGTGGAAGAAGCCAATTTTCATTGCTGGTATTTAAATTATGTAATCAGCTATAAATAGTGGTTAAGAAAATGGAGACTGTCATACAGTTATGTCTTCCGCTCTTGGTGACTTGAACCTATTTTCAGTAAAAGCTCTTCAAATGCATCCGAACTTGTGAAATGAGATTGCAGTTTTCTCTCATTATACTGAATAGCATATTTTACCATGAGAGTTTCTGTAGGAAACAACACAGAATATTTGTTAGAAGTATTTTGAAACTGTTTTATTAATACTACAGAAGGCCCTCTTTTCCCTAAAGAACATTCTGTTGCTTTACTTTCAAACATTTACTTATTTTGCGACATCTTCATTACTTTTGTTCTGTAGGAGACTAATTGCATGAGCTCACATATTTAGTGTTTTGGGGAATTAGCCATTAAATAGCGACAACTTAAAATCTTCTTTGATTACGTGTAACTGTCTGAATTGCAACAGTAATTCCATGTAACAGTCATTGCTTATGAAGTGCAAAGTAATTTATACTGCTAATAAAACATCATCGTACACTTGCTAAGAGAAAATATTAAATTAATTCTTGTTACTGTGTATTTTTATATCTTAATTATGTTCAAATTTCTGCTGTAATATAAAAAAATATTCTATCACCTCTTTTAATGAAGACGACTTTGAAATCCTTTGCAGTGGGAAAAATCAAGACAAAGAACTGCCAAACAGAAGTTGTATTCTGTGAATGTAAATAGGTTCTACACCATAATTAGTGATTTTCTAGGGCTGGACTGGGGGCCCTGTATTTTCATGGGAAAATCCGTTTGATGTGTACCATCCCTAATTTCTGCCATACTGAATAACCAGGCTCTAATTCTGTTGTAATGAACCATGTGTTAATGCTACAGCCTTCTGTCCAGCCAGAAGCCAAAACACCATGTCTGACTTTGTAATGAATCTTGCAGTCGTCTTGTTGACTCCATGGGTAGGCTTTTGTTCCAGATCTGTCCTCAAATATTGCTAGTTTTCATTGAAACGTACAATGTATCCTACATTTGTGCTTGGGTTTGCTCAATTTGCGAACTTTCCTGGAAAGTGTGGATACTTCATTCCTTATAGGGAAACTTCTTTCTTTGTTTCCTTGTTAGTTTGGAACAGTGGGGTTTAAAACAGTGGAACTGACTAGAGCTGTGTTATATTTTACAGTTTAGTTTTCTTTGTCTTTTTTTTTTTTTTAGCTGAGTCACACAGAGAGCTAGCACAGAGGTGAGGGTTTGCTGTGTATCTCTAGGTGAAAAGGCTTAATCTTGCAGCCACCAGTTTCTTGGTAGGTCACTTAATGAACCCATAAACGCTAGTTGTTGTGTTCTGATCAGTAACTTTTGTGCACATATGTGGTTTTCCTCAGATTGATTTATTTTCTGCTACCAAGTTTGTTGAATTTTGTTTTTGTTTGTATTTTATTCTAGCTGTAGTTTAAAACTCGCAAACAGAACACACAGTTTTGCATGGGTACAGTTAGCCCCAGGAAGATACTGACTGAGTTCGGAGACTGTTTGGTAGTGAGAATGACTTATTCAAATCCTAATCAAATGTACAGAGCCTGAGTAAATGGAATCCCTCCTCCCCTGCATGAAAAGCACAAGTGAGACCAATTCTGTTGCACTTCGATGGTGCAGTGAGTCCTGCGGTGGCCAGAGCAATGTTCCTCAAGAACATTGCTTCAATCAGCAGGTCTGCTTCCTGTAGTTTGATGGAGTAGTGGCTGTGTTTTAGTGTTGTTCCTTGTGTGTCCCATCCTTGTGGCTGGGAGAAACCTTGCATGTGTCTACACCCAGAGCTGTGGGAATGCTCTTCATAGGTTACAAACTGATGCAAAGATTGTTGTCAGTTGTGCGGAAGCATGGTTGGGGGCTCCCGTGGCATGTAGATAAAAAACACATGAGTGTGTATTAATGTCCATTATAAGTATTGGTCTACGAGGTAGGTTTCTTCTGAGTTTTGTTGATTTTCAGGCATGTGTGTAGCACCGTTGGTTTACATATAGAGAGTTTAACCCAATTCAAGTGAGCACTTGTATTCTTTGTCTGCACAGCTTCTCTCCATTAGCATAGTTGTTACTCCTGGGAGTATGTGTTCATTCATTGCATCTCAGTGTGGCAGTCAAAGAATTAATTACTCTGAGAAGGGACAGGCCTCTTCTAAAGAGTTTCACAACTTCAGCTTTTAATGGATCCCTCTCCCCTGCTGAGGCTGCACCGCAGCTTGTCAAAGCATTCGCGGCGGCTCCACGGGTCAGTGGCTCCCAATGGAGAGACGGTGTTAGAGGAACCGTGACACTGGTTCCTAAGGCTGATTTACTTGGAGCTGGGGGGAGTGAGGGAACAGGGAGAAGGGGAATTCTAAGCCCTTGAGTCATTGTTCACAGGAAGCAGATTTTGAAATTCTCATTTTCTTAAAAAACAGTAGTTTTTTATTTAAGCACATGTTACTTGCGTACTCAAGCACTAACCTCACTGGTTGCTTCCGAAACTGATTGCCTAAATGGCCTGCCTGCAATGCCGCTGGATGTTTGTTTCATTATCTAATGTCACTTATTGATTTTCATTAAAAACATGTCAGCATTGATTTTTCTAAAGCACCCTCGGAAATGCATTCTGACCCTTTTTTTATGTTGAATCCGCTGCAGAGTCTCCCACTGAATCAGTCTAAAGCAGGATTATTTTCTTACTAAGAAATGTTGATTAAATATTTTGATGTAC